>CM069446.1:670310-1137482 GCA_035610835.1 Ophiura sarsii | reverse complement strand
GGGTATTTCATGAATTAGTCTCCGCGAAATTCGAAAAAAGGGGTATTTTAGGAAGAGGAAAAAACTAAAAACATCACAGTATGGATTTAATCATTTGATAGAAAATGTTAACAACCCACATACACCACTTGGGGTACACAAGTTTATAACAAATTACCATAAACGCCTATTACTATTGGGAGCAACAAGTTTTTATCTACTTGATGGATGTATAAAGTGTCTTTGAAAAGGGGTGTTTGAAATTATAGTCATTGAAAAGCCAAAAAGGGGGTATTTTTCACTTCAATTTTGTCCTCGTTTTTGCCAAAAAAGGGGGGTAAAATTGTTGAAAAATCCTTGCAAAGGGGTACTTTGAAAAAATGAAGAACAGTCATGGTTACCAACTTTTGTGTTGAGTTGGGGGGCCGGGTATGTTGTATTTTGTCATTTTACCTTCGATAAAGATTCTGTTAGAATCGAAACGTCAGGTCCTCTTACATTTATTACATTTACTTACACAGGCTAATTTTGTGGATAAGCAGTTTGCATTCAGCTTTTACATTATGTTTTTTTACACATTCAATTTTATTTTACAGGATCTTTCTGCCACTCAAAACTAGTCATGAAGAGTTTCCAGTGTAAATTCTGCCATCGTAATGTGAAATCCTTTGATAGATTGAAGCAACATGTCATCCGACATCAAAGACAATATATAGGTGTGTACTTCTGTGGTAGTAGACGTTGGAACCCTGGTTTGTCCTGCTATCAAACAAAGAAAGCACACCGACACGGTGAGCATGCATACCAGTCTAAACAGCCTGACAGGTGTTTTTCAGAGAGCGTCAATGTTAATAGACATACCAGACGATTTCACACAGATTACAAACCATACCAATGTACGCAGTGTGGTGAACGTTTTATAACTAAATTGTATTTAACAAAGCATCTAGAAATTCAAACAGGAGATGCACCATGTTTACACGAGTGCGAACATTGTTATCAATCGCATTTCGCAAGACATGTTACAGAAATACATCCTAACGACAAACAGCACCAATGTCCACAATGTGGTCAGTATTTCACTTGTACGCAATGTGACAAAGTTTTTGGATCGAAAGCATATTTGACTCAACATGAGAGAACTCACCTATACAAATGTAAGCATTGTGACAAAGAGTCCTCAAGCAAATTCACATTGATTAGACATGAGAGAACTCATACAGGTGAAAGACCATACAAATGTATGCAGTGTTACAAAGATTTCCCAAGGAAATCCTCATTGACCATGCATGAGAGAACTCATACAGGTGAAAGACCATACAAATGTACGCAATGTGACAACGCTTATGTATGTAACTCACGTTTGAAAAGACACTTTCAAACACACCACCCCAATGATGAGAAACCGTTTCATTGTACACACTGTGATTTGCGATTTGTGACAAAATCATGTTTGACTCGACATGAGATAACTCACCTAGGCGAAAAACCATACAAATGTATGCGATGTGACAAAGATTTCCAGAGGGAAACCTCATTGATCATACATGAGAGAACTCATACAGGTGAAAAACCATACAAATGTACGCAATGTGACAAAAGTTTCACGTTGAAACAAACTTTGATTAGACATGAGAGAACTCATACAGGTGAAAAACCATACAAATGTAAGCATTGTGATAAAGGTTTCACGATGCAACAAACTTTGATTATACATGAGAGAACTCATACAGGTGAAAAACCATACAAATGTACGCATTGTGACAAACGTTTTGGATTGACAGCATATTTGACTCAACATGTGAGAACTCATACAGGTGAAAAACCATACAAATGTACGCAATGTGACAAAAGTTTCACGTTGAAACAAACTTTGATTAGACATGAGAGAACTCATACAGGTGAAAAACCATACAAATGTACCCAATGTGATAAAGGTTTTAGCGTGAAAACAAATTTGACTCAACATGAGCGAACTCATACAGGTGAAAAATCATACAAATGTACGCTTTGTGACAAAGGTTTTAGCACAAAAAGATATTTGACTAAACATGCAGCCCGTCATACAGGTGAAAAACCATACAAATGTACGCAATGTTGCAAAGGTTTTAGCATAAAAAGATATTTGATTCAACATGAGATAACTCATATGTAAGGCATACGGGGATGTGCCGCTCCCCAGTGGGTCGTTTTTTCACGAGACATCCTTAGCCATGGGTAGGCTTTTCAGTGAAAAATCCTTAGACATGGGTTCTGTTTTCGCGAAAAATCCTTGGACATGTGTCCTGTTTTCGCGATTTTCGCAAACATTTGCCAAAATTAGGTCTATTTTCGCGAAAATTTGCCAAAATTGGGTCTATTTTCGCGAAAAATCACCCTTAGAAATGGGTATGGGTTTTGAATATCCAGCGGCACACCCCCGACCAAACCAAATCCGAGTACCCCCCGGGATTTGATGATGTGTTCCTCAAACGGTGCGAAAAATCAAGTACCGTAAAACGGGGTGAATAGGGACATGGGGTGGGGGGTGAATAGGGACAAAAATTGGAACAGTTTTTTAAATGTCACCCGGCCAGTTTGTGTACCGTAAAACGGGGTGAATATATAGGGACATGTCCCGGACGCGATGTTCGTTACCGTAAACAACATTTGATACCTTGACGGAGTAAAGCGCATAGCATGTACATTGTACAGCAATACATTTATACAGTGTTTGGCCAAAAGTGTGTACAGTTAATAAATTCGCATCCCTGACATGGGAGTTGAGAAGAACTGACTGATTGGTCACTCATGTATACGTACTAATACACTGATTTCGAATGACGAAGGCTTCGACCCGTCCCTTCGCGTCTACGTCTGCCGATATCAGTGACCTTTATCAGCATGGTCACTTCTAGGAGATCCTGAGAAGATGAACATGCTAAGAACTCCGGGGTCAAAATATTAACCCTTTACGGGGTCAGTTTAATTTAACCCTATTCCGTGGTTAAATCAACCACAGTCAGGGTCATTTGGCATCATATTAAAATCTTTCTAATCGGGATATACCGTTAAAAATGACCCCTGAATATGGTCATCTTTTGACCCTAATAGGGTTATTTTTCAAAAGAGAAATATAGTAATTTGACCCCAAATATAGTCATTTTTAACCACAATTTGGGTGCAATTTTTCACTAGATCACCGGGGTCAAATGTGACCCCTATTTAGTCGGTGCATAGTTGACTCAGTACAGGGTTAAAATTGACCCTTTTGGGGTTGAATTGTGACCCCGTATTTTTAAGATTCAAAACAACCAGGGAAACAATGGAAGGCAGAAGCGATCTGATACCAGAGAACCAGTAGATCAATGCAATAGCATTGGAAATCCATTGTTATCTTCCGAAGATAGCATTGCAAATACATTGTGTCATCTTCAGAAGATAGCATTGCAAATACATTGTGTCATCTTCAGAAGATAGCATTGCAAATACATTGTTATCTTCAGATGATAGCGTTGCAAATGCATCGTGTCATCTTCAGAAGATAGCATTGCAAATCCATTGTGTCATCTTCAGAAGATAGCATTGCAAATACATTGTTATCTTCAGACGATAGCATTGCAAATGCATTGTTATCTTCAGGAGATAGCATTGCAAATCCATTGTTATCTTCAGGAGATAGCGTTGCAAATCCATTGCTATTTTCAGAAGATAGCATGGCAAATCCATTGTGTCATCTTCAGAAGATAGCATTGCAAATCCATTGTTATCTTCAGGAGATAGCATTGCAAATCCATTGTTATCTTCAGGAGATAGCATTGCAAATCCATTGTTATCTTTAGGAGATAGCATTGCAAGTCCATTGTGTCATCTTCAGAAGATAGCATTGCAAATACATTGTGTCATCTTCAGGAGATAGCGTTGCAAATCCATTGCTATTTTCAGAAGATAGCATTGCAAATCCATTGTGTCATCTTCAGAAGATAGCATTGCAAATCCATTGTTATCTTCAGGAGATAGCATTGCAAATCCATTGTTATCTTCAGGAGATAGCATTGCAAATCCATTGTTATCTTTAGGAGATAGCATTGCAAGTCCATTGTGTCATCTTCAGAAGATAGCATTGCAAATACATTGTGTCATCTTCAGAAGATAGCATTGCAAATCCATTGTTATCTTCAGAAGATAGCATTGCAAATCCATTGTTATCTTCAGAAGATAGCATTGCAAATGCATTGTTATCTTCAGAAGATAGCATTGCAAATACATTGTTGTCTTCAGAAGATAGCATTGCAAATGCATTGTTATCTTCAGAAGATAGCATTGCAAATACAGTGTTATCTTCAGGAGATAGCATTGCAAATCCATTGTGTCATCTTCAGAAGATAGCATTGCAAATCCATTGTTATCTTCAGAAGATAGCATTGCAAATCCATTGTTATCTTCAGAAGATAGCATTGCAAATGCATTGTTATCTTCAGAAGATAGCATTGCAAATACATTGTTATCTTCAGAAGATAGCATTGCAAATGCATTGTTATCTTCAGAAGATTGCATTGCAAATACATTGTTATCTTCAGGAGATAGCATTGCAAATCCATTGTGTCATCTTCAGAAGATAGCATTGCAAATGCATTGTGTCATCTTCAGAAGATAGCATTGCAATATGCTGGTTCCCTGCATCAATGGGCTCCACACAACTTATCCATAGATGCAGGTACGCGCCGATTTCCACTCAAATCTGATTTGCTGGCATAAAAGTCATGCATATTCATGATTGACAAAAAAATAGATCCACAAATAAATTCGATCAAGCCAGGCGTCACGCTTAGAATGATAACAAATGTGCTGATTGGCACAAACTACACGTGTATCTGTGCTAACCACAGTGCCGAACTTCACACGCATGTCATATCCGCGTTCCCCGTCGTGCCGTAGCTATGGCAGCGCGACAATGCATTCAGCGTTCGATGCAGTATCTCAGCTATAGTGTGTTGATCGTTATTTACCTTATGCCATAACAGAGCGACAATGCAATGTATTGAACTTACTGTTACGGACGGCAATCGATTTGCCCGTACCTGCACCTATGGATAAGTTGGGCCGGGATCCAGCATAGCATTGCAAATGCATTGTGTCATCTTCAGAAGATAGCATTGCAAATGCATTGTGTCATCTTCATGAGATAGCATTGCAAATCCATTGTTATCTTCAGGAGATGTCAATAGCATTGGAAATCCATTGTTATCTTCAGGATTCAGGAGATAGCATTGGAAATCCATTGTTATCTTCAAGAGATGGCAATGAAAATACTTTTTGCAAATCCATTGTTAATGTTATAAAGATGGCAATGAAAATACATTGTTATCTTCAGGAGATAGCATAGGAAATCCGTTGTTATCTTCAGAAGATAGCATTGAAAATCCATTGTTATAGTTATATATAGCAATGAAAATACATTGTTAGCTCAAGGAGATGGCATGGCAAATCCATTGTTAATGTTATAGAGATGGCAATGAAAATCCATTGTTATCTTCAGGAGATAGCATTGCAAATCCATTGTTATCTTCAGGAGATAGCATTGCAAATACATTTTTATCTTCAAGAGATAGCATTACAAATCCATTGTTATCTTCAAGAGATAGCATTACGAATCCATTGTTATCTTCCAGAAATTTAATGCATACTTTTGCATCCTTCATGTTGGTTTGGACAATGAATTTTATGCAAATGCCCATGCAAGTACAAAGCACACCCTTAGTCCTTAGGTGTGCTTTATACACCCTTAGTCCTTAGGTGTGCTTTATAAACCCTTAGTCCGTAGGCGTGCTTTATACACCCTTAGTCCTTAGGCGTGCTTTATACACCCTTAGTCCTTAGGTGTGCTTTATACACCCTTAGTCCTTAAGTGTGCTTTATACACCCTTAGTCCTTAAGTGTGCTTTATACACCCTTAGTCCTTGGGTGTGCTTTATACACCCTTAGTCCTTGGGTGTGCCTCATACACCCTTAGTCCTTAAGTGTGCTTTATACACCCTTAGTCCTTGGGTGTGCTTTATACACCCTTAGTCATTGGGTGTGCTTTATACACCCTTAGTCCTTGGGTGTGCTTTATACACCCTTAGTCCTTGGGTGTGCTTTATACACCCTTAGTCCTTAAGTGTGCTTTATACACCCTTAGTGCTTAGGTGTGCTTTATACACCCTTAGTCCTAAGTGTGCTTTATACACCCTTAGTCCTTAGGTGTGCTTTATACACCCTTAGTCCTTAAGTGTGCTTTATACACCCTTAGTCCTTGGGTGTGCTTTATACACCATTAGTCCTTGGGTGTGCTTTATACACCCTTAGTCCTTGGGTGTGCTTTATACACCCTTAGTCCTTAAGTGTGCTTTATACACCCTTAGTCCTTAGGTGTGCTTTATACACCCTTAGTCCTTGGGTGTGCTTTATACACCCTTAGTCCTTAAGTGTGCTTTATACACCCTTAGTCCTTAGGTGTGCTTTATACACCCTTAGTCCTTAGGTGTGCTTTATACACCCTTAGTCCTTAAGTGTGCTTTATACACCCTTAGTGCTTAAGTGTGCTTTATACACCCTTAGTCCTTAAGTGTGCTTTATACACCCTTAGTCCTTAAGTGTGCTTTATACACCCTTAGTCCTTGGGTGTGCTTTATACACCCTTAGTCCTTAAGTGTGCTTTATACACCCTTAGTCCTTAAGTGTGCTTTATACACTCTTAGTCCTTGGGTGTGCTTTATACACCCTTAGTCCTTGGGTGGGCATAAAATGCAGCATGAAAACCAGGCTTTACCTGCAAATGTACAAATGTACCACATTCATTTAAATAAAAACAGACCAAAACAACATTTTCAAAGTAACGGTTCACATTTTATATTATTATATGAATCTCAGAGTAACGACTCCTTTTCCGGGAGTTCTATACTTCTGAATTTTTATTATGTAAAACCTTCAATATCATATTGCAACAAAGACAAGACAATAATTATGTGTCATAGCTCTAGCCAAACCAAAATAACATTAACTAAATAAATGTTAGTTTTTATATAGCGCTTTATCAAATTAATTATGCTCAAAGCGCTTTACATCTATTCCACTGCTCAGTATAGGATACATCAGAATCAGTTCGCTTCACTTAGGTTATTGCTGCATATCTTACAAATTCTGATAATTGCTCGTATTCCTATCAGACACTTAGATTGTGATTATCCTAAAATAGCTACCCATTTTACACCTGGGTGGAGAGAAGTAATTGCGGCAAAGTGCTTTACTCAAGAGCACAACATGTTGACCACAGCGGGACTGGAACCCACAATCTTTTGATTATCAATCTAGTGCTCTATCCGCTGCGCCACACATGCCCACATTTCAGATACTTGAGCACATTGACATAAATGTATTCAATTGTTCAGTGATTGTTCTATTAAAGTCTATCCTCATTAAGAATTTAATTGAATGATCTTAACAAGTAATCTTATTGTTATGATAAAGCGTATTTTTATTTAGGTGCCACGCATGCACCAACTACAAATCGTCGCGCTGTTCTGTCAAAACCTTATTCTCCATCCGGCCCTCTAAGCATGTATAAAGTAATAAACTGCGCCAATAAAGTATCTAAACACTTACAAATGTTCAGATTTATCGGAACCTGAGTATGCAATTTTTTTTAAATTAATTCGATTCACAGTTATCTTAGGCACATTTTGACACCTCTTTTGTTGCGCTGCAATGTTGTTTGGCGGATTTATGGGCACTTGAGTGGCTTAAGGTCGAATTCAAAAGTTGCAAAAGCCCCTATTCAAACAAGAGTGTTGTACTGTTATCTTCTGCACATTTTGACACCTCTTTTGTTACGCTACGATGTTGTTTGCGATGAACATCAGCATTAATTATCAATAACAAAAGAAAAGGGTCCGAGATGGGAGGCATAAATCAATAATTAATCAATCATTAATTATCATGGTTAAGTAAACAGAACAAATTGGTGTCTTTTGTCTTGATTTTGTCTGTGTGTGATGCTTGTGTGAGTTTCCTTCTGGAATTGGGGTGAATAGAAACTTTTGCAACTTTTGAATTCGACCTTAAGCCACTCAAGTGCCCATAAATCTGCCAAACAACATCGTAGCGCAACAAAAGAGGTGTCAAAATGCGCAGAAGATAACTGTGAATCAAATTAATTTATTATTTTTTTGCATACTATTTCAGGTTTTGATAAATCTGACCATTTGTAAGTGTTTAGATACTTTATTGGCGCAGTTCACTTCCTGTGTATAACCTTTAGGCAGTCTACTCTAAATATGTTCAAGGGCCAACAACACTTCAGTATTAAAACCTTGTACATTGTAAGTGCTCTTGCCCCTGAACATATATAAAAACAACACTTCCTATGCATAACCGATGGGTAGTTTAAATGATACATGCTGAAGGGCTTGGAAAACATACAAGGTTTTGACAGCTAGAACAGCGATGAAATGAACAATTAATTGTCTCATTGTAACTATACACTTTATTTTACCTTACAATATAATGAATGCATGTCTGGGGACTAAAATACACAATTTCTTAATTTTAGAAGCACAAGGTCACAAGAGTTTTGCCCATTGAGCAAGGGCGCAGATCCCGGGGGGGACGGACACGTCTCCCCACTTCCTGACACAATATCAAATGCCCCCCCCCTACACTTTTTTGTGGTGATACATCAATCAAGGTTGGCGATCTAGTGAAAAATGGCAATGTCCCCCCCACTTTCAAGATTGGATCTGCGCCCTTGCCATTGAGTAGTACACAAACTGGCTATTGTTACCACCTTTGGCAGTAATTCACCACATTTTAGCCTATAATTTCTAAATGGAACATTTCTGGCCCCTAAGATTTTACAGACATAATGAGAAAAATATGGGGATTCTTTTGATATCAAAATATCATGATGTGGAAAAAAATCATAGCCAAAAAAAGGTGATCGAAACATACACCTTGTTGTAACTAATAGGCCTACACTTTATTTTACCATTGATGCATGGCTGGGGCCTAAAATACACAACTTCTTACTTTTCTACTAGATTTTATCGGATACATACATTATTTATCAATTACTACACTCTAGTCACGCGACTACCAGCTGTTATGAAAAAATTAATTGGCCAGAAATTGACCGCTCAGGTTGTATCAAAATTCTTATATTAGTATCAGACGTATTAAATGCAACTCACATCACAAAATCAGAAATTAGTATACAACCGATATTAAGCTATTTACAATGCAGTAGCAGAATACGCAGGGTGGGGTGAGCCCCTCCCCCTTGATTATAATGCTTTAAATCAGTTTGCCACTGTCAGCAATCTTGATAGGATAATCTGACGATTTGGCCCCCATTTAAACAAGCTGTATACCGGGGGGGGGGGGGGGGGGGGGGGGGGGGGGGGGGGGGAGGGGGGGGGGAGAGAAGTGAGAAAGGGAAAGACAGAATACCCTTATCACAACCCTCGTTTGCCCACCTCTCATTTTCCAAAATCACCCCAAGCTCTTCTCCATGTTCACCCATCAAAATTTTGATTTACAATGTAAAAAATACTCACATTTAAGCTTAAAAGCTGGTCTGAAATGACTAGTTTCAACTTAGCCACATTGGGTTCATTCATGCAATTTTGACATTAAAAAATCCAAAAATTTAATGCACTTCAAGCCCAACTTGTACTATTTTTTTCTTACCCCTCCCCTTTACATGACAATAAAAACAATCAATCCTGTGTTGTGGAAATTTCTTTGTTCAGAACCAGTGATCCGAGTTACTGTAAAAGTCAATATTTTTGCGATAAGATATTTTCACGAAAATGGTCATACAGGCATTTTGCGATTATTTATTTTTCGCGATTTTCAACATTTGTGAACATAAGTCAATAATTTTCACGAGTTTATATTTTCGCGGATGAGGATTGATTCATGAAATTCGCGAAAATAAAAACCTCGCGAAAATTTCAACTTTTACAGTATTCGCCGGTTGAATCTGTAATCAGATTGTCAACTGGAACCAGCTTTTTGTAAATTTGTTTAAAACTTTTAGGGATTTCATTTTAATTTTGAATTTTTTTTGGGCAAATGTCCAAAATTGTTGAAAAATCACCAACATTTTCACAATTCTTTTGACCCAGCGCCCCCCCCCCCCACCCTGACCGACTGAGTGACCCTATCTGGGAGGTCAGTTTTCCCATAGAACAGGTTGTCTACCATCCCGGAGTAACAAAATCAGTTTTATACAGATTTTCTACTAATTTAGGCAACCAAAAAACACCTACGGGCCCGAGTGACCCATTTTTTTTCTAATTTTTTTCATTTCTTTTTTGGTATAAAAAAGTTTGACATTGCAGTTTCAAGGGATTCATGAATACAATGTTAATTACTAAATAAACAGTATTATCTGTATTGCAATTTACCACCTGACACATTCCTTTATTTTTATAAGGAATTTAAAGTTTATATGAAATATAATATATATAATTTGGTTGGAAACATGAATATTTGAGTAAAATTATATAAGTTTATCATTTTTAAAGTGTGTTTTACTGTACTTCAGTATTCACAATCTATATTTTAATTATTGATTGGTGTACATGTATGACACACTTTTGTAAAAAAAACCAATCTGATTTTTTTTCTCTAATCAAGCTTCACCAAATAATGAATATATATTGATAAAAATACACATGATTAGGATCTACACAAATTACTGTACACCAGTCACAATCACAAATTATTTACATTTTAAAGTAAAAGCTTACATTTTGTCTCAGAAAAACATAGGCTATCACAATACAAACCAACAACAAAAACAACCGTGGGCTTGTAAAGAGCTACAATATAATGTCTTGTTTTTGTAATGTAGCTTTGACTTTTTCATCACTGTTGCTTTTAGGAACACCACATTTGTAAGATGATATCATTAACCCCCTGAGAACTACCGGCCGATTGGTCAGAAATATAGATACATCATTTATTGCACCAATCAGAGACATTTTTACAATTAGTTGTATCCCTGATAAAGATTGGAGTAAAATATTTTACAAGCTGCATTTCAATTGGCTATTCAAATGAGTAAATCTTGCAATAAACCAATCAGAACCAATGTAAGATAATAGTGCCCAGGCCCCAGGGGGTTAACATTATACAGAGGGGATTCCTCTAAAGGCTGATATCAGATCAATGATTTCAACTTCTAAATGCGATAAAAACAATTGCATTTTTCTGAGACAAATTATATTTAACTATACACTTTATAGTATAAAACTTGTAAGATATTGCATATAAATTTTGCATAATTTTTTTTAATTATGCAAAGTTTTGATATGTATACATGTACAAGGGTTTGTTCAGGTTTTGAATATAAGGTTGTTGATAGCAAACTGCACAACCAGTGTCAAAATTATATACTGTACAAGTTCTAATTCTCCCCATTAATTTTTTGCGCAAATTTAAACTGTTTTTAATTTGTGATTTGTAGCTATCTCATATATAACCTATACGCAAAAGAAATATATTTGTGTGTTATTTTCACGGTAGCTACTTCAAGCGCAAAAAACGTGAAAATAAATGTAGCTTGAGATCTTTCACTGGATATTGTCTTTTGGTAAATTTGTTTGCAATGGGATACATGTCCAACTTGATGACATGGCAATTAGGTCCATAATCCATAGCGACATTCATCATAGCATGTAATGTGTATGTGACTTGCTCCCACAAGACCCTCCATAAGTATTGAAATATAATTTTTCTGATTTGTTGATGTTAAACATGCTGAAAGAACCAGCTTCAAAATGATGTATCACTTGTCATAATTGCTCAAACTTTTGTCCATGAAAAATGAATATTTCTCTTTGTTGGGTTTTGTGGGAGATGGTCTGGCCTGGTCACATATGTGACGCGATCAAGAGGAATGAGTCGGATGTCGGGGAATCCCAAATTGAGATATGGCCAATTCAAAGTGGCGGCTTACATAAGTTTTGATGGAAATTCATGTATACAATTTGACATAACTTTGGAACAAAACGGCGTATAGACATGGGGTTTTCAGTTTCTGAAAGCTCTAGGTGTCTTCTTTAAAACTGTATTAAAACTCATTTTCGACATCCGACTCATTCCTCTTGATCGCGTCACATATTTGATATTGTCAATTATACCTTTGTCTATTTGTAGTGAATGAAATGATGATGAAATGTGCAAATTAGACAAAAACGGAGTAATTCTGATACCCTTCAGTTCACAGAGGTATTCACAGTGCATGATTTTTAAGAACGACGCATACTACCGATGTTGAATGGTGTGTAGGGTATAACAGAATTATGCCACAAAAAACATTAAAAAAAATTTCCCCCCTGAATTAAACAAAATGTTCGCTTGTTTGTTTGTTTACACAGCTAGTTGACGTGGAAACACACCTCTGTGTCCTGATGAGACCAGATTCTAGTAAAAATATTTGACCTGATCAAAACTAAAGAATTTAGTTTCAATTTACCTATAAGCATGCTGGCTATATGAAAATAAAAGTGAGAAAAGTGGCAGAAAACGAATACAAAGATGAGAGAAAGGAATATAGAATACTGTAAAACATCCATAATTTTGCGAATTTAAAATTACTGGTTCTTTAGCAGGCATTTAATTTCGCGAAACTGGAAATGTTACTTTCATTTCAATGCAAAATTGTCTGTTTTGCAGTTATTTAATTAAGCGAATCCACACTCCTCACGAAATTAAATGGTTTTTCTTTTACAGTATATATCAATTTTAGAATAAGCTCTTTAACTGTGTAAAATTATGTGTTCTTATTGCTAAATTTGGTGCATAAATGAAGAAAAAGTGTGTAGAGGGAGTTTATCTGATTCTCATCTTTTGACCCTTAACCCCCTGAGAACTACCGGCCGATTGGTTAAAAAAATGGATACATCATTTATTGCACCAATGAGAGACATTGTTAGAATAATTGCAACCCTGATAAAAATCGGAGTGAAATATTTTATAAGCTGCATTTTAATTGGCTATTCAATTGAGTATATCTTGCAATAAACCAATCAGAACCACTGTAAGATAGACAGGTAGACCCCAGAGGGTTAAAACCTTATCTTACACATTGTCTAGGTTTTTTGCTTGTTCGCCAAGGCGAACTAGCATATATAGGCTTGGAATTGGTACGCGTTATGTATGGCTCCGTTCCGAGTGTCACTTTGCACAGAAAACCTAATTGGTGTCACTGGTATAATATGCCAAACGATACTTTCATACGCTCATAATTGATGGACGAGAAGTGTGCCATCCGTGTCGATGGTTTTGATTGGACGAGAGATTGATATATCATCGCCAGTGAATATTAAACTGGGTAGGCGTTGTAACTGGTACTTATACCGAACATTGTATGGGCGGCCAATGGGGTTAAATATATTGAATATATACTTGGAATTTGTTAGAGATTTATAAATGATAACTTTTTTATAATGAATATTAATAAGTAATATGAATATTCATGATTAATTTGGGATCCTCTTGAATCATCTCGGTTATCTCGGTCAGTGGCGTAACAGCCGGGGGGGGGGGGGGGGGGGGGTAGGGGGTCGCACAGTGCCCCCCCTGAAGGTGCTCAGCAGGAAATTCAAACCTACCCACCAGGAAAAATGGAGGGGAAGGGAAAGAAAAGAGAGAGAGAAAGGAAAAAGGGAGGAAAAAGAAAAAGGAAAAGGAGAAAAAAAGGGGAAAGAAATAAAAGAAGAAAGGGAAAGAAAGAAAGAAAATTTCGCCGTACAAAAAACACAACAGTCAACACATTGTTGACTGTTGTGTTTTTTGTACTGCGAAATTTTGTTACTGTGCGAAATTTTGTGACCGTGCGAAATTTGTGACCTTGCGTAATTTTGTGACCGTGCAAAATTTTGTGACCGTGCGATTTTGTGAAGTTTTTTGACCCTCCCCCCCCCCCCCCACACACACACACACCTACGTGAAATTCACGAGGTGACTGAATGGGAAAAAAATTGGGGCAACCTTTTAAAAATTCCGGGACGGAATTATTCTAACCATAATTTTTTGGGCTGTGCCCCCCCCTGACAACCAACCTCTGTTACGCCACTGATCTCGGTTCAACCTGGACCATTTCAGTTCAATCCGGATCATTCATATTCATGTTAATTATAATTCATTATTGCAAATAAGTAGTCATTACAAAATTATAATTCATCTTTTTTTACCCCGATTTTAGACTATATTCAATCAATTTAACCTCATTGGCCGCCCATACAATGTTCGGTATAAGTACCAGTTACAACGCCTACCTAATAGGCTAGCTGTGTCATCGTATTGAACTTTTCGTGAAATGTTGAAGTGGATTTGCGTGATAGATCGCAGTTGTCTTCTTCATTACCTATAGATTAAAGGGCCGTGTACTACATTTTTATTACACTTTTAAAAACAGCTCATAATCTTAGATCAAGTTGAGACTCGATTTGACTCATACGGTGAATTTTGGAGTTTAATTTTTGGTAGACGGAAGGTTTATTTCGTATGCTTCCGCCATATGAAAAATACGTTGATTTTCGTCTTATATAGGAAAGGTATATTATTACGTAATGTTTTGAGAAATTGTTTTCCAATTGACCCATCAGAGAGTTATCTCTAGAACAGGTCTGCAACTGATTTTTGTCTGCATTATTATTTTTGAGTGATTTTTGGCCAGTTTCAGTTTAACCAATGAATGAATTTGTAGTAAGCTTACTTACCATTTTAAGCTTACAACTTCTGACTTTGATATTTCTAATCCGAGATTTTAACCACCCATAATCATGTTTATGGTGCTAGGGCATCTAGTACAACAAATGTCTTTTGATCACAAATCTGTTACTGATTATAGGTAGCTCAAATTCGTATCATAAAAAGCAAATAAAGCCCGGTTTAATAAAGGCACATTATATGATATTTGCCTATTTTTTCGGAATTGGTTGAAAAAAAACCACATTTTTCCTTGAGATTTCTACACGAATGTCATTTATGTTCTCAAATTGGTTGCGGATTGACCGTGCAGTGATACTGATATATGATACGTAGCTCAAACTGTGATATCGTCCTTTAAAAAGTAAATCAGGGCACATTATATGAAGATACTTTAGCATATGGCTAGTTTGTCCACAATTGAATTGGTCGGTAAAAAAACTGTTTTTCCTTGCGATTTCATAGGGAATGTCATTTATGACATCAAATTGGTTGCGGATTGACCGATCAGTGACACAGATATTATACGTAACTCAAAATGTGATATCGTATCCTAAAAAGCAAATCAGGGCACATATGATAGTTTGTCTATTTAGTCCCTTATTGGTAGAAGAAGAAAAAAGTGTTTCCTTGTGTGATGTCAACGGCAACGCTATTTGTCGTCAAATTGGTTGCTGATTGACCGATCAGTGACACCGATATCATACGTAGCTCAAAATGTGATATCATATCCTGAAAAGCAATTCAGGGCACATTATATGATATTTAGCCTATTTTGTCCGGAATTGGTTGGAGAAGAAAAAAACACGATTAGGTTTTGCGATTTCAATGTGAACGTCATTGTCGTCAAATTGGTTGCGGATTGACCGATCAGTAACACCGATATCATACGTAACTCAAAATGTGATATCGTATCCTAAAAAGCAAATCAGGGCACATTATATGATAGTTTGTCTATTTAGTCCCTAATTGGTAGAAGAAGAAAAAAAGTTTTTCCTTGTGTGATGTCAACGGCAACGCTATTTGTCGTCAAATTGGTTGCTGATTGACCGATCAGTGACACCGATATCATACGTAGCTCAAAATGTGATATCATATCCTTAAAAGCAAATCAGGGCACATTATATGATATTTAGCCTATTTTGTCCGGAATTGGTTGGAGAAAAAAAATCATTGCGATTTCAACGCGAACATCCTTTATGTTGTCAAGTTGGTTGCGGATTGACCGATCAGTATAACACCGATATCATACGTAACTCAAAATGTGATACGTATCCTAAAAAGCAAATCAGGGCACATGATATGATAGTTTGTCTATTTTGTCCGGAATTGGTTGAAGAAAAAAAAATCACGATTTGGATTTGCGATTTCAATGTGAACGTCATTGTCGTCAAATTGGTTGCGGATTGACCGATTTGTGACACCGATATCATATGTGGCTAAAATGTGATATCGTATCCTAAAAAGCAAATCAAGGCACATCATATGAAATTTTGTTTATTTTGTCCGCAATTGCTAGGAAAAAAACCTGTTTTCCCCGGCGATTTCAACGTGAACGTCATTTATGTCGTCAAATTGGTCGCGGATTGTCCGATTAGTGACACAGATATCATACACAGCTCAAAATGTGATATCATATCCTGAAAAGCAAATCAGGGCACATAATATGATATTTAGCCTATTTTTCCGGAATTGGTTGAAGAAAAACCCCAATTTTTGCGATTTCAATGTGAACATCATTTATGTCGTCAAATTGGTTGCGGATTGACCGATTAGTGACACTGATATCATACGTAGCTACAAATGTGATATCGTATCCTAAAAAGCAAATCAGGGCACATCATATGAAATTTTGATTATTTTGTCCGCAATTGCTAGGAAAAAACCCTGTTTTTCCCGGCGATTTCAACGTGAACGTCATTTATGTCGTCAAATTGGTCGCGGATTGACCGATTAGTGACACAGATATCATACGCAGCTCAAAATGTGATATCATATCCTGAAATGCAAATCAGGGCACATTATATGATAATTAGCAAATTTTTTCCGGAATTGGTTGAAGAAAAACCACAATTTTTGCGATTTCAATGTGAACGTCATTTATGTCGTCAAATTGGTTGCGGATTGATCGATTAGTGACACTTATATTATACGTAGTTACAAATGTGATATCGTATCCTAAAAAGCAAATCTGGGCACATTATATGATATTTTCTGGATGCATGATATGGGAATTGCTCACATAAAACTCTAATATGTTTCACACTTGTTACAA
This sequence comes from Ophiura sarsii, assembly GCA_035610835.1. NCBI lineage: Eukaryota > Metazoa > Echinodermata > Ophiuroidea > Amphilepidida > Ophiuridae > Ophiura > Ophiura sarsii. The sequence continues at coordinate 1,120,489 of CM069446.1, read as the reverse complement.
GCATTTCCCTTTTTAAAGGGTTTTTTATTATAAGCTGTTTAAAGTAGAGCAACATGTTTCTTTATTTTGTTGTTCAAAAAGTTTTTATAATAGCACCTGTATCCCTATTGGCAATTGCTTATAGTATAAAGATAAGGCAAGAAATCAAAAAATGCTGTCAAAAAGTAAAATACGTAAATCATGTGTACTATCACAATCAGATACGGAAGGGTAAACATTGAGAAAAATTTACTAGAACCTAGAATGGAAACAAAGAGCATATTCAGTCATTTTAAAACACATTCTGCAAAGTCTTTTTAACTGATTGAATGATTTCTGAAAGGAAATAACCACTGTGTTTAGGAATTTAAATATTTTTAAAATAGTCACTATAAAATCTCAAATTTGGTTTGACCCGCTTTGTTCTGTCTGATTCTGTAAGAACATCATGAATTATAAATCAATAAATATCCAGAGTACTAAAATCAGCTACTTTTTTCTTTTTTCACATTTACGTTCGCTCGTAACTCAATTATCATCTGCACAAAGACAACAGCTCCAGACGCCAACAGAATATAGACTTTGGTAATCGGATCTCCCAGAGTGTGATATGTATGAAGCATAGATGCAACGCAGATCAGAAGGACAAGGAATGACATCGTTCTTGTCCTACGTCCTGTCAATATCAGAAGACCTAGACCTCCAGCCAGCTCAAGACCTCCAACAAATTTGCGATATTCGCTTCCTTTGAATCTGATGTTGTAGTGAGTGCGAAGCGGTGCTACTCTGGAATAGTTGACAAAATGCTTTTTCTGTTGATGATAAAAAGTAATAATATGTTTTTCAATAGTGCAAAAAATGGGGGGGGGGGGGGGGGTGAGGGGTGGCAAGTATTTTGCTAGTAGATTTAGTGCAACCCTGGTTCTTAGGATGGTGGAAAGTGATTTTTTGTTTAAAATGGGCTTATATTGAGGACACTGTTTTTTCAAGTAAGTTTATTTATGGTAGTTTTTGTAGTTTTGAAGTAAAAACGTTGCAAATTGTGCATTTCAAAAAGTTTCCCTTACACAGGGCCAGGGGTTTAGTCAGAATGTCAGTAAATCTATTAAAAAGTTGGGTGGGTAACTTTAAGACAAAGTGTAATTTTCTTAGCAGAGTATAGGCAATACTGCAAGGGAGTAGCACATGATATTTAAACCCATTAACTTTCCCGCCCATTTAGTTCAGAGCGCATTGAATAATGTGTTTTGACACCATTGATTGTAGATTCAAGAAATCCGGTGACTATAAAAACACAACAAAAGCTATAGTAGTGTCAGCGCAATGATGGTCGATTGTGATGCTACATGTATGTGGTTCGGTAGCATTCCTTCAACCAACCAGCCTCACCAAGGCGGCACTGGCTCTAACACTAACACCACTAAACACAACCGTGGGAGGAGTGGATGGAGTATTGAGTAGATAAACATAAGTTCATGGCATTGCCTGGGGTCCGCCAAGTTCTTCCCCTGAATATGCACTCCATCCACAACTCAATATTTTTAAATTTCCTCCAGCTAATAAAGTTCTATATTCTATTTAAATATGTTAGAATGTCCAATAATTGTATAAAATGTCAATGTTTCAATCAAAATTTTACATGCCACTTACACTGCTTTTTCTTCTTTCTTATGTTTCAGGTCATGCTGAGGACCCACATGGATTTTGTTTTTGTTTTTTGAAATTCATTTTTTTAAAACTTTTGGAACTTTTTTGGCAATTAAACTATTTGGAACTTTATTGTACTTTTTTTTTGCAGTTTTACATTTTGGATTTTTTTAAATTTTGTTTACAATTTTACTTTTTGGAAAGTTTTTTTTGAAACATACAATTTGACTTTATTCTACTTTTTTGGGCACATATTTGCAATTTTATGAAACTTATTTGATTTTTTGTGTGCAATTTTACACTACTTTTAAAACTTATTTACTTTTTGGTACTTATTGGAACTTTTTTTAGCAAATTTACTTTTGGAACTTGTTATGAAAAAAAATAAACAAATAAAATAAATAAATAAATAATAACCCCCACTCAAAAACAAATAGCCATTCAGTTCAAATGGGACAAAGGTTTATACATTCCACCTTTGTTCATGAACTGAAACGCTTAGAGTAAACTGTGTCATCATTGGGGGATAACCAATGTTTTGGTTTTCATCCTTGATGATTACAAACAAAACAAAAACAAGATCGTTAAACTATATAGCTATTCAGTTCAAATGGGACAACGGTTTTAATATTCCACCTTTGTTCAAGAACTGATTTGCTTAGAGTAAATTGTGTCATCTTTGGTATTCATCCTTGATGATTACAAACAAAAACATAAAAACAAAACAAAAATCAAGACACCCCCTATAGAAAATAAAACCAACCTCAAAAGTGCCAGTACCCAGGTGCTATTACAACCCAAACTTACCTAAAGAACTAAATGTTACAAAATACTATTACTGAGGCTGATCGGTTAAAGGTTAACATGGTTATGAAAAAATAAATTTCTGATTTTGATATTGATAGGTACCTCACAATGTTGGACAATATCTAGGCTATCTGAAACTGCATTTAAAAAAATTAAAATGCGGTACGTTCGCGGAACAGTCCATTATTGTCCAAGGGGTGAAAACAAGATGCGTCACGGACGGACATTTTAGTTCAAGTTCATCATGCTATATTTTTATGTTAATGTAACATTTTCAGAGTTTTGTGATGTAATGTTGATAGCTGACACACTTTTCCATCAAATAAGATAAATATTTGGGAAAAAAGTTCTGGGGAAGTTATATCGCTAGACTTGCGTTAACATTTTGATGTTTTGCTGTCCGTCCGTGACACACAAAAAGTTTAAAAGTGTTTTAACTAATTTCAAGGACAAAGTAAAAAAATAAAAACATAGTGAAGTATCTCCCTTATATGTATTCTTTCCCATGCAGGAGTATTAACTAATTAGGGCAGGCATAAATTAGTTAAATCTTTAATTAAAAGTTGTCACGGACGGACACAAATTTTGTCACGGACGGACACTGTTAGCTACTGTTCAGTTCTGAGCACACAAGCAAAGCTGACTACCACCCCTCTTATCATTAAATGAACTAGCCCATACAGGTATGCCCTTTATGCAAATGAGTAGGTTTGCTACAGCAGTGAGCACATGTTATGATGCTCACCAGGTGCACTGTAAAATTACTTAAGTCAAATGAAGTCATTTGCCTATTTGCGCATTTGTGAACCCTCAGCAGATCTTTGATTCTTTGGTGAATCTGTAGTATAGCTTGCGCTTGTTAACCTTACTGCCTGTACATGATGAAATAATGCTTGCAAATAAAAGGGGTAGCATGAGATCAGTTTAAAGACACTGTTTAAAATTGCCCCATATAATAAGTGTATGTGAAATAAAAGCAAGTAACAGCATTGAAATCAGAAAGTATCATTGGAGATGTTAGCACAAATTTAATTTTAAGCTTTGCACTATCAAAAGTTGCAGGCTTTTTCTTCATGAAACTTTGAAAAACTCAAAACACGGTTAGATGCCTACGTGTATCCATTATCACTAACCTTTAATTACACAATTAATTGAACAAAAACTTATCAAAGAAGGGTCAAAATTGTTTTAAAAAGTTGTATCACAGCATACAGTCTTTTACACAATTAATCGAACAAAATTTATCAAAGGGTCAAAATTGTGTTACAAACTTGTATCACAGCATACAGTCTATGTATATGATGCAGCAGGTCTATCTCTTGCCATTTATGGTAAGAGAGGCGGGATTCAGTTTGGAATTTGTACTCAGAACTGAATAATGTCCGTCCGTGACAACTTTTAATCACTGATTTAACTTATTTATTGATGCCATTGTTAAGTTTCATTTCTACATGAGAAAGGGGGTATATAGGGGAGATAGATCACTATGTTTTTAATTTTTTCTCTTTTCTTGAAAAAAGTTGTAAAACTTTAAAACCTTTTTTGCGTCACGGACGGACAGCTCTGCATCAAAAAGTTATCACAAGGGCAGGGTAATTACTTCCCAGAACTTTTTTTTCTACAATATATATTTTTATTTAATGGATAAATCTGCCATCTATCAATTTTTAATTAAAAAATTGAAAATGTTTCATTAACATAAAATATAGCAAGGTCAACTTCTACTAAGAATGTCCGTCCATGACTAAGAATGTCCGTCATCTTGTTTCTACCCCTTGGGCAATAATGGACTGTTCCAAAAACTTTTCTGCATTTTTTCTTCTTTTCGAATGCAGTTTCAGTTAGCCAAGATGTTGTCCAATATTGTGAGGTACATTTCAATATCAATATTAAAAAAAAATCACACCAATGTGAACCTTGAACCGATCACCCTCTGCTATCAAAGTGCCAAATTCTGCAACCTTTGAATATAACCATCACACTGGTTTTGGTATCTTGTGATCCTTTTTATTTACTAAGACTGAAAAATGATGACATACAATTTTTCTTACTATTTTGTAAGTATTTGATACTATTTTGTCATGTAAATAAGTGGCAATTTCAAAGTTCTTCAACATCTGTGTCCGTCCGTAACGCTAACAAATTTCCGTCTGTGACACAGTTTGTTTGGTCTACCCTTCTCCTGTAAAAAAATGTATCTGTTTTCAAATGCTGTGTATCAAACCATGTATCTCACTTACTATTTGACCTGGAAAGCTTGAGGAATATGGAATTGTTTAAATAGAAATTAAGATGAAGTACTAAAGGTCCGGAGAACCCTATTTCTATCTTGTCTGTAGTGTTGGAAAAAGACTAATATCTTGACTGCTTTTTATTACTAAGACTGAAAATTCATGACTTAACATTTTTCTTACTATTTTGTAAGTATTTAATACCATTTTTTCATACTAAAGTGTAAATAAGTGGCAATTTCAAAGTTTTTTATGTAGTTAACATTTGTGTCCGTCCGTGACGCTCAAAAATGTCCGTCCGTGACAAAGTTTGTTACCCTACCCCTGTAAAAAATAAGAAATATTTTCAAATGCCGTGTATCAGATATTCAAACCATGTATCTTACTTACTATTTGACCTGGAAAGCATTGGGGAATATGGAGTTGACTAGATAGAAATTAAAAAGAAGCACTAAAAGGTAGAGAACCCTATTTCTATCTAGTCCGTCCGTGACACAAACATTTCCGTCGTTCTATTTTTAGTAACAAACCACACCTTTTTGTTGTTGTGTATTTCAATAAAGTTGATGATTCTCTATAACATTAAACATAAAAAGTTGAATAAATGTCAGTAGTTACTTTTTACAAACTGTTTTTCGCTCATGTTTTGCACAAACGTCCGTCCGTGACAAACCGATCAGCCTCTACTCCATACTGCACTAAAGAACTAGGTACTACACAATAAGCCTATTCGCCATTACAACCGCGCATGCTCAGAAGTTTTACTTCCGGAAATGAATGGGAGATAAACAAGACAAACTCGACCGTAGACGGCCATGTGATGAACTGCGACTCTTGGGGAATCCCCTGTGATTTGTTTGTGCCATCAGTAATCATTTCATTTATTTTCAGTCGCATGATAATCAATACTCCAAGGTGCAATACATATAAAAAAATGGAGGTGTTACGGTAATAAAAACTGCAAGTACAGTCATTTTAAGGATAATTACGAAGTTCGCCACATTGGAAAGCACGCGCAACCTCGGCATGTTTATCTCCCGTAAATTTGGAGATTATTACCCAGAATGCACTTCGGGCGGCTAATGGCGAATAGGCTTATACTATCAGCACTGTTACAATGCTGCCAAAGAACTAGATACTAAAAAATATTACCGATAGTATTAAGTAGTATCGGGGGGGGGGGGGGGGGGGGGGGGGGGGGGGGGTTAGGGTTTTAATAAATTTATTTTTGCAGATTTCACTCCCATTATTATTGCACTTGTCCAAACCAAAGGTTCATGTTACTGAACAAACTGCAAAGGCTCATGCTTTGTGTTTCACAAGCAGGCTGAAAATGTATATTTCCTGAGAAGCAAACAAAATTTCCTACAAAGAAATCAAGATTTCCCTCCATTTCTTATGTATTTCTTTATTTTGAAAAACAAAATATCCCACCAAATACCCAAATTTCCCAGGAAGGAGCTCCCTGAATTCCACATTTTCCAGGCCTGTTCACAAGGTACTGACCTTCTATGATCTTTCCTTGTATTCAAATGCTATGTGTTGATACGGTAATTTGTTGAAACCACAATACTAATAGATTCGGCGATCGATATGCCTTAATTATCAAATTATTACCAATCCACCACCAGCAGTCTTGATGATGCATGACTCATGACCTACTGGTAGACAACTAGCCAAAGTAATACATCAGTCAGATTGTTAAACTTGAGTCTTGAAGACTTGAGTGAGTGGATAATTACCAAGTTAAATACATCAACAAATTTATGGTTTCAATACAATAGCTTTAGCAGCCTTTGAAGGACACTTGAGGTTAGAAGGTCGATACTATACTCTATTTGGTTTCCTCTGGACAGTGACGTAGCCTAACAGTAACAGGCTCAGCTTTTATGCACGCATAGTCGTATATAATGTATACGCCAGCGCCTCAAGTAGCCTATTAAGGGTGCACTACACTAAATGGGGTATCCCCTAACCTTAAGGGCGGTGTTTAAAGCTAGAATCGGAAAATATGCATGGCAAAATCCTCAATTAAAAAAACTTGACGGTAATACAATTGGGCAGTTCCGTAATTAGGTAACCCAAATTGAAAAAATTGAAAAAATTGAAAATCGTCGAAATAACCTCATTTATGTCTCATATCAAAGGTTATAGGTTGTAGTTACATGATATAATTTGGAATTTGACCTATCATTCTCGGTTTGGCTGATTTTGAGGTTGTTGTGGACGTACAGGGCGTTTTTGAGTAGAGATCGCACCATTGAAGTGCAATTATTTCCATAAATGAACTAAGGCAAGTATTAAATTTTCAAAATATGGCAAGAAACAATGTTTTTTATAATAAAAAGGAAATTTAATACAGAAAATTACGAAAAATTGACTACTTAATTTAATTTTTTTTTGAATTATTGCAAATTTCGTCGCGGACGTACACGTCCCAAATCTGCCATTTTTAACCACCCTGTTCTATATTGTATTGTTGTTTGAATCCAATAAATTGTGCATATATTCCAAGCTGTTGATTGCTAGTATGTCTTTGAAACCTTCATCCGTCTGAATCTGTGTACATTGTTAATTAATGAGCTGCTGAAGTCGTGTCGGACGTACACATTGAATTAATTCACAGATGTACGTCCGCAACACTAATCTTGTACGTCCGCGACGGTGAAAATTGATCAATTTCAACATGAATTTGAAAGGTATGACTGTTTTCTTTATGTTTTTCCTACAGTTTGATCCCTCTTGCAAACAAATATATCTAAGTTTCAATCAGAGACCTGAACACTTCAGAGAATTTTGGATATGAATACAGGTATACTGAAAAAAACACTTTCTCTGCGTACGTCCGCGACGGAGGGTTTTCACACCATATCTCATTAACCGAAAATGGTACAGCAAAGACATTTTCAGGTTTTATACTCCTACTAGAGCTCCTTGAAACCCTAGTGTTAAAAATCAAGCAACTGGTATAGTTTAGATTTTGCAAGCCCTCAAAGTGTCTGAATTCTCTGAAATGTACGTCCGTAACTACGGAACTGCCCAATTGCGTAAATGCCTATGATTTTTGATTAATTATGATTAATGGGACATCACCTACATGCACCCTGACTATAAACTGTGAATATCATCTAGATAAATTTTGAGAGATCTTTCAAATTTGTGTTTTTTACTGGTAACATTGACGATTACGGCGGCATTTCCAAGCTCGTCAGAGAGGTAGTCAACTCCATGGGCGTATTTTGAAAAATCGAGCAGGTTCACCTACCTGTCCTATTTTTTTCACTTTTTGGTGAGAAAATGTGATCATCTTTCAGAAAAAATCACTCTACAAGGTCCAATTTCGCAATTTAGTGGTCTAACACAGAGTTTTATATCAGTGTTTTTGTACACATCCCTATGGAGCTCTATTTAGTAGTGTGACCCCTTATAATAATAGGCTCGCGCATATATTGTTATGCTGCAATTAATTATCAGTAGAATATGCAGTTACGTCACTGTCAGTCATGTCGTGATGGCCAACATAAACTATAGAGCTTGTTGCATTTCAAGCTGAGTATTGAATATTGATTAATATTATAAGCTTAATTCATTCATGGCCGTTTCAAATAAGCTTACTAAATTTTACTTCATCATTCATGATGATGACTTACCATTGAATTGTGTAAATCTTCATTAAAATTTGGGCTCATTTTGCAGAATCCAGTGTACATAAAGTACGCCGCAATACATGCCGATAATGCTAACAACAAAGACTTCGCCATTTTTGAGTGATACAACAGGCTCCAACACAAACAGAGGATATGTTTAATTCTACTGGAAATTGCAATTTGCACTATTTACTTTTGTAGACAATTAGGGCGCCCTCAGGGACTGTTGGGAGAATACCACCTAAGTCGTTGTTCATAATTTAGTCATTTATTTTATTTCACATGGCTTTATTGTATAATAATCATGATAATTTTTTTAAAAGAACCATTTAAAGAAATTGGTTGAGCTAATTTATACATTAATTTAGTAATCAGAAATATAGTGAAATAAAAAAAGCTAGAACAATACAACTTGATTATTTTCAGTGAGATAAATGGCCTTTCTGGAACACACATGTGCAGTTATACACAGCCCGTATACCAGCCTAAAAATCAACAAACACACACGGTGTTGCTGTAAAGTGTGGTGTATAAGGTAAGATTTCTTTAGTAAAGACAAACATTTATTGTGAAATAATAATGCCATAATAACTCCATCACAGAATACAGTCAAACAGTGTAAAACTTTTTTTAACTAAGCTTTTTAGGCTTTCATTTTTATTTGAATTTAAAACAATTTGAATTTAAAAATAAAGCTTACTTATTTGCTTATTTTAATATTAGTTTAGTTTAGTTTAGTTTTTATTTGGCATCACAACAAATACAAATAACAAATCACACCAGTATAAAATTATAATCACATTCAATAAATAACGCATATCACAATGCGAACTGGAACGGCAAACACCACAACACCAAAAGTTGCAAGGCCAGGATAGCCCATAAAAGCCAGCTACATGTGCAGGCTTTGCTTATTGTTTGTTAACTCCCTATAACAGTTGCATTCTAGCTAAACTGGAAGCCCTCTGAAACCTAGACTAGGTTGTGATTTGTACAAGTAACAGACCCGGCCCGGGATGATCCCCTACTCTTACGATGAGGTCTGCAACTATTTTAACGTGTTCAGGGTGAATCGTCTGAATACACGGGACCAACGGCTTAACGTGAATCTCCGAATCACGGCGAACTGACACTCACTGTATAGACCTGCACGTTGTACACAGTGAATGGGGTAGAGGAGAAATTCTACAATTAAATTTGATTATCAGCTTAAACCACGGAAAGAGACTCCGATAACTAACCCTCACTGAATTAAGATTTGATTGTAGAATTTCCGACCTAGATAGGAACTTTTTGGGGTGAACAAAGAATCCTGGTTTCAAGGCGACTTGAACCCACGATTTTAACTGAATACTGACTGTTTTAAATATGCTGTTAGTGTTTACAGATAAGACATCCCACGTCGTATGACATATCGTATTTGTTTCAAAACAACATAATATAAATATTGGTAATTTCATGATTTGGTAGTTAAATTTAAGAAGATCCTTCACGAGGCCGAGGGCTGACTTGGCTATCTTATTTGTTATGCCATCACTGATGTGAGAAGAACGAAACTGATTAGAGCATGCGCATTTGTGTTCTCTCAACGATATCGATCAGCTGTTTGCTGCTGCCATATTGTTTACCATTAAGATCAATGCACGAATCAAAAACATCATAATTCAAAAAAGTTTCAAATCTAATTTCTAATTTCTAAACAAATATGGTTGTTAAAACTTTGCACCTGAAATTTAGAATAAAAGTGACAGTATTTTAAAAACTATGAAATATAATTTATTTTACAACAAATGTAATTTAGTAAAATTAAGGAATTACAGACGTTTTAGAGGGGTTTTTTTACGGGAATTAAAACTGCACGCAATGGCTGTGTGCACTGTGCAACTCTCATTAGCAAACGTGCCACCTCCAACAAACTAAGTTGTACGTTATCATATCGAATAATTCCTTTGATGACAATGAGAGACTGAAAGAGGAAATAGTAATTTATTTTGGTATGAAATTGTATTTTGATTTTTTTTAAAAAGGATTAGAAAGTTTTAAAATTTAAAACATATCATTTGAGCTTAAACCCAATTGTAAAGAAACAATTTACAGGTTCCACACCACCAATTAAATTGCCATTGACTTACATGCATAAAAGATCAAATTAGAGTCTGATTTTTTCAGCTATCGAGCAACTGGTTTGTTCAAATCCTTGTTTTCTTTGAAGATACTGATGTCTTCCATCAAAAGAACACCCATTTTGGTAAGGTTGACCTTCATTTTTCCCCGCAACGGGACGTCGAATACTAGTACACTCTCCAAATTGCTGTCTGCTACATGTAGCTATATTCGGTGCATTTGTTCTAGAAGAGGTGAAAAGAGAACATTGGGGCAAATCTTACTACAGAAAATACCAGGGTTCTTTGGTTAAATATTAAGTTTACAGTCTACAAATCACAAATAACACAAATTTCTTTCATATTAAGAGCATTGTATACCTTTTCTGTACATTTAAATTAATGGTTAGAGGTGGGGTCCTTCTTGAATTAAAAACACAGATAGTGATGGGCGCTAGCACAAATTTATTTGGAGATTTGTGGAATATACATGGTACACACAGTAAATAACTGACTGATTTGACTTACTGAATGACCAGTTGACCATCTAAACATTTTATCAGCTTATAAGTAAAATTTGAATCCGCTTCTACCAAATCATAATGTGAATGCATTGACCAATTACATCAATGATTAAAGGTATATTATGTGATCTTTTCCAGGGGACGCCCTCAATCCTCAAAACAAAATTGGAAGCAGATTTTCTTGCAGATTTACTTTTCTGATCATAAATCCCAAATATATTCCAAGTTACGGAGCAATTTGATTCTTAACCCTAACACTTCCCCCCATTTTTTTCAGAATTTTTTCTTCAACGCGGAAAATCGACCAAAATATCCCCCCGATCCCCCCGGGATTTGATCCAGGGACCTCTCGCACCAGAGGCGAGGGATTCCACACTTCACCACGGCTGTCAAGCACAGTTCTGGGCAGTGTATTGCCCAGACTGTATGTATTGGGTCCATTTTTTCATCAAAAAACTTCCACGCCGGGTGGTACCAACGTGCCCAGTCGTGGTATTTTGGGGTATATGGTAGTGTTAGGGTTATTAACCTCAAAATCATAGTTTTAGAGTGAATTTAGAGTAAAATTTGAAAAAATAGATTGTACCGCTCGGTACAATCTACATACATGTACTTTCAAACCATGATTTTGAAGTAATTAGGAATCGTATCGATCTGTAACTTAGAAGATCTTTATGATTTATGATCAAAAATGCAAATCTGCGAGAAAATCTGCTTTCATAGTAAAAATCAATGATAGAGGACGCTACTTGTAAAAGATCACATACTATGCCTTTAAGCGAGATATCATTTTAAAGCTTTCAAAATACACTTATTTTACATGAAAATATTTCAGGTTTCACCTCTTTTCTCATTACTTTATATATTTTTTCAGATTGTTTCACCATATATTTTACAGACATGGCTTTGGGGTTGACAAAACAGTATCTTCGGTATGCGAATAGCGCCCTCTTCGGTGTGGTTGGCAGCAACAAAGCAAATATTTCATTTGTGGAGCAACGTGGTATCCAGGGCAAGTATGTTGCTGTACCAGCGTGTGAGCATGTCTTCATATGGGATGTCAAAAAGGGAGAAAAGGTAGGTGAACTTAACTCCCTGAGAACTACCGGCCGATTGGTTAAAAAGATGGATACATCATTTATTGCACCAATGAGAGACATTGTTAGATTAATTGTATCCCTGATAAAGATGGGAGTGAAACATTTTACAAGCTGCATTTGAATTGGCTATTCATATGAATACATCTTGTAATAAACCAATCAGAACCACTGTAAGATAGACGTGGTATCCAGGGCAAGTATGTTGCTGTACCAGCGTGTGAGCATGTCTTCATATGGGATGTCAAAAAGGGAGAAAAGGTAGGTGAACTTAACTCCCTGAGAACTACCGGTCGATTGGTTAAAAAGATGGATACATCATTTATTGCACCAATGAGAGACATTGTTAGATTAATTGTATCCCTGATAAAGATGGGAGTGAAACATTTTACAAGCTGCATTTGAATTGGCTATTCATATGAGTACATCTTGTAATAAACCAATCAGAACCACTGTAAGATAGACAGGTAGACCCCAGGGGGTTAAAGTCTTTCTTGTGTGATCTCCATCTTATTTTGTTATTTTTAAGGTTCATCTCATCTTCATCTACCTATACTGTGCATAAACCTCAATATTGAGTATACTCGCACAATGTATCCCTGGAACCTAGGAATACAAACATGAGCGTACAGACACAGACCGGGACGATCCCCTACTCTTTACGAAGGAGTCTGTGACCTTTAACGTGCTCGGGGATAGCTCTTCCGATACAAGGGACCAACATTTCTACGTACCTTCCGAAGCACGATGCGCCATGAACATGCCAACTTCAGTCTGCACGGTCTGAAGGAGGCATGGGGACGAGGCTGTGTTGGTGTATCGTTTTGAACTCTCACTCATAAACGATCCACCAACAGAACTACGGTGCGCAGCAGTGTACGACGCTCTAACCGACTGCGCCACCTCGCCCCTTTAAGGAGTGTTCAGAAATACTTTGATGGGGTGGGCTGGGCAACTTGCTTTTTTTGGTGTCTATTAACAGATTAAAGGATTATACAGCTTTATTCCATAATGGGGTATTGACACTAGACTAACTTATGAATGTCTTACACCAAGGATACACCCCAGGTGGGCCCTCGTTTTATATTACATAAACAGCACTGTCCGGACAGGGGTCAGACCCCCAACCTTTTTATTTTTGCCCCACCCTTTTTACAGAGCCACCCTTTTTATTTGGGAATGTTCAACACCCCCACCCTTTATACCGAAAAGGGGATATTTTGATCATTTTGTGCATTCAAATTTGAAAAGGCACTCATTGGAAGAAAGGACAAAGTGGCAGAAACATCCCAGGAGCCGTTTTGTTTTTCGGGCGGGTCCCGGGCCGGGATTCCCGAAATTATTCATCAAAAAAAATAATTGAAAATAAAAATAAAAATATAAGCTTACTTAAAAAACACCTTGCCGGCTATATCACGATTATTTAATGCAAATTTATAGAGTAGATTCATTTCAAATGGATTTATTTTATCAAATCAGTGCATTTTTGGTACTCTTATGCTCCCTAAAATGTGATATTACGCTGCGTACGACACTTTCGTAGTCCCGTCGAGTTTCCATTTTGAAAAAATGTCACGATTTCAACAATAGATGGCGCTATATAACAACAAACCAGGGAGCTCCCTGGTTTGTTGTTATATAGTGCCATCTATATTGTTGAAACCAATTTAAAGATGGCGACTTTTTAATTTTGAATCAAAGTATCGGACCCGATATCAGATACATATTTATGACATAACTAGCGCTAGTGAGCCGACAAGGTCGGTATTTTGATATTTTTGATGATTGCTGAGAAACCCCCACCCTTTTTATTTTATCTCCACGCTTTATACAACTACACCCTTTATATCAGAAATATTCTGACCCCCATGCTGTTGTTAATTTTTTTATTTCTAAAGTCCCACGCTGTATAAAGCGTGCCGTCCGGACTATGAACAGATTATATGTATTGTAAAAAAGCTATACATGTATAATTTAGTGCAAAGTAGTAATATTCATGATTTAAATTGACAAAGTTACTTTTGGCCCCTTTTCATAGCTCCATTGTATTATTGTATAGAAGAATCAACACATTGGCGTTTCAAATGCCCAGATTTTACCCAGGTCATTCAAACATCCAGGGCCCTATTGCATGAAGTGAACTTACGAAGAGTTATTCTTAAATTTAAGAATTCTTACTAAAGTAGAGCTTTATGAAGAAGGGCCCAGTTCTAAAGTTTGACCTAGGGTCGATATCATGAAGATTAACACACAAATTCTTAAACGGTCTTCATAAGAAGAGTTAAAATGTAAGAAGAATAACTCTATTTACGATTACTCTTAAAGGGGCATTGAGAGATACGTATGGGAGTGCACCCTCAATTATCCTGGAAATCATTTTTTTTGCATCAAAGTAATATTAAGTCATATACTTACTACCATCTGAAACAGTTTACCAACATTCGCCGTTGATCATATAAAATTTCATGATTTTCTTAGTTTCGATATGATCATATCGAAACTCAGGTGCTGAATTCGGAAGTTATGCATCGTTTTACTCACGGACTTTCGCGGCAAATCTCAACCCGGAAGTGCCGTTATTTGCTTATTTTGGCATGAAGGCGATGTCGGAATTGTATGACATTTTGGATTTGGGCTATGTTAATGATTATCTTTACGTTATTTGCTCATTTAGTATATCGATACATCTCTCAATGCCCCTTTAACACTTTCCACGCGGCTATTAGTTTTACCATATACAAAACAGATTTTTCAGAAACCTTTCCCAATTTTCAAAGTCTATCTCAAGGATTACTGACTCAATACTAGGCCTGTTTGTACTTATGTCAATGCATTTCTCATGGTGATTCTAAATATGGTAATGAAATTAAATAATTTTGACATTTTTCAAACATTTTGTGAAATTTTGTAATGTCGTCTGCAGCCGCCTGCCGCGTGGAAAGTGTTAAGTTTTATGCAATAGGATCCTGGTGACACTATTGATGTGACAATAAACTATGGCTTAATTTATTGATATCATTCATAATGTCTAATTTATCTTTCCAAAACTTGATATTTTTACATTACAGATCCTGGTCTTGCAAGGAGGCAAGCATGAAGTAACAGCTCTGACCAAGAGTAACCATGGCAACACATTGGCTGTTGGATATGCAGATGGCAGCATTAGTCTCTTTAATGTCGTAACCGGAGAGATGAACGTCTCTTTCAGCGGACACAAATCAGCAGTAACAGCATTGAGTTTTGATAAGCAGGCGCTCAGATTGGTATCAGGGTCTAAGGTAAAACAATTTTTAAAAAGTTGCAACGCAATTAACATTTTAAAATGTTAATTGCATTGCAACATTTTTCATGATGTACATTGGCAACACCAGTTAATCAGAGGTGTGGTGGGGGGGGGGGGGGGGGGGGGGGGGCAACCTCTCTTGACCCCCCCCCCCCCCCCTTGACCCCTTCACTCTTGACCCCCTGTGAACTTGTTATTCTCTATTGCACTTACCCACCATAATGGTAGCTCCATCTGAAATACCCCCCCTGCCCCCTGGAAAAAAGCTAGTTACTCCACTGATGTTGTATTCTTTTCCATGATAAGGTTTCAGGGTCAATGGTCAACTGAATAGTTTATGAAAGGGATATAATTTGCCAAGAGTAACAAATGAACCAAATGTGACAAAATTCATTCACTAAAATACATTACTAATTTATATTTATATCATTTCTTTAAAACATTTCTTTAGGACACAGATGTGATTGTGTGGGATGTTGTCAACGAGAGCGGTCTGTTTCGCCTCAAAGGTCATAAGGGTATCATTACACAGTGTGTGTTTATGACAGAGCACAATATACTTGTAACAAGGTAAGGTTTAAAGGGACACTAAGAGATGTGTTGGAGGCTGCGCCCTCAATTATGATAAAAACTAGGATTAGTTTATTTTTATAATTGTATTACATGTATGAACTTACACCTATAAGGATTAAGAAAAATCAGCCCTCTTTGTACAAGAAAATGCCGATTCAAAAAATGCTCGTACAGCCGGGACGAGCATTTTACGTCTGACAGTATTCCCCTGCAGTACGCGTGATATATAACGTGAGCCATATTTGCATAGAGGGCGTTTTTCAATAAATAGCGATGATATTGTTTTAATCAAGTTTTGCTGTGTTTTTAGCTTACTACAAGTAAGCTAAAGCGACTCGATGCGAAAGGTCACGGTAAAGGTCAAGGGGAAAGTGCGACTATGAAATATGGTTTTATCTTGGTCACCCAAGTGGTATTTGTCGGGAAATGTACTTGAGATAGTGAAACAATATGATCGCATAAATGTGTTATAAAATGGGCTTGATTGCCATTCGACAAAACAGGCAATTTTGCGTTATTTTCTTTGTTGTCAAATTTGTATTGAAAATGCATGTAAAACGCTATAATAGAAAAGTTGATTAACACATGACACGCATGTATCATGATGTGCAAGCGTGATTGTCTTATTGTGATTGGTTAAACTACTAGAGATCATTATTATTCATGATACGAAATCAGCGTAAAATAAAAATACAGCCGTCAAAGTGAAAAATGGGGAGGTTGTTTTTCGTTAATTGATGTTAATCGCTTCTGTATATATTCTTCAAACTATATCTCCGATTTCAGCGGCCAAAATTAATGGAAATTGATGTTTTCAAAGGCTTTTCATCATGAGGTGCTGTTAGAAACTCGCGAAAATGAGTAAAACTTGCGACTATTGCCTTGCCAAAATGCTGAATTTGCACGCTTTATCGCGCCGTAATATTTTGTATTACCCCCACCAGTTTGGTATCGTCGGCCATTCATAAAACTTGTGGACGAAGGATTTAGATTGTACTATTAAACGCCAGGTTATGTTTTAAAGTAAAAAAATAATATGTATACTTTAACCCTCGGACTCGGTTAAACAAAATCAACTTTATTAATGAGAAAGTACAAAAATCATACTTTTATTGAGGCAAACTGTGTCCTAAAGTGGTGGTTTATCATCCAAATACATCGTATTTTCCATCATTAGATTTTCGACACTACGCACTGACCTACCTACTATATAAATTTGGTATCGTCACCTTGCCATATATGGTAACATTTAATTAACTATGCATCGTATGTCATGAATATTGATAATTTCTGATTCAACGAATCCGATTGGTCCGCGATGACCCAAGCTACCGGGACAGGTATTTAGAATTGTATTTAGCGTCAGTAGCAGAGTCGGAAGATTGGACCAATCACGCGACAGCTCTTCTGTTTGGTATATTAATAAATTGACACATCAATTTTCAAGCCCGTATTGATGGCCTAATCGTTAGGGCATCCGACTAGGAATCGTTTTGAAAGCGTTCGCGGGAGTTCGCGCCCAGCCCGGAGCGTTAACTTTTCTTGTTTTTTCCTATAAAATTTTTCATAAATTATATTATTCATTTAGTTTAACATTAATGGCGGTAAAACTGTACAAATATTTTTTTTTTTCTCTGCGAATTATTATTTAATATATTAATAATAATTTAATTTATATTTTTTATTTTTTTATTTGATTTCTTTTTTTTTCAATTTTATTTACTATGTTAATTTATTTATTTATTTTATTTGTTATATTTTTTAATTTTAATTTTAAATTTAATTTTTAATTTTTAATTTTTAATTTTTAATTTTTAATTGTTTAATTTTTTAATTTTTTAATTTTTAATTTTTAATTTTTAATTTTTAATTTTTAATTTTTAATTTTTAATTTTTAATTTTTAATTTTTAATTTTTAATTTTTAATTTTTAATTTTTAATTTTTAATTTTAAATTTTAAATTTTAAATTTTAAATTTTAAATTTTAAATTTTAAATTTTAAATTTTAAATTTTAAATTTTAAATTTTTAATTTTTAATTTTTAATTTTTAATTTTTAATTTTTAATTTTTAATTTTAATTTTAATTTTAATTTTAATTTTAATTTGTAATTTTAATTTTAATTTTTATGTTCATTTTCATTTTTATGTTCATTTTCATTTTTATTTCATTTTATTTTATTTTATTATTTTTATTTTTATTTTCATTTTTTTTCTTTTTTAAAATTTTATTTATGTTATTTTTTATTTTTTTTTATTTTTAATTTAATTTATTTATTTATTTTTTTTTTTTTATTATTTTTATTTTATTTATTTTTTTTTTTATTTTTTTTAATTTTTTTTTAATTTTTAATTTTTTATTTATGTTATTTTTTTTATATATATATTTTTTTAACTTTTAATTTTTTTTAAAATTTTTTTAAATTTTTAAATTTTAAATTTTTTATATTTGAAGAGCTTTGTGCAAAAGGGCTATGGTGCATTTTTTACAAAAATGAGTTTGATATAGAAATGTATAAGGAAAAATCATGTTTCTAAGAAACAAAGTCATTTTTTTCCAAAAAGACCTACATCTCATTGTAAACAGCCATTGAAATTGTTGTTTTGTTGCAAAAGGGCCTGTATCCAGAATTAAATCGGGATACAGGCCCTTTTGCACAGCATAAAACAAATATGCCACTATTATAGTATGTTCAGTCCAAAATGACACAATTACCTTTATTTTATGTAATCTCAACCGAAGCATATGTAGAAGGGCAAATTTGCTTACACTGTGAATGCATAATATATATGAACATGTAGGGTCTATATCTAATTCTTGTTTCATGTAAGGTATAATATGGATTTGAGCTTTACATCATTTGTCATATGCTGGACAGATTATAGTGGTTTCTATATTATAGACATGTTTTATGAATCAGAATCTTCACAAATTCGCAACTTGTAGTGAGCTTCTGCATCATTGATGCTCTCGTTGTTAGTAGAAACATCAATAATGGCAATTTTTAATGTTCATCTTGAATTCTGAAGTAAATTTTTAAGCATATAAAATTTTCAACATCACTTAATGTCCCTTTAATAGTCATTGTACATTTATAAGCCCAACTCATACACATACATGGCAGAAAGTTGATGAGAGTCCGAGAATCCACTCTGCCAAAGATTCTCGAAAAATAAACAGTCAACATACTCTTTGAATTGAGGAGATATCCCTAGACAGATTCTCGCAATCTGTGAGGAACTTTTGACAAGATAAAGATCACTTTTCAAACAACTTATAATAGCTATAGATGAGGTGACATTTGTTGACATTTAGGACGCCCTCTGTTGGTTTGAGACAAAACACACCGGGCAAGAGTTCCTATAGTTTACATAGGCCAGATCAGGTTTTCTAACTAGATTGTGGTGTCACAGCAAATTGTTATCAAAACTGTCTTTAAACTTGCTTAGGAATGCTATAAGCTATCACATTTCACAAAAAAAACTAAAACTAAATGAGTTTTACAATTCATTAGAAAGAAATCTTCATTAACTTTACTGTATATTCTGCCTGGAGGGAAACAACAGAGGGTGTCCCATTTGTAAATACATTACATCATAGGTCACCTCATCTGTAGTCTGATTAATTATTGAACAAATATAAGTTTCCACTAGGGGTTACACAGATGTGAGATATGTGAATACTGTTAGCGAGAGGATACATACATATTTTGGAGCTTATGCAGCATGCCGAGCGAGTGTGTACGGGTTAAGCGTTAAGCATCATACGTGGCATACGCAGCTTGGAATTGTTTATGCAGTATGCTATTCCTCAATTTTTCGTTCAATTATTAATTCAACTATAGCAGTATGCTCCTAAAATCTTCATGTGATTGATTTCCTAAAAGGGCAAAAGCAAAACCTAAGAGCATATAATATAAGGGATGTTTCTTTATTTGAAAAAAAATCTTGGTTTTGTAAGTTCAAATCAGAGTTAGTATCTTGAGACATAATGAAAATATGTGGCATAAGATTGGCAAAAGCCTGCATAGCACAGAGTAATAGTAGGTTTTGATATTCTTCTTATAAAACACATGTACATGAAAGCCCATATTATTATTGTTTTGTTTGTCAATTCACCTGCGAAGGTCATGTACCAATGATGATCATGAGCCATCTATCTTCAAGCTAATGATAATTGGTCGTACATGCTGTTCGCTGGTAGAGTCATGTTTTGTTCATATTTGTAACTTCTTGATACTCTTATGTTTAATTTATTGCTATTATGTTATATTACAATGTATAGATTAATGAAAAATAAAAAGAATGGAAAAAATAAATCAAATCAAATCACTTTTACAGTGTGATTTTATTCCTATATTGCTTTGTTTTGCTTTTCAGTTCTAAAGACACCTTTGTCAAGTTCTGGGATCTGGACACTCAGCATTGCTTTAAAACTCTACTCTCTCACAGGACTGAGGTAGGAATAGTCAGTGCCACAAGGCTGTATCTGTAATAATTGGGAGTTGTAATAGGCCCACAAAATTGTTTGATTGTCCTCATCCGCCCGACCCTCTTAATCATTCCGACCTAAATTTTTATTTTTTATTTTAATTTTTTAATTTTTAATTTTTAAATTTCATTTTTATTGTTGAAATTTTCATTTTCTTATATATGGGGCTGTTTATATGCTAAAAAAGCAATTGATAAAAACTTAATGGGACTCAAAGCAGCTAATGAAAATATGATATGTCACTATCTGTAATAGCTGACATGTTATAATATACTTCCGGTGCATGTGGTGCACCCTTGTAACATTGAAGATAGGGCTTTGTGGCTCCAAACCCTCGGGATGATGGGTATAATGGGCAAGCGACCATTTTCAGCTATTGGCTACTAAAAAGATATAGAATAACTGAAACTTATGTCCACACTATACTTTCTTAAGAGGCAATTTTAAAGTTTGGTGTGAGTTTTATCAACAGAAATACACTGAAAGTGAAATAATAATAATAATAATAATGGCATTTATAATGCGCCGTCAATCTAGGTAAAACTATTCCGAGGCGCAAACATATAAAACAAAAATACAAATTAACATGAAAAATACATAAACAAGGATGATGTGCATATATACATGTACATATGTATAATACAAAGAAATCAATTATAAACTGAGTCAAATAATCTTGTTTTTAACAAGTTCTTAAAAGAGTCAAGTGAATCACAGCATCTTAAATTATAAGGTAGTGAGTTCCAGAGAGTTGGTGCAGCAACCGAAAATGCGCGATCTCCAAATGAAGAAGTAGTCCGTGGAACAACAAGTAAAAGTTTATCAGTGGACCGGAGAGTACGTTTTGAATGATATGGTACAAGAAGATTAGCAATATATGTTGGTGAAGTGCCATGCAAAGCTTTCCAAGTTAAAAGAAGAAGTTTAAAATGAATTCTTTCGCGAACAGGAAGCCAGTGGAGATCTTTCAATATTGGAGTGATATGATCGAATTTCCTTGTCTTTGTGAGAACGCGAGCAGCTGCATTTTGAGCAAGTTGTAGTTTGTGAAGTAAGTGATCAGTGATGCCAAAAAGAAGAGAATTGCCATTGTCAATACGAGAAGTTATAAGAGCATGGACAATAGTAGCTGCGGTTTCAAATGTTAACATTTTCCTTATACTATTGACATTCCGTATATGATAATACACTGATTGGCATATCCGTCGAACTTGAACATCCATACATAGATTATTATCAAACACAATTCCTAAGTTCCGAGCAGATTTTGAAGCAAGAACAGAAGAAGTGTCGATATTGATATGATGATCAATTATTTTACGTTGATTGAATCTGGAGGTCATAATTAAAAACTCTGTCTTATCATTATATATAAGTGAAAAACAGGTCTCCACAAATGTTCAATATTGTCATGCCATATCACAGAACGGATAGAGATATCTTGTTGAAATTGACAGAGTAAGTAGGAATCATGTTCTCCATTATATACAGGGTGACCCAATAAAAAGTTTACCCAATATGAAAGCGATAGTTTTCCACTTCCTGTAATTTGATATCTGTGTTTTTATTTTATTATAAAGAATGGGTAATGGAGCATCTACCCTGAAAAAATTATTTATTTTGGTTGAGTGGTTTTCAAGATATGGTCTATTGAACATTGCTTTAACAAAACAGACTTGTCCTTGGAGCAAAGGCATGATTGAACACAAGTGAGACATCAAAACTCGATTATTGCCGGTTCCAAACCTGGTTTGTGAAGCTCCATTGACAAGTCAGTTTTGCTGAAGTAATGTTCAATGGGCCATATCTTGAAAACCACCCAACCAAAATAAATAATTTTGTCAAGGTAGATGCTCCATTACCCATTCTTTGTAATAAAATAAAAACACCCACAGATATCAAATTACAGGAAGTGGGAAAATATTACTTTCATTTTGGTAAACTTTTTATTGGGTCACCCTGTATTGCAGATATTAGGCAATGTTGTTTTTATATATTTAATAACTTTTCAAACACAGTATATATCATTCTGTGACATCCTGTTTTACAATTTTGCACTCAAGACCAATGTTGTTCTGAATTGTACCATTTGTGTGTGTAGGTGTGGGACTGTGTGTTGAGCAACAATGATCAGAGATTGATTACTGGCTCAGCTGACAGTGAATTGCGAGTATGGGATATCACATTCAAACATCAAGGTGAATCAGATGGTGAAGATTCTACTGAGAGTCCTGCTAAGAAGCCTAAGCTACAGGGAATGGATGATATCACCAGTGGTGAGAATGCGGAAGGAGAAGATGAAGAAGAGGAAGAATCGGTAAGATTTGGGTTAGGGTTAGTAGACTATATCCTTTTATGTCTTCACTATTTACGCACTGCCCCTACGAGGGTGTTCAAAATGGGAAAATACAGTTACAAAAGTGTACGCTGATAAATGAGCTAATTCACGCACCATCACGCCACAGTGCGCCGATAGTTTTACGAGGCGTTGTACACAGGGCACACGATTTGCCTCCCGTGGCGAGGCGAGACGATCGTTTGATGCACTGCATTTCAGTTGACCAATCAGATGGCATTTCAGTTGGTGCATGCTCTGTATTTGTTTGCAGATTCATATATGTTAATTACTCATGGAATTCCACGAGTAAACACACACTTTTTCGTCGTGTTTTTTTCCCAGTCCCTTGATTTGGTCTGCCATTTTTAAAGATAGCGGTCATATAGAGTGATGCATTGACCTTGTTCATCTAAAGTGGCCACTGGTTCAATCAATCTTATTGTCACCCTACATCATACACACTTGTGATTTACATTAACATGCATTGTTATTTGTACAGAGTATTTTGTCCTGTACAAGAGTTGGTTCTGTGATGCGCCAAGGTCGAGAAAGAGTTGTATCCATGTATATAGATATCACTGGAAGATTTCTAGGTTGCCATGTGAGTATACTAACAGATGCCTAAAGCTATAGTACTGTAAACATGGAAATATTTGCATTACATATATTTTCCCGATTTTGCGCTCGAATCAGCTATCACGAAAATAATAACACTCAAAAGTTGATTTCTTTGGCATGTAGGTCTATGTGATCAAACTACAAATCGCAAATTTGAAAACACGCAAACAGTTAGAAAATCAGCAAAATGCGAATAATTAAGGTTGGTGTCAACCCTGTTTTGCGCCAAATTTATCAAGCACTGTAACTTTTAAATTATAAATGTGATGTACATAAAAGTATACATTTTTTGTAATGAAATGAGTCAGAGAATCCATTTTTGGTATCAAATTTTACTAAAATTAGTGATTTTTACATTTTTGACCAAAAATCACCTTTTTGGCGCCAAAAATTTTCAGACAACCTAACAATATCAGTTTTTGATTAAAAATTCCAAAATTTCACCAAAATCATCTAAAGTCAATTATCTAGGAGCGAATTTTTTTTTTTGGCTTAAAATTTGTTTGTTTTGAAAATATTGACCAAAAAGTGCCAAAAAAATGTTTTATTCTCAAAAATCTCATTTTTGGCACTTTTTGGTCAATATTTTCAAAACAAACAAATTTTAAGCCAAAAAAAAAAATTCGCTCCTAGATAATTGACTTTAGATGATTTTGGTGAAATTTTGGAATTTTTAATCAAAAACTGATATTGTTAGGTTGTCTGAAAAATGTTGGTGCCAAAAAGGTGATTTTTGGGCAAAAATGTAAAAATCACTAATTTTAGTAAAATTTGATACCAAAAATGGATTCTCTGACTCATTTCATTACAAAAAATGTATACTTTTATGTACATCACATTTATAATTTAAAAGTTACAGTGCTTGATAAATTTGGCCCAAACAGGGTTCACACCAGCCTTAACTGTACAAAGATTATCAGTCTTACAGTGATTGATTCTTGTCAAATAGGGTGTAAGGGTGTTATATGAGTGCAGATTATTTTGTACAGTTGCATTTGGATTCATAACATCAAACAATCTTCCTGGTAACAAAATATTACGCGCTATAATTACTTCAAAATCGTGATTAGAAAATGAACAGTTTGTTTCATCAGTTAACCCCATGGGGTCTACCTGTCTATCTTACAGTGGTTCTGATTGGTTTATTACAAGATGTACTCATAAGAATAGCCAATTCAAATGCAGCTTGTAAAATGTTTCACTCCCATCTTTATCAGGGATACAATTATTCTAACAATGTCTCGCATTGGTGCAATAAATGATGTATCCATCTTTTTAACCAATCGGCTGGTAGTTCTCAGGGGGTTAATGTTGCTGTATCACTATGGTTAAAATAAATCATACCATGAATAATAATGATAATAATATAATAATTTAACAACTGCTTGGAGTTGGTATCAATATGTATCCATGGTATTCTTATGGATACGATTGTAAATAGGGGATTCTAGATTCAAACAAATCCTACTATAAATCTGGAAACGGTGTATGTTTGTGTGTTTGTGTGTTTGTTTATTTGTTTATTTGTTATCCTTATTTCTCCGTTGCTTTTAATCAAAGTGCCGCCTAATTTGCATGAAAGATAGAGGAAATAACGGGAAGGGTGTTAAAGTTTATTTCAGTGAAATTGGTTAACAATTGGCTCCAAAAACAGCAAAAAACCTCTCAGATTTGGCTCATAAATGCCACTAGAATTGCACGATATTGTGCGTTGCGCGTACTACTACAGCGTAATCTTACCGTGGTAACGCGTCGCGTGCATGTTTGCGCAAGGTCTCACTGCCGCGGCACACGCACCCTTACACATCATGCGCAGAATCCACACGGGAAATGGTTACAGGCCTGTGTACAGTGTCATGTTGGGAGAGGGGGCGGGGGGGGGGGGGGGGGGGGGGAGGGGGGGGGGAGGGGTGGTGTAAAACCACGGGATGGTTTAGGATAGGCCTAGGGTTATAATGGTACAATTAGCGTTTTGCGGGGGTTAATGAAGCAACCTGATTTCTTTACTTTAACAACAATCTAAGGGATTATAAATCAAACTGGTTTGGGTGTGTGCATGAGAGGGGGGAAAAACCACGTGAAATGTTTTAGGATAGGGTTAAGAGTTAATGAAGTAGCCGCGGGAAATGGTTGGTTGATGTAGTTGCAGTGGGGGTGGGGGGGGGGGGGGCGATTGTAGGGGGTTTATGTGGTTTTAAATGTACCGAGGGTTAACTTGATGCGGTTTGAGAGGTTTTATATAGGGGTTAATACAGTAGCTACGGTGGTAAATGGTTTAGGAGGGATATGGTTATAAATCAACCTGATATGGGGGTGGGGGTTGCGGGTTTATAATGCCGTGCCGTTAGGAGGGATATGGTTATAAATCAACCTGGTTTGGGGGTGTTGTAGGGGGTTTATGTGGTTTCAGAGGTAGGTAATATGACATAACCATCTAGCGAATGAAGTAGCCGCGGGAAATGGTTAGGAGGGTTATGATTATAAATCCACCTGGTTGGTGTAGTTGCAGTGGGGGGGGGGGGGGGGGGGTTGTATGGGGTTGTATGTGGTTTTAAAAGTACCGAGGGTTAACTTGATGCTGTTTGAGAGGTATACAGGGTTAATAAAGTAGCCACGGTAAATGGTTTAGGAGGGACATGATTATAAATCAACCTGATTCTGATTCTGATTGGGGGGGGGGGGGGGGGGTTATAGGGGTTTATAATGCCTTTAGAAGGGATATGGTTATAAATCAACCTGGTTTAGGGGGTTTTGTAGGGGGTTTATGGGGTTTCAGAGGTGGTTAATGTGAACCATCTAGCGGGGACCCGAGCGTAGCGAGGGTACGCCGCTAGTGTATACAAATATAAATAAAGACACGTTTATTTATTGTTTTTACACAGGGTCCGGATTCCTCTCTAGAACTGTTTGTACTTCATACAGAAGATGAAGCAAAGAAACGACTTCAGAAGAGACAGAAGAGAACAAGGAAGAAACAAAGGTAAAATAGTAGCCTTAAATAAACTGCGCCAATAAAGTATCTAAACACTTACAAATGGTCAGATTTATCGAAACCTAAAATAGTATGTAAAATAATAATTAATCAATTCGATTCACAGTTATCTTCTGTGCATTTTGACACCTCTTTTGTTGCGCTCCGATGTTGTTTGGCGGATTTATGGACACTTGAGTGGCTTAAGGTCGAATTCAAAAGTTGCAAAAGCTCCCATTCACCCCAATTCCAGAAGGGAACTTACACAAGCATCACACACAGACAAAATCAAGACAAAAAACGCTAATTTGTTCTGTTTACTTAACCATGACATTAAATGATTGATTAATTATTGATTTATGCCTCCCATCTCTGACCCTTTTGTTT
Source organism: Ophiura sarsii (assembly GCA_035610835.1). Taxonomy (NCBI): domain Eukaryota; kingdom Metazoa; phylum Echinodermata; class Ophiuroidea; order Amphilepidida; family Ophiuridae; genus Ophiura; species Ophiura sarsii. The sequence continues at coordinate 1,093,795 of CM069446.1, read as the reverse complement.
TGTTATTAAAAATTAATGCTGATATTCATCGCAATCGATTTATCCAACACGCGACATACAAATCATTTTAAAAAGGCGGGAAAAAATAATGCTGATCTTATTCGTTGCTTGAATATAGGGGCTTTTGCAACTTTTGAATTCGACCTTAAGCCACTCAAGTGCCCATAAATCCGCCAAACAACATCGTAGCGCAACAAAAGAGGTGTCAAAATGTAAATCGATTTAATTAATTATTTTTTGGCACACTATTTCAGGTTCCGATAAATCTGACAATTTGTAAGTGTTTAGATACTTTATTGGCGCAGTTTATGATCACATTGTGTCATCATACGTAGCAATGGAGATTGTCTAGGTAGGTACTACACACTTTGTGGACTTGGAATATATTGCTAACACTAACTTCTACTGCATAATTCAGCATACATTTCCCGGTCTCAATAATTTTGTATACACTTCCCAGTGCACTATTCCGGCATTCTGAGGTTGGGAGAAGATGATAAACACCACTTTATTGAAGGTTTTTTTTGCGACATTTGAATCATTTTTTTTATCTATTTTTTTTGTTTTGGTGTTTTCATCGCTGAAAAACGGTGACTTGTTAACTAAAAATAGCAATAAGTCTGTCATAGTTTCATGTATTTAGCTCATTTTTGCATTGCATTTCTGTATTGTTGCTCTTTAAGATGATACCAAATTTGTAGTTGTTCATAAAATAAAACCAAGCAAGGGAAATACCCACATGACTGTCCACCTGGGGTTGTCTAGGTAGGAAGGACTTAGAATATATTGCTAACCCTAACGTTTACAAAAGGAAATAAATCAGTAGAAAAAGTGGTCCTAGGAGGCATTGAACCATGGACCTCTGCATTGCAAAGCTTGTCTCTCAACCACTTAACTAATAAAGGAGGGGTAGTTAACTGAACAGTACACACAATTTTATGAATAGAACTGCGATACACATGGTCGTCTACCCCAGGTTGACAGTCATGTGGGTAATTCCATTACTGCGTCATCATACATAGAATAATGTATCGGGTATTATCACCATAGATTCTATCATAAATTTGTGGAATATAATTCAGCCGTTTGAAGCACTCGCAAAAATTGATCGCTCGTCGATCATTATCTCCACATAGAAAGTAGTCCATTTGGTGATTGATCGTCATACGACTAGTATCGCCCCTACGCAATGTGATCGATCATCTGGTCAGTTTGAAAAGGTTTATTTAGTCACATGATTGAACTACACAATCAGTTGTATCACAACATTTACACACATTTCGCACCACCAAATCAGTTCCCTATTGTTTTGTATGGTTAAGAGGTCAAGTTTGTGTGAATTTTTCTCACTTTAAGAGCAAACTGGTTCATTCAAATCATTGTTTTTATCGAAGATCTATATGTCTCCTGCTTAAATTTTTTTTAAAAAATCACTTTTGTGGGGGGTAACCAGCATTTTTTTCGCTACGGGCCAATGATATCTATCATAGGTACGACAGGCTGCCTATATCCTAAGATCAGTGGTTTTAGCTCTAAATTGGTGGAAACAGTGAAATCGTTTAAAATGATACCATTCATGAAAAAGCTAGAGATTTTGGTCCTAACGTGGAGGAAATAACCTACAAATGCCAAATTATGAAACATTTAGGTACATTTACAGCCCTTTTTACCTTTTCTAGGATGTTAATTTAGACTTATGATGGGGTCTATCTTAATTTCAAACACTGCCGGATATTGCCAAAATGCAAAATGTTATTTGGTGGTGTGTACCCCTGGGCTTCTCATTTCATTCTTTTTCTGTTAACAGGATTTAGCCACTTGTATTCAAATATGGATATCATGCTAAAAGGAAAAACAGTTTCACATTAAAGCTATAATTTCAGGAAAGGCAATTATATGCACATTCATGAATTATTATGCTCTGGTTTTAGTTGTCTAATCTTTCTCTAAATATTTTATGAAAGCTTATGATTCTAGTTTAATTTAATGAAATGTAACTATTCTCCCGCCCCTCCATTCCAATATACAGGGATAAGGAAGGAGAAAACCAAGGAGACGTCCAAGCTGATTCTGAACTGACACTAAAGCTAGGAGATCAGATAAGATCACTTTGTCAGATGAAAGCAAACTCCAAAATCAGGTGGGTTTCTACCTCCAAAGTCTAGTAGGATACTAAAATGATACCCACGCACCACGCTTACGTTTAGCCAAATATCTCATGTTCTGGTTTCAGTATGTTAACTGATTTTGAAATATGGAATCTGGCCCATAGCATGAGTGTTGCTGATAAGAAACCTGAACCATACCACTTGGCTACTGTGTGCTTGACTTCCCCTGATCTGATGTAAGGAGGTCATTTTAAGGTTTAGCCAATCATAATCCACCAAAACCCAATTAACAATACTTCTTGAAATCATGACAGGCTATATATGGTAGTAGTAGCAGAATAGTTATTTTTGAAAGTGTTCCCTCCATGATGCGCTGGTTCTATAGCTATTATAGTTTGATCAGTTCCAAATTGGCGAAGCCGCCTTATAGCAGCAAATGAATAAAGAAGGAAGCGGGCGCATATGAAGGCATCTAGCGCACCTTGCATCTTATGCTTGACACGTGCATGCAACCAATACCTCCTGCATGTGGCCATAATCGCGGGTGTATGCTTCAAGAGTCACATCACACATACTCAAGCCCATGTCACACGCCCATATATAGGAGGCTTCAGTTTTGCGAATCAAATTTCCTCTCCCAGTATATACTCTTCCTGGGTTAACTAAAATGTCTTGCAAGGTAATTTGATAGACTGGGAGAAGAAGACACTGATGGATCAGCTAAAGATGTGTGGATTCCTCATAAAAATCACAGTAGAAGCCTGTAGCATTAATGCTGTAGATAAAATCTCAAAAGTGCTGAGTCATGTGATGTTAACCCTTATCTCCCTGAGTACAAAAATACTACTTGTAAGCCTATCTCCAAGAGCATGTGCGGACTGTTTTCAATGACGTAATCAACTGAGCCTATATTATAGTAAGCAAGGTATACTGCACAAACGAGTTGCTGAGGGTGTCTTATAGTGGGTGGGACGACGTTCCGAGGGTCCCCAGATCAATTCCTGGATTTAGTTAGTGTTTTCTCTTCCAAAATTGTGATTCTGGTTAAAAACCCGATTAGGGGGTTTTAGGGTTAATATGATATTGTGTTAAAAGAATGAACCCAAATATCTGTTTTTTTCCAGGTCATTTGATATACTGGTAGAAAAAAACAATGCTGCCTCAGCCAAAGTGGTACTGCTCCTTCATAACAACACAGTAGAAGCTCATAGCTTCAGTACTGTAGATAAGAAACCAGAACCAGAACGCTTTGCTATCGTTGGTCTTCCCTCCCACCGATCTGATGTGAGGACATTATGCTTTAGTTCTGATAACACAACTGTGTTGTCTGGATCAGGAGACTCTGTCAAGATATGGAATAGGTTAGTATGACTATAGTAGGCTTTGCTATTGTGAGTCTTCCCTCCCACAGATCTGATGTGAGGACATTATGTTTTAGCTCTGATAACACAACTGTGTTGTCTGGATCAGGAGACTCTGTCAATATATGGAATAGGTTAGTATGAATATAGATAGGCTTTACTTTTTATTGTAAGTCTTCCCTCCCACTGATCTGATGTGAGGACATTAAGTTTTAGCTCTGATAACACCACTGTGTTGTCCGGATCAGGAGACTCTGTCAAGATACGGAATAGGTTAGTATGACTATTATAGAGAGGCTTTACTAAAAATTGGTTGGTTCACTGTTATTGATTGTGTGCATTCTGTGGCAGTCCTGCACGACCCTCGATACTTGAATAGCACACATTTTAAGTTCACGAAGATTCATCAAACCTGAACTCAATTTGTTAGAAAGGTCATTTGCATACTGCAAATTTGAATGTGGAAGTTCGATGACATTTATTGGCTAATTACTTTCACACATAATTGAGATTGTCCCCTGGCTGTTCACATCATGCAGGAATGTTCTCATTTTTTTCGTACATGAAAAGATCACTCTACACCTGTGGTAAATTAATGTTTGTGCATGAATGTGAAAAAGGTCTTTTTAAATATTTTACCCCAAAGATTCATTCACTTTCTGATCTTCATTTGTATATTTGCCATTCAGATCTACTCAGCATTGCATCCGTACCATGAAATCTGGTTATGCAATCAGCTCTGCATTTGTTACAGGGGAGAGACACTGTATAGTTGGAACTAAGGTAAGGATACTGTTTTATCAAGTTTGATTGTGTGCATAACCTTTCCTCAGAACGAACTTGGTAAATTTCAACTCATCTTTGAAATGATAACATGACTTAAATTCAGTTAGATCAACAACTTATAATTTAGTTTAGCAAATGCAAATTACTATTCTCATACTCGTACCATCCATGGAGCTTGCATGGACTGTTGCACTATCCAGTTTGTTGGAGCCATTTGGTGTCAGAGATAATTTTATGAATGTTTCAGTGGTGCCAAGCCCCTCAGCTAAACCACAGAATTGGGCTACTTTTTCACCCATTTACTGTGGCCAAACATTAGTAGCTATAGTATTTGCCAAAGGCTGGGCTAATGATGTATTTTCCATTGGCTCACAGAAACTTTGCTACTTTTGGTTTGCCCATATATAGATGCTAGACATGTTCTGACTGGTCGCAGGGGCCTATGTTCCACCTTTTCTGCACTACAATTAGTTGAACCAAGAACGCATTATATCACATTTGCTGATTGTGCCTTTTTATGCTACGTACCTCATGAATGAAACCAGCTGCCAGGACATTATCAGAAATGTTAATTCCATCAGCACGTTTAAAAGAATTTTGAAATGCCATCTTTTTGAATGGTGTTTTTGAAAATAGTTGTCTTAATTTAATAGCTCATTCGCAAATTGTATGATATGTGTTGTCTCTATCACAGACTGGCAAATTACAACTATATGACATTGCAGCTGGTACATTACTGGAGACTATAGATGCACATGAGGATGCTGTATGGTCTATTGCTTTATCACCTAATAAGGTAAGGGCATGATCATGTAAAATGATCATGTTTGCACCCTCAAATATTTGCATAAACATAAAGATCAAATGTATATGTATGTTACAATGTTACAATCAATAATTATATCATGTTATTTCAAGGGAATAAATAATTGAAAACGGTCATTGTACATGACTGTCTTTACGGATTGAAGTTGTTGATATGGATTGATAGATTTACAATGCCATGAAAATAGAAAATGACCATGAGTTGGACTAAAGGTGGATTAAACATTTGTAAAAATCTCAAATTTAATGAGCAATGCATTTCTTAGGGCTGACGTTTATATTAGCCAAAATGTGACCATCCAGCACAAAGTGGCTGTAAAGTTAGCAGAGCATGTTCTGAGATATGGCGCAATGAACATTTCAATAAACAATAGAAAACAAACACTTTTCAGTAGATTTATTGATTTTGTACTGCCTATATGACAAGCAATATGGACATGCAATACATCATTGTAAAGCTAATTTTAAGGGGAATTTGCCTATTAAATATCTCAAAACATTATTTGCCAACTTTACATCCCATTTGTAGTGGATGTTTACAAATATGAGGCCAGTGAAAGAACTTTGTGAATGACCCTATGAAAGTTTTTTATAAACATTTAGAATGATCATACATGTATGTTGTTTGATTTTCCTTTCAAATCAATACAGAAAGGGCTTGTCACAGGCAGTGCAGACAAGACACTCAAATTCTGGAATTTTGAGTTAGTCTCTGATGAAGACCAAACAAGGTAAATTATTCACCTAAATGTGTCATTATGATGCACACAATGGTGGAGTTACAAGGGGAAAAGAAAGAGGATACTTCCTCAGGAGGGGGCGGGGGGGGGGGGGGGGGGGTGTCACTGTCCCACTAAACATATATACATGCTCTTCCAAACTCCTCTGAAATCAAGTTAAAGTTTCAATACCTTGTTAAAGCTTTATTTCTATGGTAAAATAATATGCAGGATAAAACTAAAACATATTTGGATAGTGAAGACTATTAGAATTATGTTGATACTTAAAAACTTGCAAAATAGCTATCTGTGTTTGCCAAAGTACAGAAGAAAGTTTTCCAAACTTTAAAACTGCTCTTTCATATAAACACATAGTACATGAGCTTTTATGAAGTGAAGGGAGTGATAGATGGAGAGAGGCAGTGAAGAGAAAAGAAAAAAATTCAACAGTGATTCCTTTTTAATTTCAGATTGAAATAATCCTTATTATGAACATTATTAATAATAAGTGAAAGCCTTAAAAATCATTACTTTTCCTTCAAAAGGGTGACATCCCCCACAACCCATTCCTTTCTATTTGTCAAGGGCACCCAAAATTATCTGGTTTTATATTAAGTTTGATAAAAAATAAAAAAATTAGCATGAATAGAATGCGAGGAACACGGAGCGTGTGATTACAGCGACGTACACCATGAGTTCCCTAAGTTGAATAATTATATGGTATTGTGAGTTATGGGACCAAATCCTTCGGTTTGTGTTTTATGGTCGAGATTGGTATCAAAAAAATTCTACAAGATTTGTCTATCCAAATGTGTTTTCAGTTTTATACTGCAAATAATTTTAAGTGAGATACAAAGCTTTATAAAGGTATCAACACTTTTGGGACACCCTGTGCAGAACCATTTTGGTATTCCAGTCAAAAATACAATTACTAACTCTAAATTTTGATGGAATTTACTAAAAAATGATGAGTCCCCCACAAAATTCAACTATTTTTTATCAGTGGACTCATTTAACCGTGGTCTAGTCCTGGGCACCATACCCTCTAATTATATGCTGCTAGATAAAAACTGCTTTAGAAAGACACACATATTTTTGACATTCCTCCAATAAGAGCTATTGTTGTACTTAATTTTGACCAAAAGTAAGACACAAGACTATATAGAGATGCCTTTATCATTAACATATAGAGTCCATATCAAAGGTCTTTTTCTCTACGCAACAACATTCATTTTGTGTTTATATTCTTTGCAGCAAGAGGTTAACAGTAGAGTTAACCAGGACCCTTCAGATGTCTGACAGTGTACTATGTGTCAAGTTTTCTCCAGATAACCGATTGATAGCTGCATCTCTACTTGATTCAACCGTCAAAGTATTCTTTGCAGATACATTAAAGGTAAAATATTAACTCACACTCACTCACTCCGTCGACTTCTGTCAGACATTAATGATGGCTCTCCAGGCAAGCCTATCTTCCATGCAGGTCTTTATCTCAGCAGGTGTTTGTCCAGTGTCCTGACATAGGATATCCACATAGCTTAACATTGGTCATCCAGCATTTCTTTTGCCATGAACTGGTTTCCAAAGAACTAGATAATTGAGATTTTCATTTTTCAAAACCAGAAATTTACTCACGATTGACAGTTTCGTGTGTTGTGGTCTACACACTTCCTCAGAATAACCTCTTCTGATCCGTACTGCTTCCAAAGAACTAGGTCTGATATCACATCCCCAGAACGTCTGATACAGTGTCCAGCAAACTGTAGTTTTGATTCTTTCACTTACTCTAGGAAGATCACCATAGAGTTCTTTGTTGGTGATGTGTAACCTCCAACTTATATCAAGAACTGATCTAAGAAGCCTGGTGTAACATCCATCCAATAGCTTTCGAACTTTAGTTGTTACTGTCCATGTAAAATATTAACAGAATGGATTAATCATGCCAAGTCCTTGGAACATGTGCATTGTGCATTTTGTCATTTTATTGAAGAAAACAACAACAACATATTTGGAAGATAGAAATAGAATAGGCAATTGTTTATAGTAATCAATTGATTATAGGTCGATAAATGCATATGTTTTGTTTCAAGAGAAATTAGAGAAATCAATGCAGGGGAGAAAACAGGTCAGATTTGAGGGGAAAATCAGTCTCTGCATGCGCAGCAAATCAAACCCGGGCCGCGTGCGTGCAGGTCTGATGATCTACTGATTGAGCTACACGGGTGAGGGTAAAAAAACTTAAAGGCATATTATGTGATCTTTTCCACAGAGCGCCCTCTATTCATGATTTTTTTTAGAAAGTAGATTTTCTTGCAGATTTACATTTCTGATCATAAATCGTATATACATTCCAAGTTACAGAGCGATACGATTCCTAATTACCTCAAAATCATGGTTTTAGAGTGAATTTAGAGTGAAAATATAAAGTGTCATGTTATCACGACAGTTTATTTTCACTATAAAACCATGATTTTGAAGTAATTAAGAATCGTATCGCCCTGTAACTAGGAATGTATGTACGATTTATGATCAGAAATGTAAATCTGCAAGAAAATCTGCTTTCAATTTGTTTTTCGATGTTGAGGGTGTTCCCTGGAAAGATCACATAATATACCTTTAAGTTTCTTTCACAAGTTGAACTCCATGCTGAGCGTGGTACTACGAGATTGCCGGCGGCGTGGCCGGTTCAATATTGTATCACTGTCTGGTTCTGTAGGAAGGTTAGGGTTAAGTTGGATTTAAAAAGAAATAAATCTTCTTAAATTCTGAAAGTTCTTAAATCCTGAACTCTTTAAGTTCAGAAGATTCAAATATTCTATTTCAGAAAAATAATTTATCCTTCTTAAGTTCCTTGTTAACTTACGAAGAGGTTAGAGGCTATCTAGCTTTACTAAAGAATTCTTCTAAAGTTGTAAGGTACTATAGTCTATTTGGTCATCACGTGACAGTGCCGTAACTGTATTCTATAATAATTGCAGCACATAACGTGCGCGCCAACTCGAGGCACTGAAGAGCGTAGAAAGACGGTAGATTCATACGCGTGCGTAAAAAAGCTGCGCCTGTTAAGTTACGTCACTGTCCCGAGGAAGCCAAATAATAGAGTATAGTAATATTCTTCTTATCATAACAAGAGTTTTTATTCTTAACTTAAGAAGAATCTAATATGAACTGTTCTTAACTTACAAACCTTACAAACCTAAGATTAATCATAAGTTAACCAGATCATATTTGTTTGGGCATGAGCGGGAAAGTCAAGAGGTTTTAGATTTTTGAGTAATCTTTTAATTAAATCTTGTAACGTTATATTTCAGTTTTTCCTGTCACTCTATGGACACAAGTTACCTGTATTGACAATGGATATCTCCTCAGTAAGTATGCATGTAAACTATTATTGTGATACTGTACATATAAGTTTACATATAAGTTTACTTTTTTGGAAAGAAAATCAGTTTTACAAAAATTGCACCAAAATCATACTAAAGACACTTCTCTAGGACCATTCAACCATCAGATTTTGTTCATAAAAATGTTTAGTTGTTAAATATTTGACCAAAAAGAGCCATTTTTGTTACCCAAGCTTAAGCTTAATACACAACTTTAATACAACACACAGCTTTTTTATCCAATCAAGATGACGTCACATGTGGATGAACTAGATCAGGCTTTCTCAACTAGATTTACTAATGCGCCATATTTTAGTAACCAACTTGTTGAAGCTCCACTTGGTCATATTTTTTTAGAATTTACAATGGCAAAATTCCCTTTATAACATTAATTTCAAAATATTTTAACATATGTAGGCAGCGTAGTAACTAATATTATTCTTTCGGGGGCACATGCGCGCGTAGCGCGAGAAAAATTTCTGTATTTATACATCTGACTGTCATAGGCCTATGAAATCTGGCTATATCATGATATGATTTCTTTTTTAAAACAAATTGTAACCACTCTCGCGCCACTTAGGATGCCTTGATGCGCCACAAGTGGCGCGCGTGCCACCATTTGAGAATGCCTGAACTAATTCCGGATTGCACTATCCTACTAAAACATGTTGACTGCCCCGTATGCCTATAAGCACCCTAACCCAGCATGCAGTTTTGAATAAAAATCCATAAAATCATCACACAATATTTCATTTCTACCAAATCTCTCAACAGGACAGTACTCTGCTCGTGAGCGGCTCAGCCGATAGGAACATCAAACTGTGGGGTTTGGATTTTGGGGATTGTCATAAATCCATCTTTGCCCATGATGACAGCATTATGTGTGTTCAGTTTGTACCAGAAACTCACATGTTCTTCACCGCAGGGAAGGATAAGAAGATAAAGCAATGGGATGGGGATAACTTTGAATTGGTGCAGACATTAGAGGTAATAATATATTGAGTGATTACACATCACATGTTCTACACAGACAATACAAATAAGACAACAGAAACTTGTTCTATGGACAGACAATGTATGGTTGGTTTAGTCAGGTTTTCATAATTTTATTTCATTTTTTCTGCAAAATGTGTTGATTTAAGGTATCAAAGATTTGAAATGCATAATTATTGGATTTTTATTCAATATGACACGACATTGAAAAATAAACCTAAATATCATATGATTTTAAGTAGTACAGTAGTATACAAATACAACATGGTATAGAGGTAAGTAGTGTGGTCCTGAGGTGTTGGATGAGTGCGTCTAGTTCCTCACACATAGCGGAGGGAAGTAGACGCAATCATCCAACTCCAAGGGACCAGTAATTCACTGATTATTCTTCATGGACTACTTGGTGCAGAATTCCCCTCCTTAGTACTCGGTGTACCGTGTGTAACTAAACATAAGTCACTGGTATCGAGCTTTTAAAATATCAAGATCCTTGGTACGAAAAGATTCTCACTACTCTCTAAATTACAATTTTTGTTTGTTTTGCATCTTTATAATCCAATGTATTTTGCAAATCCTTCTCAGCTCCATGAAACAACCGGCGTCTGCTCCGAAAACGCCATTTTGTTGACTACGAAAATCATGCTCGTCCCAAAATGCAAAGTTCTTATCCTACGTATTGCGTAAAACTTTGGCATGTGGGATGAAAAGGGGTCCGGTAAAAAGATGCGGTAGTACATTTTTGGGATTCTCCGGAAGTAAGCGTAATACAAGCTTTTTGCGCTGGCGTAATTGACTAATAAATTTAATTTAGGATATACTATTGATCTGGATGGACTTGTTCATGCAACAAATGAAAAGCATAAGAGTAAGTAATATTAATCAATTAATTCTATTATTCCTTCCTATACAGGGTCATCATGGAGAGGTTTGGTGTCTAGCTATCAGTCCTAATGGAGATCATATAGTAAGTATAACTGTCATCCTCAGATACAGTAAATCTTAGATATTTATGAATGCAATACTTTTCAATAACCTACAAGAAAAGAAAGAAAAGAATATAAGTTTAACGGGTTCGCCGTCGGACAAGTTTTAATCTGTCAAGCTTTCGTCAGGATTAGCTCTGACTTCTTCAGGACCAAATTATTATAATATTAAACAAAACATAGAGATTGCCACTTCTCTTGTTATCATCATTTGGGCTGCCCGTTGATGATTTGAGAGTAGGTGCCCTTTCCTACTTGTGAAAGAATTGGTGGCTCTGAAAAGAGCCGTTCAGGTGGATTTGTAGAGATCATTTGACAATCAAACGATCTCTACAGATCAGTGACCGCACTACTGGGCATTAGACTTATTGTAGTCTGTAGTAGACAAGGGGCAGTTTCTACTTTATTTCTTTTGGTCAAGGGGCAGTCCTTTGGAGGTTCTATTAGAACCAAATATTTTTATAGTAGGCCAATGGCAACCTACGTGTAGAGCCACCATCTATGTTCAGTGGAAGCGGCAATCCACCTGAACGGCTTTTTTCAGAGCCACCAATTCTTTCACAAGTAGGAAAGGGCACCTACTCTCAAATCATCAAGGGGCAGCCCAAATGATGATAACAAGAGAAGTGGCAATCTCTATGTTTTGTTTAATATTATAATAATTTGGTCCTGAAGAAGTCAGAGCTAATCCTGACGAAAGCTTGACAGATTAAAACTTGTCCGACGGCGAACCCGTTAAACTTTTAACTTATATTATGAATACCCGTCGTAAAAGCCTATCTCACGAAGAAGATTTTTTAAAAATGTATTTCCCTCCATTTCACTTCCTGCCCCTGATTTTGAAAACTGCAAACAAAATTGTATTCAAATTTACTAAAGAAAAACAATCCAGAATTTCATTACTAATACTTAATAGTTTTCCAGAATTTCATATTTTTATTGTATCTCAATTTTAGTATTTCAAATATAAGAATCTTGAATTAAGAATTCCATCATAAATCAAATATTGATATAAATGAGAATGTCATGCCTCTCTCCTCTCTCTAATACTTATTTGCATAATTTACATCATATTCCAGGTATCTGCATCACATGACAAGTCTCTGCGACTGTGGGAGAGGACAGAAGAACCACTAGTCTTGCAGGAAGAGCGAGAAATGGAGCGTGAGAAAGAGTTTGAGGATTCAATAGCACAAGGAGGAGAACAGACAGTGGTATGTATAAGTTGTTGTCTGGATTTCTGGGTATTGTTAGTGAGGATGTGAGGCTTATTCATCATTATTAGAAAGATAATGTTTCGTTAAAACAGAAAAAAGTCAACCTTTTCAAATGGAATATCATCACAACAGTAAGTTTCATGGTCATATCTTTACTTGGATATATGTTTGTTTCAGCAAATGTGCATAACATATATATACCAAATATATACCAAATGATTCAATTTCCAAATTTGACATATTCAACCATCAGATTCTGCTACTAATTAGAGAATTTGGGGATCTCAAGTTTTAATATTTTCATTCATTTTCAGTGGTCATTTGACACTTTTTTCAACATTTTGTCTTGATATACTTTCATATGTCATTAACCTGATATCATGATTGTTTTTTGCCATGTAAGACAACTATGAATATAAAAATGTGAAATGGCTACTAACATTGATTAATATCATCAGGTTTATAGCTATGCCGGTCGGGCGTACCGGCACTCTTGCTGGCTGGCTGGCACTCTTTAAAAAAGGTTTAAATTTTGTAATTTTTTTAAAAACATTTTGTGGATAGAATGCGGCAGGAACCCTCAAAGTACATTATAAAACCATTAAGAAGGCCTCTGGACCCCTTGCCATGATCCACTGCACTTCGTTTGCTACACTTACTCCGTTCGCCGTCAGTAAAATTAGCCGGCACTCAATCTGGCCTAGCTATAACCCTGAATATCATGAATTGTTATTATGTAGATACCTGGTGAATCCGCCTCAACTGAGACTGGTATGGCTGGTAAGAAGACTATAGAGACAGTGAAGGCAGCTGAGAGATATAACATTGATTAATATCATGAATTGTTATTATGTAGATACCGGGTGACTCTGCCTCAACTGAGACTGGTATGGCTGGTAAGAAGACTATAGAGACAGTGAAGGCAGCTGAGAGATATAACATTGATTAATATCATGAATTGTTATTATGTAGATACCGGGTGAATCTGCCTCAACTGAGACTGGTATGGCTGGTAAGAAGACAATAGAGACAGTGAAGGCAGTGGAGAGATAACATTGATTAATATCATGAATTGTTATTATGTAGATACCGGGTGAATCTGCGTCAACTGAGACTGGTATGGCTGGTAAGAAGACAATAGAGACAGTGAAGGCTGCTGAGAGATATAACATTGATTAATATCATGAATTGTTATTATGTAGATACCGGGTGAATCTGCCTCAACTGAGACTGGTATGGCTGGTAAGAAGACTATAGAGACAGTGAAGGCAGCTGAGAGATATAACATTGATTAATATCATGAATTGTTATTATGTAGATACCGGGTGAATCTGCCTCAACTGAGACTGGTATGGCTGGTAAGAAGACAATAGAGACAGTGAAGGCAGTGGAGAGATAACATTGATTAATATCATGAATTGTTATTATGTAGATACCGGGTGAATCTGCGTCAACTGAGACTGGTATGGCTGGTAAGAAGACAATAGAGACAGTGAAGGCAGCGGAGAGATATAACATTGATTAATATCATGAATTGTTTTTATGTAGATACCGGGTGAATCTGCCTCAACTGAGACTGGTATGGCTGGTAAGAAGACAATAGAGACAGTGAAGGCAGCGGAGAGATATAACATTGATTAATATCATGAATTGTTTTTATGTAGATACCGGGTGAATCTGCGTCAACTGAGACTGGTATGGCTGGTAAGAAGACAATAGAGACAGTGAAGGCAGCTGAGAGATATAACATTGATTAATATCATGAATTGTTATTATGTAGATACCGGGTGAATCTGCCTCAACTGAGACTGGTATGGCTGGTAAGAAGACAATAGCGACAGTGAAGGCAGCTGAGAGATATAACATTGATTAATATCATGAATTGTTATTATGTAGATACCGGGTGAATCTGCCTCAACTGAGACTGGTATGGCTGGTAAGAAGACAATAGAGACAGTGAAGGCTGCTGAGAGATATAACATTGATTAATATCATGAATTGTTTTTATGTAGATACCGGGTGAATCTGCGTCAACTGAGACTGGTATGGCTGGTAAGAAGACAATAGAGACAGTGAAGGCAGCTGAGAGATATAACATTGATTAATATCATGAATTGTTATTATGTAGATACCTGGTGAATCTGCCTCAACTGAGACTGGTATGGCTGGTAAGAAGACAATAGAGACAGTGAAGGCTGCTGAGAGATATAACATTGATTAATATCATGAATTGTTATTATGTAGATACCGGGTGAATCTGCCTCAACTGAGACTGGTATGGCTGGTAAGAAGACAATAGAGACAGTGAAGGCTGCTGAGAGATATAACATTGATTAATATCATGAATTGTTATTATGTAGATACCGGGTGAATCTGCCTCAACTGAGACTGGTATGGCTGGTAAGAAGACTATAGAGACAGTGAAGGCTGCGGAGAGATATAACATTGATTAATATCATGAATTGTTATTATGTAGATACCGGGTGAATCCGCCTCAACTGAGACTGGTATGGCTGGTAAGAAGACTATAGAGACAGTGAAGGCTGCTGAGAGATATAACATTGATTAATATCATGAATTGTTATTATGTAGATACCTGGTGAATCTGCCTCAACTGAGACTGGTATGGCTGGTAAGAAGACTATAGAGACAGTGAAGGCTGCGGAGAGATATAACATTGATTAATATCATGAATTGTTATTATGTAGATACCTGGTGAATCCGCCTCAACTGAGACTGGTATGGCTGGTAAGAAGACTATAGAGACAGTGAAGGCTGCAGAGAGATTAATGGAAGCGTTGGAACTTTACAAGGATGAGTCAGCTAAATTGAAGGAGCATGAGCTGCAGTGTAAGGTGCAGAAGAAAAACCTGCCACTACCAAAGATGCATCCCATACTGCAATATGGAAATCTTACAGTAAGTCTTCACAACTTCCATGGCGATGAAAATACACACCTCTGCTCTATAATGGGCCTGGCCGATCCATTTTTGTCTTCAAATTTCTATTTATTTCATTTTGTTTTATTTTTGTTAAGTTTTGATTTTGTTGTTGAAAATGTCAAAAATTGTCAAAATTCACCAAAACATTATTTTGGAAAAAACAATGCCAGACCAACGGACCCTACCTGAGAGGTCCGTTTGCTCATAGAACAGGTTTTTAGCTTACTACAGTAAGCTATAGCGACCTGACGCGAAAGGTCACGGTATAGGTCAAGGGGAAAGTGCGACTGTGAAATATGGTTTTATCTTGGTCACACAAGTGGTATTTGTCGGGAAATGTACTTGAGATAGTGAAACAATATGATCGCATAAATATGTTGTCAACAGAAAATTTGACACGAAACGACAGGTTGGTATTGGTAGCATTTGACTGCAACCGCTCAAGCAATTTATTCGTCATGGCCATAGTCTTGACCATGATCGCACACACAATCAATCTTCCAAAATTTTCAGCAATTACCAATATGACAGGTGATATTTTAGCTCCTTAAAATGTACCAAGCCATTTGAATGACTCCGGACTTAAACTTTAACTGCGATATTTGAATATCGAGTGTTCAAACTTCAAACTAGACTCTGTAAGGAAATGATTTTCTAACCTGCAATTCCGAAGCCTGTCATTGTAATCTTAATTTGTAAATAGTGCAAGTCACAAATATATGCCTACACCAAAGCAGTTCGGTGTAATTTGAATACAGATATTATACCAGTAAATGATCTCCTGCCAAAGAGATTAATATCTACATTCATTCCATTTATCAAATATATCATTGTAATTTTAATTTACATGTAATAGTTTATTACATTTTGTAAACACCAATGAGCTAACCTCATTCATTTTTCCAATTTTATGACGAAAATACAACAATTTGAGGCTTAAAACGACCCCCATAAGCAAAACACCCCCTAGCAGCCTCGGAACCATAGCCGATCGCCACTAATTGCTTAACCTTCTGAACATATGTTTCCACTAAAGCGTTGGTCCGCGGATAGCCAGGGCCGTCAATAAACACATGTTTGTGTACTCGTCCTAAATGCGGCTGTAACCTTCTGAGCCTATGCCTCCACTTAGCAATAGTTCGCGGATTGGCAGGCTGTCAATAAAAACACATGCATGTGTACTCGCCCTAAATGCGGCTTATCCGGAGCAATACAATGGTAGCCCTACCGCAAAAATACCAAGCCAGGAATGATTTATAACTGCATACAAATCTTGAAGGGTTCTGATTCCAAGACCGCCGAATACATTCCCTTAATGAAAGCTTGCCTGCGGACCGAAAGGCTCCATGCACGTGGCCATCAAGGCCGCCACTCAAGGTACCAGGTAAGATTTTACAACCGCATGCCCCCACATGGCGTAACTGCACTGCAAAAATAGGTAGCGACGCCCCACCTATGCACAACAACTCAATGCAGATCGCCGGTTTTATTTCGGATTATTGGACTGCGGAATATCGTCCCCTTTAGCAATATGGTCACCTCGGGCAAAAACGATAAAACAGGACCATGTGGAGCACAAACCAGCTTAAGCTGCAAAACCATTACCCAAATAGTTTAGCTTACCCCCAGACTTACTCCAGCTTAAATAAATGGGAGTGGTGGGTGGGTTTTATTTAACTTCCGAGCACGATCCGATACGGATGCAGTCAAATGACAGAATGAAACAACGGGCAGCAAATCACACTAGACAAAACAATCGCGGGAAAACCGAGTCACGATATGATTTGCGCGGGAGATACAGCCAGGGGGCAACAGGCACGTTTCAAATTTCTGTCAACAACTTTGTTTACCTCGCATGCGCAGCGTTAAACTTTATTGTCAACAGAAAATTTGACACGAAACGACAGGTTGGTATTGGTAGCATTTGACTGCAACCGCTCAAGCAATTTATTCGTCATGGCCATAGTCTTGACCATGATCGCACACACAATCAATCTTCCAAAATTTTCAGCAATTACCAATATGACAGGTGATATTTTAGCTCCTTAAAATGTACCAAGCCATTTGAATGACTCCGGACTTAAACTTTAACTGCGATATTTGAATATCGAGTGTTCAAACTTCAAACTAGACTCTGTAAGGAAATGATTTTCTAACCTGCAATTCCGAAGCCTGTCATTGTAATCTTAATTTGTAAATAGTGCAAGTCACAAATATATGCCTACACCAAAGCAGTTCGGTGTAATTTGAATACAGATATTATACCAGTAAATGATCTCCTGCCAAAGAGATTAATATCTACATTCATTCCATTTATCAAATATATCATTGTAATTTTAATTTACATGTAATAGTTTATTACATTTTGTAAACACCAATGAGCTAACCTCATTCATTTTTCCAATTTTATGACGAAAATACAACAATTTGAGGCTTAAAACGACCCCCATAAGCAAAACACCCCAACAAGACCCTAAAGGGGGATTGCCCCAATTAAAAGACAACCCCCCCCCACGGGACTCAACAAAAGATGCGGTTTCTAGTGGCTGCCCCAAAAAACAAGAACGGGACTTAGTAAAAAGATGCCCTATTCGTGCCACGCATAGCCAAACGTTACTATCACGCATAACAATCACGCATTTCTATCACGCATTTCTATCACACGTTACCATCGCGCATAACCATCACGCATAACCAACACGCATAACCAACACGCATAACCATCACGCATAGCCATCACGCCTTACCAACGCGCAGTACCATCAAGCAGCACCATCAAGCATTAACACCACGCAGTACCATCAAGCATTACCAACACGCATTACCATCACGCATTACCATCAAGCATTTACCATCAAGCATTACCTACAAAATGGCTTGCGTAGATCTTGCGTAGAGACGACGAACAATGACTTTAATTGTATAGGCCTAAGCCTATACAGTTACACAGCATCGGTGATAATAGCCCTAAACCGAATTGACCTGACTTTTTAATCCTAATGAAAACCGGTAAACAAGACCGACACATCAATGACTTTTAGTCCTACCAACAATAACAAGGATCAATTTATAAAGAAATAGCTGTGTGCGACGCGTGATTAAAACGGGATAACTCTCTTTCTCTCTGTCGAGGACAACAAACTGGCACACATTTACACATTCTAGGCACCTCCTGATCAATTATTGTAAAATAGCATAATTCTCACCTACATGTATCTGATTACATACTACACTGCCGGCTCTCTTGGGTGTTGATTCAGATTGGTATAACCATTGATTTTTCCACCGTAGCTTGCCCGCTGGAAATGTGCAGACAGCGCAACACATGAATAACGCGATGACCGACCTGAGCTCTGAATCTCCTAATAAAATAGAGCCCAGAAAAAGTGTAGCATCCAGCTTCGAATATAAGACTAAAACCAGTTTCTTTCTCGTATCGGAACTGAAATATTAGCATTTTAGCGATTAAAGTTTATAAACAGACGTACGATGAAGTGCAGAAACCGAAGCTCGGACGAAGCAATTCTGTATTTTTTATTTAACTTCCGAGCACGATCCGATACGGATGCAGTCAAATGACAGAATGAAACAACGGGCAGCAAATCACACTAGACAAAACAATCGCGGGAAAACCGAGTCACGATATGATTTGCGCGGGAGATACAGCCAGGGGGCAACAGGCACGTTTCAAATTTCTGTCAACAACTTTGTTTACCTCGCATGCGCAGCGTTAAACTTTATTATGAAATGGGCCTGATTGCCATTCGACAAAATAGGAAATTTCGCGTTATTTTCTTTATTGTCATAACTGTATTGAAAATGCATGTAAACACTATGATAGAAAAGTTGATTAACACATGGCACGCATGTATCATGACGTACAAGCGTGATTGTCTTATTGTGATTGGTTTAACTACTAGAGATAATTATTATTCATGATACGAAATCAGCGGAAAGTAAAAATACAGCCGTCAAAGTGAAAAATAGGTGGGGAGGTCGTTTTTCGTTAATTGATGTTAATCGCTTCTGTATATATTCTTCAAACTATATCTCCGATTTCAGCGGCCAAAATTAATGGAAAATATTTTTTTTAAAGGTTTTTCATCATGAGGTGCTGTTAGAAATTCGCGAAAAAGAGTAAAACTTACGAATATTGCCTTGCCAAAATGTTGAATTTGCGTGATTTATCGTGCCGTAATATCTGTTATTACCCCCACCAGTTTGGTATCATCTGCCATTGATGCGATACATCAAATGTCAAATCTACATATTATAGTCCGATGTAAATGAGGCAATTACATTTACCGAGTTACCCCGTCTGTTTCAATGTGTCGTGAGCTTTCCTCGACCAATAGCACGTGCGAATATGTGAGGGTGCAGTGTTTAATAACAAAACAATCGAAGTCTCTACGGGTTCACTCATTTTTTGAAAGTCGTGTTAACGGGGGAGGGTTGGGTTTAACGGCACATTTATGTATTATATTTAGATATTGTGTAACTTCCGCCATGTCAAAATTCCACATTTAATACAAATTTACTCAATAAATATTCATAATGACATGCCGCATGTTTATATTATAGCTCAAGTAATTTATTGAAAATAAAAACATTGTTTAAATAAAACATGACACCCCTTTCAAAAGTGAAAGCGTCCAACCCAAAAAAAGGTTTTGAGCATGCCGCGGCCGTGTGTTTGAGAAAATAATGGCGTCTTCTCACCTTATTTCATGTTCTGTTTCTTGTTGTTCTGTAATATCTAATTACTTCAAGTTGTTTTCATCTGCATCTACTTTGACGTTAATTTTTAGCAGATAAAAAATGACTACGAGTGAGTCGAAAGGCTGATATAGCCTAGACGTGAGTACTTATGAACGTTTTATGCATTTTGGTAGTACACAAAGTTATTCTGATGGTAAATCTTGAACGAATCGCGATTTTAATATGTAATGTTAATGTCCGGAAGCTGATTAAAACCGGTGCAGATTTGACAATAATAAAAGGCAAATGAAGACAACACAGAGAACAGAAGTACATACACTTTGGTGGACATTTAGTATATTTTATTGCGTTTTTACTTCCTCGAAAATCTGGACTACCAATTTTCGTAAATCCCGAGTCCCGCCCGAAAAACAAAAATTGAGTCCCGGGAGCCCGAACATCCCAGCCTATGCCTATTATAGGCTATAGCCTAGGCTATAGGCTATGTATGGTTAAACCAGGGAGGTGTAATATCTCTCTGGTTAAACTATATGTAGTAGTACTATTTTGATATCAGAAGAAAAGCCTATCTTATTTTCAATATTCCCCTAAACCAATCACCTCGGTAGATGTTATTGTTACTAAGTTATTGAACCATCCAGAAGAGAACGCCAATTCGCCAACTGGTTTTGTGTAGTAGTTTCTCTTCTCCGCGCGTGCGCATCCATTTTGGCCGCCGCGTAAAAAAAAAAGGTTTTTTTCTTCAAATTTTTTTTCAAATTTTTTTTTCAAATTTTTTTTCTTCAATTTTTATTTTTTTAATGTTCTCAAGATCACACTGATGTTGTAAATGGAGAACGTGTCAATATTTTAAAAAAAACCCTGTTAAAATCAAAGAACAACATAACAGGCAAACTGTTAATTATCAAAACATGATACAAATTAAACTGTATCTGCATCAGATGATATAAATAAACCGTGGGTAAAACTGGTGTTTTAAAATACCAGTGTGGTCTTCGCCTTCGGAACATTTGTTTGTCGTTTTTGGCTGGAACTGATTTATTTATCAAGATATTCCCAAGATCACACTGATATTTTGTAAATCTAGAATACACATCTTTTCTCATTTAGCTTTGTATTCCTGAAAGAGAAAAAATAGAGAATAAATCCTTGTGTTATATTAAAATAAACATGTAAAATATCGCGAGCAGTTTCCAGTATGTACCCATTTTTAAGGTTATAAAGCTAGTCTTAGAAAAGTGGCGGCCATTTTGAAGCAAAAATATTTCCACCATGTTGGAAAAAGCGAAACCAGTTTTGGAAAAAGGGGCATTCGCCATTTGGGGAAGAAGAAAAAAAATAACCTCATCTTCCTTTTTTCAAAAAGTTAGCACGAGAAACTAGTGTTATTTTTACTTAGCCTAAGATCCAGGGGCCATGGGAGTTTGGTGACCTGTAAATATTATTATTTTCATTAAAATTTAAATGATGCATATTTTCATAAAATAGGTGTTTGTATTTTGCCATTGTTATGTACCGAAGTTATTCATCTCTGTACATATTATTTATTGAACCTTCACACATTACAAAAGAGAACAATCATCTACCATTAGGTCGCACCATTTAATATCCAAGGTGTTTGGCAATATTTTGTTTTAATACCAGAAAGAGACTATTTCTTGATCTTATGAAATCTCAACCGAAGCATATAGAAGGGCAAATGTGCTTACACGGTGAACGGTGAATGCATAATAATATATATAAAATTCTTGTTTCATGTAAGGTATAATATGGATTCGAGCTTTGCATCATTTGTTATATGCTGGACAGATTATAGTGGTTTACAATATGAAGAGGTTTTTTGCAAAAGGGCCTGCATCCACTTTGGCTCTTATTGAGAAAAAGTCAAAAAAAGTGTTTCTAAATATTCAAGTTGAGCAATTGAAAAACTGAATGGATTATGAAAGAGGTACACTACATACTAATTTAAATTGAAATACATTCCAAATGCGCTAGTTTAAAATATAAAAAAAATTAGATGTAGGCCCTTTTGCAACAAAACTCCATCTGTTTGTACTTAGAGATAAAATACCACAAAAACAAATCATTTATTTTAATCATTTAAAAAAAATAAGTTTGATACAGAAATGTATAGCTCACAATCATTTTTCAAGGAAATAAAGTCTTTTTTTTCTTCAAAAAGACCTACATCTCATTGTAAACTATTGAAGTTGTTGTTTTGTTGCAAAAGGGCCTGTATCCCGATTTAATTCTGGACACAGGCCCTTTTGCAACAAAACATCAATTTCAATGACTGTTTACAATGAGAAAAAAAATGACTTTTTGAAAATGACTTTTTGAAAAATGTCTTTTTGAAGAAAAAAATGACTTTGTTTCCTTGAAACATAAGATTTTTCCCTAAACATTTCTATATCAAACTCATTGTTGAAAAAAATGCACCATAGCCCTTTTGCAACAAAGCTCTTCATATATAGACATGAGTTATGAATTTTCCCAAATTCTCAGCTGTAGTGAGCTTATGCATCATTGATGCTCTCGTTTGTTGTTGTCACCTAATTGCATCAAAATTTGCAACAGTAGGATACCTATTATGATATAACTCCCTGTCACGTCATGTGATGCCCAACTGCATGTCAAGCATGAATGAGCTTATGTGTATTCATGAGCTGATTTGATACATTGCATCTTTTATGTGTACCAATGTACCTTTTTTGTGAAAATGCTCCCCCCCCTACCACCGCTTTCTGAAAACGCCCCCTTCCCATTGTGTAAAGCATCTTTTCAGGCCGGGTAAGGACTAAAATATGTCATAACCGCCCCCACCCCCCCCCCCCCCCCCACCCCATTCTGCATACAGGCCTGGACACCCTGTATAACTGCTCCTTCCAATTGAAATTACGCTGTGTGGTCCACCATATAGCACCATAGATTTCAGCACAAATTGCTAGATTGGTGATCAAGTCTTTGACCTAAATGTTAGCTTGATAATTTCCTGTGAACATTAAATTTATAAAAAATAAATGTCAGATTTTATATAGCGCTTTTCCAAATATGCTCAAAGCCTGTACATTAAATCCACTGCCACTATAGGATACATCAGAAACAGTTCGCTTCACATAAGTGGCTTGGCTGCATATCATACAAATCTTACTATAAATCTGGAAACGGTGTATGTTTGTGTGTGTGTTTTGTTTGTTTGTTTGTTTGTTATCCTTATTTCTCCCTTAGTTGTGATCAAAGTGGCGCCTAATTTGCATGAAAGATAGAGGAGATGACGGGGAAGGGTGTTAAAGTTTATTCCACTGAAATTGGTTAACAATTAACTCCAAAAACAGCAAAAAACCTCTCAGATTTGGCTCATAAATGCCGCTAGAATTGAACAACATTGTGCGTTGCGCGTACTACAGCGTAATCTTACCGTGGTAACGCGTCGCGTACATGTTTGCGCAAGGGCTCACTGCCGCGGCACACGCACTCCTACACATGGCGCAGAAGCCACACGAGAAATGGTTATAGGCCTGTTGGTAGGGTATTTTGGTGTCATGTGGGGGGGGGGGGGGGGGGGTGGGGTGGGGGGGGGGGGGGGTGGCCGGTGTAAAACCACGGGAAATGGTTTAGGATAGGCCTAGGGTTATTATATAGGTACAAGTAGCGTTTTGCGGAGGTTAATGAAGCAACCTGATTTCTTTACTTTAAGTTGGCATGCCAAACAAACTAGGGACTGATGGTTAATGAAGTAGCCACGGAAAATGGTTTAGGGAGGGTTGTGATTATAAAACAAACTGGTTTGGGTCGGTATATGTAGGTGGGGGGGGGTAAACCACGGGAAATGTTTAGGATATAGGGTTAAGAGTTAATGAAGTAGCCGCGGGAAATGGTTAGGAGGGTTATGATTATAAATCCGTGACCCGATTGGTGTAGTTGCAGTGGGGGGGGGGGGGGGGGGGGGGTGGGTTGTAGGGGGTTTATGTGGTTTAAAAAGTACCGAGGGTTAACTTGATGCGGTTTGAGAGGTAGGGGTTAATAAAGTAGCCACGGTAAATTGTTTAGGAGGGACATGGTTATAAATCAACCTAATTGGGGGGGGGGGGGGGGGCGGTTGTAGGGGACTTCTAATGCATTTAGAAGGGATATGGTTATAAATCAACCTGGTTTGGGGGTGTTGTAGGGGGTTTATATGGTTTCAGAGGTAGGTAATGTAGCATAACCATCTAGCGGGGACCCGAGCGTAGCGAGGGTACGCCGCTAGTACTGATAATTGGGCGTTTTGCTATTATAAACAATTCAGGTAAATTGGTGATGGACCACATAGTCCATTTCTTTGCTAATATACCTCTTTATGGGACTATTTTCAAGTGAACTTGTGTGGAGAGCTTGCGCTATCTACTAATTGATATCCCTTCCCCGCCCCCACCAATCAATGTTGAGGGTCCCAACGACCATGGTGATGAAACGGTTCCGAACAACATTAAATGGGGGGGGGGGGGGGCTGGGGTAGATTTCAACGACGTCCTCAAACAGATTGTAATTATCCCCAAACAGCTACCCATTTTTACATCTGGGTGGAGAGAGTGCAGTAAAGTGTCTTGCCCAAGGACACAACACATTGGCAGCAGAGGGACTGAACTCACATCTTTCCGGTTATGAGTGCATTGCTCATTCCACTTGACCACACTTGCCCACAAATCAACAATGCACATAACAAATTGTTAAAAATCTTCTAGTATTGCCCCAGTTATTTGAACAGATGTTAGAACATTTTGTAATGATTATATAATTCTGGAATAACAAATGAGTCATTTTATGTTGTTATATGCTACGCTATGTAATGTAATAAAATTAAGTTTGTTTGTTTTACAGCCAAAGAAGTATTTTCTGGAAGTCCTCAAGAAAGTTAAATCAAGGTTAGCCTATTTTCTGTACATTATTTTTTTCTGTATGCCTATGGCCTGTGGATGTAATAGTCATAAACAGGTTATCAAATATCTTGATAGCAATGTTAGCATTGTTGATACGCATGCCATATTAATCGGTACATTCTGAACCTTACTTCACACATTCAAATGATCAGTTTTCGACTTAATACCACTTGATATACCTACGAGTCTCTCTTAGTGTTGCAGTTTTAATATTCAACCTGTTGCCATATTTATGGATTGCATAATAAAGAAAGTTGAGTTATGCGATTATTTATTTTGTTTTAAATGTGTTGTCTTGTTACAGTGAGCTGGAAGAGTCTTTATTAGTGTTGCCATTTAGTTATATACTAGATCTGTTGCCACTTCTAGAGAATTACATCCGTTTAGGTTGGGAGGTTGAGCGTTGTTGTAGATGCCTGTTCTTTCTTCTCAGGTAAGTCATTCACAGTGAAATGGGATTGTATGTGGAGGATATTTGTGAATAGATTCACAATATCTCACATCACAGAATAAGTTCCCTATTGGATTTTGGGGTTAAGAGGTCAACTTTCATTTTCTCAACTTTAGAGCAAACTGCTCATTCAAATCATTGTTTATATTGAAGATCTTAGATTTCTTCTACGTAAAAACAATCATTTGTGACCAGTATTTTTTGTCTCACTATGGGCCAATGAAATCTAGCTTAGTATAGGTACAACAGGCAGTCTAGATTCTAAGTGTTTTTTAGTTCTACATCAATGTAAATTGTGAAATCTTAATATGGAAGCAACAACCTACAATGCCAAATTATATTTAAAAAGGTACATTTGCAGCACCTTGTACCTTTTCTAGGACATTAAAATTAGATTTACGCAAAACATTATTTAGTGGTGCGCACTCTTAGAGGGTCAGCAAAATGGTGATCCTGCAGTTTGTACAGTGGTAGGGCAACAAACGTTTCTAAGGCCCAAACGACCCATAGTTTTCCAAATTATCAATTTCCTTTTCTTTACACATTTTTTTTTTAAAAACAAATTTGAAAATGTTGTAAAAGCCCGACCCTCTGAGAGGTCCGTTTGCTCGTGAACATGTCAGTTATTTTTCTAAGAAAGAGAGGGAAAGTAGCTATTGTCGACTGATGCATAATGACTGTATACAAGTGTGTAATGGTAAAAATAGCACAATAAATATTGCATTCGTTTGTTATCTGGCCACCCATGTGAAGGAGAATATAGATACATTACTGATTTATCATATTGATAAGTAAATGATCACATTCAAACAAAAATGTGTTATAATTTGCTCATATAATCTTATCAATGTGACATTTTTTTTCAATGTTGACAGAATTCACCATGGTCAAATCACCTCTAATCAGTTGCTGCTACCTGTCATTGAAAGGTTACGACACAGCACAATACAGCAGGTGTCTCAGCTCAGAGTAAGTGTATAAAGTGCTCAACAACAAAAGGTCATACACTTTGTTTATGCCCTATAGAGTGACTTCCAATTATGTGTTGACCAAATATGGTACAAAATTTGCCAGAAAACAACACAGATAAACCACGATTAGCACCATTTAAAGAAAAAAAGATTCTTTCAAATGTCTATCTAGCCTGTTTGGTCCACAAATAATCACAAGTAACTCTATAGGGCGTAAACAAAGTGTATGACTTTCTTTTGTTGAGAACTTTATCTGTGAATTGTTTTGGGGGAATGACTAAAGTTGAATGTGACCCATCTCATCAAAACAGACCTGTTGCAGGAAATAGCAAAAGAAGATGATAAAAAAAGTATAACATTTCAATACATAGAAAAAACAAGCATATACGACGGGTATTAAACAAATTATAAATATTTTAAACAGGTTCGCCGTCGTTGATAGAAAAGAGACAATTATGGGAAAACAATCTCTTCAGGGAATCGAACCCAGGACCTCTTGCTTACTTGGCAAGTGCCTTATCCATTGGGCCAAAAGACCTCGCATGGTAAAGCATCTGAAATTCAAACCTAAGCGATCACGTTTCCCAGTCTCCTGCCACAAGTACAGGCTGTCCCAAAATGATTGGTACCCATCGATCCCCTTAGTTCAATAAATGTTTTCATCATCAAAATCAATTTAATTAGATCAGTTGTTTTTCTATCATATTTGCTATACTCAACCCTTTCATTAGAATTTTAGATCATGAATATCAGACTTATTTTAATGAAGTTACACTCTATTGTGTAAGACATGGTGATTTCACCTTTTTTGTGCAAAAAAATGTGTTTTTAAACAGCTTGTTTGAAAGAAACTAATACATTCTCTTAATCTCTTATCTGCTAATATCGTTGGTTCCTTTCTATTTTAAACTGATGTTGTATCATATTGTTGTTCAAATCAATAATACTTCTTCATTGAGATTCAATTTGAAGAGTAAAAATGGATCATCACGCATGAGCGACCCCAAGCTTGGTTTCTATAATGAGCTAGTTTTGAGGCTAAACTTGAGGGACATTCCAACAGGTAAAGACGTGGTCATGGGTAATTAGCAGTGGCTTAGACTTCTTTTTCATATTGGGGATGCAATTTTCCAAACTTGGTTAAAATGATGAAGTCCTTTAGAGATTAACCTCATAAAATCCATTCTCCAATGTGAAAATGAAATCTAAGCTATTGATGATTCACCAAATACCACTTCATTTAGAAGTCCCTAAACACTTGTCAAATAAAACAATGCATGGGGTCTCTCATGTGTGACAATCTTCTTTTACCCGTTAATTGAATTAAGGAGAAGAATTATTAATGATTTGAACACCCATAACTAATAACAGTTACAACAGAAAGACACACAAGATTATATTGAGTAGACAAGAGATTATGAGAATACACAAATTTCTTTCAAACAAGCTGTAAAAGCACACACATTTTTTAGCACTTTGTCAAAAAGGTGAAATCACCATGTTTTACATAATTGAGTGTATCTTGAGTTTGATAAATCCGATATTCATGATCTAAAATTCGAATAAAATAGTACAGTATGACAAAGATGATGTTAAAAAAACGGACCTAATCCCATCGATTTTGATGATGACAAAAATGATTGACCTCTGGACATCGATGGGTACTAATCATTTTGGGACAGCCTGTATTACCCATAGTAGCTAGGACCTATACAAGTGTAATAATCAAGTGCCATCCTCCTTGTAGAGGGAAAATACATAGAACTTAGGTTTGAATTTCAGATGCTTTACCATGCAAGGTCTTGTGGCCCAATGGATAAGGCACTTGCCAAGTAAGCAAGAGGTCCTGGGTTCGATTCCCAGTCAAGATTGTTTTCCCATAATTGTCTCTTTTCTATCCACGACGGTGAACCTGTTTAAACATATTTATAATAACATTTCAAGCTGCATAAAATCTGTTTTATGTTTAATTTAACTCAGAGAGTAAGATGTCACTGTAAAGATAACGAATAACTTGAAACACAAAAATGACATATCTAATTTTTCATTTCTGGAGACAACTGGTCTGTTTTGATGTCATGGGTCAAATATGATCAATAAGTAATTAAAGTATCTTATTTCCTAAAAAATAAATTCCTGAGTAAACGGCCAATCTTTTATAATTTAATTTAAGTGAGGTGACTTGTATGGAATGAAGATCCCAACGAAAACCCTTAATCTCTCACTTATTCAATCAATAGTAAGGTTTGGAATATATTGAAATCATAGGATGGCAAAAGACTTACTAATAATGCTACATACACCAGTGCCCAAAATGGTGCACGGGACTATGTTTTAGATAATGCACATAGTAAAATGAATACGAATTTAAGGAAACATCATTTTGTTGAAGCAACCATATGTTACTACTCTTATGTTGCCCTCTGGCCAAGAGACAGAGAAGGACAGATTCCTGCATTGGTTTTCATATTTTCCCCCTCATATGTGACAAAAAAGCAACCCTGTTCTATAGGCCTGACCGACCCATATTTTTCAAATTTTCTTCTTTTTTAGAATTACAAAGAAATGTTGGGAATACTTTTGAAAATATTTGAATTCTTTGAGACTGTTTGAAAATTCACAAAAAATGCCCGACTGACCTACCCTACCTTGAGAGGACCTTTTCTCCGCAGAACATGGTGTTTTTTTGGTCGCTTTTTGGGAAACCCGACCAACTGAATGCATAATCCTTGTAGTACTGACTTAGGCCTAAAAAAAATTGTTTGATTGGTGTAACCCTACCGACCCGATTTTTACCGCCGACCCAAAACATTTTTTTTTTTTTTTAAATTTTAAATTTTTTAATTTAATTTTTCTTTTTCTTTTTCATTTTCATTTTTTACATTTTTTGTGTGTGTGAGAAAAAGAAAAAACAAACAGTGAAAATGTGTATTTGTGCCATTTGTTTTTGTATGTATGGTATGTGTGCTGGTATATAAAATTTCATAGACGTTTTATAGATTTTAAAAAAATTAAAAAACCCGACCTACCTACCCTATTTTTTTCTTCTATGTTACGCCAATCAAACCCTTTTTTTTTAGGCCTTACTCCTTTACTTTTTCTTCTCTTTTCCCATACACACTATTTCTTCTCTTTTCCCATACACAGGACACAATAGGGTTCAACATGGCTGGTTTACAATTCATGCAGAGGGAGTTAGAAGCACAAAAGGAAGTGCAGTTCTTTGCTGATGCTACCGGCAGATACAAGGAGAAGAAAAAGAAACGAAAGAAGGCTGAGACTGTGCAGAGCAGGGCTATACTGGCTATCTCTACATAGGGAACGCATTTGTGATCTTTTCCAGAGAGCGCCCTCTATTCATGATATTTTTTAGAAAGTAGATTTTCTTGCAGATTTACATTTCTGATCATAAATCGTTCATACATTCCAAGTTACAGAGTGATACGATTCCTAATTACCTCAAAATCATGGTTTTAGAGTGAATTTACAGTGAAAATATAAACTGTCGTGTTATCACGACAGTTCATTTTCACTCTCAAACCATAGTTTTGAAGTAATTAAGAATCGTATCGCCCTGTAACTTGGAATGTATGTAAGATTTATAATCAGAAATGTAAATCTGCAAGAAAATCTGCTTTCAATTTTTTTTTCAATGTTGAGGGCGTTCCCTAGAAAGATCACATAATATACCTTTAATTCTGATATACTTCCATGTAGCAAGTTCAGAACTGATTTTAACTGTTTCAGTTAAAAGATCCTTTTCAGTGTCGAGTTTGGTATATGCCCATACTATTATTCTCTATACATAGGGAACACATTTTATTTCTTTAATAACTTCTGATATACTTCCATGTAGCAAGTTCAGAACAGATTTTAACTGTTTCAGTTAAAAGAACCCTTTCAGTGTCGAGTTTGGTATACCCATACAATTATTTAGATATGGTGCCTACCTTTCAGTAAATATTTATGTAGATTATTATCATAATGTAATATACAATGTGTCCGAAAAAACTGGGTCCAAAACGGGGGAGCTTATCAATTTCAAAATAAGAAACATGACTGTTTTATATTTAAGGATATAAAAGTAAATACTTCTGATCTTTATGTGTGAAATTATGAGACTAATCCAACATTAACTTTTTTATCGCCAGTTTGTCCGAATCTATACATTATTTATTCATTTCAATTACTCGGCTGGTATCATTTGCTTGATCCTCGCGTTTATTTAATTAAGTTTCGCTCGTCATAGATTCTGCTAGAATCATGCTTATAGGCCATCATCAATTGTTATTATATAATTGATATATTTGAAGAGAAGGCTGGTCAGAACCTGCTT
The DNA here is from genome assembly GCA_035610835.1 of Ophiura sarsii. Lineage (NCBI taxonomy): Eukaryota > Metazoa > Echinodermata > Ophiuroidea > Amphilepidida > Ophiuridae > Ophiura > Ophiura sarsii. The sequence continues at coordinate 1,063,082 of CM069446.1, read as the reverse complement.
CCCCCGATTTAGGCAGTGAATCACTCACATTTCCCCGACTTTGACTGCTTATAGTTTCATCATTTTAGGCAGAACCATAACTTCACCATATTAACACTTTCCATGCGGCAGGCGGCTGCAGACGACATTCCAAAATTTCACAAAATGTTTAAAAAATGTCAAAATTATTTAATTTCATTACCATATTTGGAACCACCATGAGAAATGCATTGACAGAAGTACAAACATGTCTAGTATTGGTTCAGTAATCCTTGAGATAGACCCTGAAATTTGGGAAATGTTTCTAAAAATTCTGTTTTGTATATTGTAAAACTTATAGCCGCGTGGAAAGTGTTAAGGAATTAAAATAAAGTAGCAATATCTTTTGTCACATCAGAATTGGGAACTAGCCATTGTGATCATTATAAAGGAATTATGGGCAGAGTATCATGTGCTCTTACAGATGAAAGTATTTCTTTTTAATCATTGACGCTCCAGATTTTAAATATCTTTTCAAGATCATCACATTCGTATTTGTACGGACAAAATGTATAATTTTTATCAAGTGTTTTAGAAGTTTGGACATCTCTACGAACAATCATGATGAAATTCCTGCATATAATCGTAAAAAACAACATCTTACCATATCTATTTACAAAGTTATTAGACAGTTTTTTGGGCCATGTTACGTGCATTTGTTCGTGGTACAATTGTTGCTGTTGTAGAACATGCCTGTTGTAATAACTAGCACTTATATAAAACAGTTCACGAGAAATTAATCGATTATTGAATAAAATATTGCAAACTTCCATTTTGACCATATATCTCAAGAACCTACGGTCCTGCCGAAATATATGTCAAATCTCAATTTCTAAAAAAATTACCATTCAAGTAATATCAATAGCTGTGCAACGGACGGATGCACATAACATGACCCATGACCTTGTAATTGATAACTATATTAATAAGGTGTTTATTTTGTTAAAAGGATGAACAAGTCGAGGGTCGACCCCGCACACACAATGTCGTACGACTCAACGCATTTGCACTGTGCGATCGATAGCCCCGTCAATCCTTGCTAATACACACACCCGAAGAGACCTCAATTGGTCCTTTCTTCTTGTGCTGTGTATTGGAAATGAGACTTTTGAAAATAGGAAATTTTTCTTTAAATGGTGCTAATCATGGTTTATCTTTGTTGTTAGGGGGCAAATTTGGTATCAAATTATGCCTAAAAGATTCATCTAAATGCCTCTAGCCTGTTTGGTCAAAAGAAAAATTGAATGTTACTCAAAATGACGTAAACAAAGTGGTATACTTTCTTTTGTTGAACCCTTTATTTTATAGTATGGGCTATCGTCACCCCCAATTTCAGCTGACAAAGTAAAAGTTCCAGCGTTTGGATTACGGGCCTTTTTATAGAACTTTAAAGCAAAGAAAAACTTGAATTGCACTTCATGAAAAACAATCTTATTTACAAAAAGTTAACATCAATGATTAATATGATAGGTAGATCTACCGATTAAATATGGATGTGTTAAGTAGTTTAAATATGACTATGTAAAAGACACAACATTGGCAAACCATTTGAGAGAATTGGTTTATAAAAAATAAAAAATAGAAAATATGCTATCATTTACACACTATAATAACAAAACCTTGTATATTTTGACACCAAAACCAGTACACAAGATACTACAAAGCTATTGATTATTCTTGAATAGTACACATAAAGATAAAATGCCAGGGAAGATTAAACTCAGATGAGGTCAAACACCCCCTGGGAAAGACAGTTGGGTATAATGTTATAATCATCTGCGTGAACGAAAACAAAGTACTCATGCTTAGGGTTTCAAAATCCCCTATTTCAGAGAATAAGGGTGTCTTTTTCAACCGGAATCTGTGCTAAGGGGTTGCTTGGGCCGATAGTCACAAGTCATCATTGTGAAAACAGCTGAAAATGGTTAGGCCTATAGCCTAGGACAAATTTACTAACAAAAACTGAATCACACAATTACTTTATACGTTTTTTCAATCTAAACTCTGCCGTAGGACCTATTTTCTTTGCTATGAGTATGATTCGTCGAGCTATAATCCTTGTCAAGGGTCACTTTTTCCTTCTTTGAGAATCTGTGTTAAGGGTAGTTTTTGAGAGTGGATTCACACGGATGATATTTTATACCAGAGTGCACCAGTGCACCCCCCCCCCCCCCCCCCCTCTCGAGTAAAAATACAGTACAATTACCTTTTTGTTTATAACTACTAGGGTCAGAAATAAATTAGATTTTGATGTCCTAGATAATTATGCTAAACTATATTTCTGAATCCTTGGCAAGAGTAACGCATAGGTTTTTTTGCACACCTTCAATTTTGACCCTGCGCAGCACTTATTTGCATAAACTTTTAAGATTTGTATTCCATATATTTGTAAGAATATAATCTTTTGCATATATTTTTGATCATCAAAAATGGACTACATGTAGAGGTTGGTATGCAAGATTCACTCCCACCTTCTGAACTACAGTCCTCAAAAAGAAAAAAGAGTAAACTGACTAGTTAATAAATACGCCCATATCTCTAGAAATATGGGTCGAATTTAAAATTTTGAATAACAAAATTGTGGACAAATTTCTCCTCGTCAATTAGAGACATTGATTGTGAAGATCGGTTAACAATTAAGAACTCCATTCCAAAAATAATGAACCATAGTGCAGTTTTCATTTTCACATGCACGACATGAATGTGACAGGTCTCATGTGTATCGGCTGCATTGAACAATTGAAGCAGCCCCAATCCTCATCTTACTCTCGACCATAAGTTGTCACTACAAAGTTAATCCATTATGTTCCCATTCCTTATCACTTTTGGATGGTTGATTTTGACATTTCGCCGGTAATAAATCGAAGATTTTGTCAACCGCTGACTATATGGTCCTTTTTCAGGGTTATGACGGTTAGTGTATGCCCTTGGGGCATAATTATGTCCATTGCAGTGTTTTAATTGGACCACATAGTGGGAAATAGACACATCCTTAGATGATTTATTACCGGCAAAATGTCAAATCACCGGTCCAAAAGTGTTAAAGGACTGGGAACATAATGCAATAATCTGCCTATTGCTACACGGAGGCTGCGTGTAGAAGAATGATGCTAAAATGAAAAATGCGACTTGGTTTTGGACACATAGCTCTGTTAATATTCAGTCACTCCTCATGTGTAATATCTCAAATTAAAGAGAAGACATTTCTGTACAAATTTTAATTTCACAATGGAAAAAAAATGGAAATTTGTTCACAAAATGTTGAACAGTTAAAAAATAATTTGGGCAAAAATAAATAAATACAAAAATGAAGAAGAAAATGGGTCGGTCGGGCCCGTAGAGGGTTTGTTCTTTAATTAATGAGATTTGTTTAGCAGTCTGCAAGTACTACCCGGATACAATAATTCTGTGATATCACAGGAAATTCAACATTTCCTGGCAAGGGATCAGTGGTCATACACCATTGATAAAAACATCCGATGGGATGTCAAAACTGTTTGGAACACATCTTGTTTCGTTTTTATACAAAATTTCCGAATTAAACAACTGGTCATATTTTTTAACTAATGACAATTAATGTTGCTGCAAAATTGACACATTATTAATCAATACATCTAAGTACTTTATAAATACATGAACATATTTGTATAAAATGGTAATAAACACAATTTACACAGTGTTTCACGGCGTGCTTACTGCACGACGATCATCAGGCTATGGATTTTTTTTTTCCTTCTTGGATCGATTTGGGGGTTTGATACCGTGACGGCAGGTCAAGATAAGCTCTGTGCGCCTATTGAGGATGTTGTTGGCAAGTAGGATTTTGAGTTTCTCATCCATGCATAAGTTGCAAAGACCTGATGATCGTCTGTGCGTGTTAGAGCATATATTTGAAAATATTTGTACATTCATTCAATTGCTAAATAAATTGATCATGAATTTAATAATTAATTATCATAATTCTGTTATTGTTATTCTAATAACAAATCATATTATATACAAAATATAAATGACTTGATGACATCACACACTCATATAAAACAGGTCACATGCTAGAAATTATATCGTTTAGCAAAAAAGTGAAAAACAAACAAACAGACACACACACAAATTGTTTTAAATCTTCTTTATACCCCCAAAAGAATGAGTTGTTTTCTTATTTAGAGTGTGTACTAAAAGTCTGATGGATTGTTATATATATATAGTACATAAGAATGTCAAAACTTAACAAATTAAGAGGAATAACTTAAAAAATTCAAAGTCAAACTTGCTAAATTTACACAAACATATAAACTCCTCAAAAAAAGCTTGGAATTTTTTTCAATCACAAATTGTTCTAATATCTCATGACATGTTCATTTAGTGTAATATATCATTTAAAAGCTGATGCGTTCATTTTTACAATGATATCCAATTTGAAGCAATCCCTTGTTCCAGTGCTCAGCCACATGCTTGAGAACATGGGGAGGTTGCAATCTGAAAGAGCCAAAATCAACACTATTTTGTGCTTAAAATTCAATAGATCATCACACTACACTGTAGTGGTCAATGTATGTAACACTTCATTGAACAGATGACAAAGATAGTCTTTTGAGCATGAAATAGTGTTGATTTTGGCACATATTGTGACCTCCCCATGTTCTCAAACAAGTAGCTGAGCACTGAAGCAAGGGATTCCTTCAAATTTTGTATCATTGTAAAGATGAACACATCAGCTTTACATGGATATATAACACTTAATGAGCATATCCCGCGATATTTGAAAATCTAGTGCTTGAAAAAAACAATTTTTGTTAGCAGTATTTTTTCTAATCTAGCTATAAGCCCATGGCACTGCGATACAGTTTCCTTATTATATGTTCTTGGATTATATATAAAAGATTCAGTATTTTATTGCAACAATATGATTCTATATTTAAAATATTAAAAAATATAAATGTTCATTTGCAAATTTTATACAAGGCACAAAAATGGCTGATTCCATGTTATCTATCGCCAAGGTTTTATAACAGTTGCAATTCATCTGTATCATTGTTAATGTAATGTTGAACCCGCCAATCCGAGGACCTTTGTCCCTACCAGCCGGCAATGTGAGGACAAAAAAAATGTGACAACCTTTTTTGAAGTCCTCTCTTTTTCCATGCATAAAAACGTATATGAGTAGGGTCCTCATCCCCCTAAGGGTGTATGGTCATGTCCTCGATTAGACGTCATTACACATACCATACAAATGTCCCTACATGTATGGTAAAAAAAAATTCCTCAGATTGACTGTAACTTCTATACTTTTTTAAACATGTTTTAATACGGGTCCTCACATGGGTTGGTGCTACTATGTATGTATAAAGATAAGTGTACAATGTATGATTGCACAGTATACGTTATTACACCTCATAAAAGTCATAAATATTCATGAATTAATCAAGCCATTTCATTGACTAATTCCGATCACATGACAGGTACTAACATTTCCCAGGAATATAGTATGGTCATTTCCCTACAACCTCATCCGGGAGAAAAAAACACATCTAGAAACGCCAGAGTCATTGCTAAGCAACTAAACTACAATCATAGAAAAAGGTGTTCGAACACTGACCCTAATTACCATTGCTTATTGGAACATAACAGGCACGCTATTTGAGTCACGTGAAAATCAAAACTTGTTTCTGGTAGCCTGAAGTATCCCCTTACTCATATCCCTTCCCCTTCCCCACCGATCAATGTTTCGAGGCCCTGTGCTGATGGTGGGCAAATTGTGGGATTCAACATTGATCAGGGGGGAAGGGGGAACATTTTACATTACACCTACAAAGTGTTCAAACACTTTTTTCTAACATTGTAGCATCAGTAGCAGACTTAACTCACTACTCACTACCAATCATGTGTTGATAGAGGCAACAGTGGTTGCCGAAGCGTCCACAATTATTCAATTACAATACACAAACTTCTTTGGATAACTCTCATAATGCTATGGACAAAATTCAAGCTATTTCACATGCGCGTGACAATTTCAAGATTGACCAATCAGGATGCGTAGTCATTTTTTGAAAGCGTACACACTTCGGGTTTAGCACGTACGCACGCACGTATTGGTGGAATTATATGTCCATAGCATTATGATCACGCTGACTATAGATACACAGAACCCGTCTCTCAACAACTGAGCTGCCATTAAATGAATCTAGAGTGAAACATCCACTTTTGCAATCTATTCTTCTATTTTACCTTGTCTTAGAACTATAAACTGACCCTAAAAGTGTGTAGTTGATACACCCTGATCTCAAAGCTTACTTTTCATCTTGATCTCTCCATTATTAAGTACCACTGTCTTCCCATCAATCACCACAGTCTTAGGAAACGGTGCAGCCGCTACTCTCCTTAAAGCTACCTCCATTGCTAAGCAGATCTGATCTAAGTAGTGATAAGGCACATGCTTGTGGACTGGTAGGTAGATCACTTTATCAATAAGATAGTGAGCCTCGTGGGGATAAGTGTCTATCAATTCAGATGCATTGTGGGTGATTGGAGACGTCGGTGATCGTGACGGAGTTGTTGGTTTTATGAGGTCGAGTTGAGTGGCGCCACGGTACGCTTCTACTCCTAGATTGTTCAGCTCATGGATGACTCGATCTGGCTCTTGCTATGTAAGAGTGTGGAAAACAAAACCAGGGCGGTTAAAAACAAAAGTTGACCCACATCTGGCAGTCATTTTCTTCAATTTACTTCCAAGTTTAAAAACATGTTTATAAATCTCTTTGCGTCAGTTGTTATAGAGCATCACTGGACAACAAATCTAAGGTCTGGATTATTTGTGTTTATAAAATATGGTAGTTTAAGGGGGGGGGGGGGACTCAAAGGAAGTCACTCTTTGAATTTTGTGAGTGCTGTAATTATTGAACTATGACTCAAATGAATATAAACGTATACATTTTTGGAAAGGAAATGGATCAGAAAATCCAAATTTGGCATCAATTTTGACCAAAAATGTTTAAAAAAAAAATTCTATTTTTTTCCCACTTTTTTGGTACTTTTTGGTCCAAATTTCACAAAATATTAGATTACATTAAAAAATGAGAAATTTGTCCCTAAGTTAGTGTCTTCACATCATAATTAAGCGATAAAAAAAATTGGGTTAAAAAAATGAATTTTGGGATTTTCTAAAAAAAAAAAAATCAAAATTTTTGGTCAAAATTGACGCCAAAATTTGGATTCTCTGATCTATATTTCCTTTCCAAAAATGTATACTTTTATATATGCATTTGATTAAAACTCCAATAATTACAGCACTTACAAAATTCAAAAAATCAAATCAAAAACTTCCTTGAGTCCCCCCCCCCCCCCCTTATCATGTGCAAAATTGACATGTCCACAGAAGTCATACCTGGGCAAAATACTTGTTTTTCTGCCATTGCAATCTTTATTATTACCTCCTATTATTGGTTTACAATTGATTATAAGACAAAAATGTTGTCTAAGAGTACTATTTTTCATATAAATGTTACAATGTTTCTCCATCTAAATATTAAATACATTGTGTTTAAAATTTCATTTCAGTTTCACCATATATTAATCCCAGGTTTTACAAATTGTATGAAGAATGTTATTTCTTGCTCTCCTACATGTTTTATACCTCGTGGATCGACAAACATGTAAATAAATTGAGTGCCTTGGAGATTTACATCATTTTTTCATACTAAGTTACTAATAAATATGTTTTTCTTACGATATTTGAAAAGTCTCAAATTTGAACAAGATGGTTTCTGTTAGTGTTACAGTTTCTTTTCACCCTGTATGTGGACCAGTTAATAATAGAATCAAAGGAGTTAAATTATAGTAAACGGGAAGAGGCACAAGCATCGAACCCATTCGACTAACTCTGTCCTAGGTGCTAATGGGTTCTTTTGTCCACAGGAGGTTCTGGTCAACCCGATATCGATCGCTTAGTGGCTTGTCCTTTTTGCGTTCGTCACAATATTACCCACAGTTCATTGGGTATTTATAGGTAGAATTCTATGATAATCCTTGATAGAACATAAATTAACCTAAACACATTTGTGTGTTTTCTTGATTTTTTTTAAAGGCATATTATGTGATCTTTTCCAAGTAGCGCCCTCTATCATTGATTTTTACTATATGAAAGCAGATTTTCTTGCAGATTTGGATTTTTGATCATAAATCATAAAGATCTTCTAAGATACAGATCGATACGATTCCTAATTACTTCAAAATCATGGTTTGAAAAATAGATTGTACCGAGCGGTACTATCAATTTGTCAAATTTTACTCTAAATTCACTCTAAACCATGATTTTGAGGTTATTAGGAATTGTATCGCTCTGTAACTTGGAATATATTTATGATTTATGAATAGAAAAGTAAATCTGCAAGAAAATCTGCTTCCAATTTTTTTTTGAGGATTTTCCAATGGAAAAGATCACATATACCTTTAACAGAAAATAATGTCAATGCTTAACTTACAACAACAACAGGGAAAAGCCAGTAGTTGCATGGGTCTGTCTTCATCCCAATATGTTCTACAGCTCCTGGCAATCGTTCACTCACATATAAACATTTGGCTGTGTTGCGCTGGAAACTTGCATCATCAAAGTTGTTCAGCCTGTATAATAAGTGATGTAAAAAAAGTACAACTATCAAGCCTCAAGATAACAGTTTTTTTACCTACTTTGGAGCTATTTTTTTCAAAAGTAGCGTCCAGATCATGGGATTTATTGAGAACCAGGAGCTACTTTCAGTCAACCGGGAGCTAACTTTTTATTAAATCGTATTGTCAAATTGAAATTTGATGTCTTAGGCAAGCTTACCTATCATCAACGGGCGCTGGTTTGGACAAAATATCAGAGCTCGGTTGTTTATTTTTCAGCACTACCGGGCGCTATGGCAGGATGACTGAGGGGTACAAATCGCCCAGCGCCCGCTTATCTTGAGCCTTGACAACTATTGTTATCATGAGACAAAAAACACACCTTCTCTACGGGCAAACAGATAGGGTCGGTCAGGCTTTTTTTGTTTTTCCAAAAGTTTCAGGATATTTCGGTGAATTTACAGCAATATTCAAAATTGTTCAATTCCTTTAATATAGCTACAAATCTTACAATCGGAATGACATCTAAAATCATGTTAACCTTCCCTGACTGGTCAGCTGGGCCGTAATTTAGCAAAACAGCGTAACTCAAAATATTGACTTTTTGAGTTGCATGCATTTCTGGGGAAATCGAGGGCGCTCTTTTTATCTGTGAGCATCTCAAAAGACCTTGACGCACCGTTTTAAAGATAGTGTAACGTATCTCAGCCTTATTTTGCAACTTTTAGCATTTTAATAAGGTAAAACAGCGTTATTTGAGTTACGTGTTTCAAAATCTAGTAGTTTCTTGGCAAAACAGCGTATCTCTAAGTTACGGGCCTTTTCCAAACAACTATTTTGCTACAAGATACGCGGGTTTGGCGAAAAAATTGTAACCAAAGAATTACACGTTAACTTGAGCTACGCTGTTTTGCAAGATTAACTCTGCGTATAATTAGATGTCGGATTGGCAAACCCCCGTATCTGGACAAATTCAGCTGTATCTTTAGTAAAAATAGTTTACTTTACTTAAAGGTAGATGTTCCGATTTTCAATTTGAAGTTTTCTATTCTACATGAAAGGTCATCCTTAAAAACGTTGTGTCCCACAATTTGAGATGCATAGCTATTATGGTTCTTATTTTAGACGCACAAGATGCTGAGAACTGTACCCATTGAGTAGTACACAAACTATATCTGTGGTAACCACCATTCGCAGTAATTCAACGCTATTTCGTCGATTTCTCTGTCATTATACCGAATTAGGCCGTCAAATTTCAGTATGATGATGAGAAAAATACGAGCTTTCATATGATATGAAAATCTCCGTATGTTTGAAATAATTCTGTGTTACGAAAATGTGATCGGGTCATCTACCTTTAAATTTTTAATAATTAAAAAAATGAAACATAATGCACATTGCCATTTTTAAATCAATTTCATCTGTAAATAATAGAGAAATGCAAACTCTCAAACTTTAAAGTGCTCATATCTCAAAAACGTCATTTTTGAATTACGCTATTTTGCCAAATTACGGCCGAGCTGTCCCAGTGAATTTCATTCCCTACTCAAAGAGGAAAGGTTACCTTTAGAGGTCAATGAGGGAAAGGTCAAAACCGGTCACAACTTATTTCCTATAAATTTACCTTCTGTACATGGTATGAAGCAGTGCCGTCGATGGACGCTCTCTAATCTTGCCCATCAAGTCCCCTGGGAAACCTCTTAATTTATGCACAAATGCTTAATAATTTCCTATAAATTTACCTTCTGTACATGGTATGAAGCAATGCCGTCGATGGACGCTCTCTAATCTTGCCCATCAAGTCCCCTGGGAAACCTCTTAATTTATGCACAAATGCTTCTTTAATAATTTCCTATAAATTTACCTTCTGTACATGGTATGAAGCAATGCCGTCGATGGACGCTCTCTAATCTTGCCCATCAAGTCCCCTGGGAAACCTCTTAATTTATGCACGATCGATAATTTCCTATAAATTTACCTTCTGTACATGGTATGAAGCAATGCCGTCGATGGACGCTCTCTAATCTTGCCCATCAAGTCCCCTGGGAAACCTCTTAATTTATGCACGATCGATAATTTCCTATAAATTTACCTTCTGTACATGGTATGAAGCAGTGCCGTCGATGGACGCTCTCTAATCTTGCCCATCAAGTCCCCTGGGAAACCTCTTAATTTATGCACGATCGATAATTTCCTATAAATTTACCTTCTGTACATGGTATGAAGCAATGCCGTCGATGGACGCTCTCTAATCTTGCCCATCAAGTCCCCTGGGAAACCTCTTAATTTATGCACGATCGATAATTTCCTATAAATTTACCTTCTGTACATGGTATGAAGCAGTGCCGTCGATGGACGCTCTCTAATCTTGCCCATCAAGTCCCCTGGGAAACCTCTTAATTTATGCACGATCGATAATTTCCTATAAATTTACCTTCTGTACATGGTATGAAGCAATGCCGTCGATGGACGCTCTCTAATCTTGCCCATCAAGTCCCCTGGGAAACCTCTCAATTTATGCACGATCGATAATTTCCTATAAATTTACCTTCTGTACATGGTATGAAGCAGTGCCGTCGATGGACGCTCTCTAATCTTGCCCATCAAGTCCCCTGGGAAACCTCTTAATTTATGCACAAATGCCTCTTTGTAATCAAATCTGTAATATTTAAACCAGGGCATGGAAACACGCATGACAGATGAGCTGTTAAGGAGACTCTTAATGGCTGCGTATTTCATGACTTTCTTCAGGTATGTGGCTACTTCTTGTATTGGATATTGCTGGTAGAGATTATGCATGGCCTCATACAACTTTTGATCCCTTATTCCTATCATTGCTCCACCAAATGCGGTGATCGGTTTGATAATGCCAAAACTATAAAATGAGACATCGACTTCCGGGTGTCCCACATATTTCAAACCGTGAAACACCTCGGCGTTATCTTCTAAAACAGCTAGATTGTGTTTCTTTGCAAGTGTAACCACGCCCTCAATGTCCGATACCCTGCCGTAAATGTGAGCAACCAATATTGCCACAGTGTTTGGGCCGATCAGTGTTTCTAGAATATCTAATTTTGGAGAAAGTGTTTCTAGATGAATGTCGACAGGCACCACCTTAAGGCCATGATGTTCTATGACGCGTACCATATCGGGAATATTGATGGCACTCATTATGACCTCTGACCCCAAGGGGTAGCGTTTGACACGGAGGAATAAGTCTAAGCCTGTCCGGACTGAGAGACATGGCAGGACGTGTTTTGGTTTGGATTGGTGGCTGCTCCATAACTCAGATAACTGTTGGATAATGTTTCTTTGGTCTGTATTGGATTTGAGGGTGCTCAGTATAGCAAACAGGCAGTCACTCCAGCTGGCATCTGTAAGATATCGTCAAAGAGAGAAAGACATTATAGTTACAAGTGCAGTTGTAAATGTTGTAGTTTCATTTTAAATGATTATTCTATTAAAGGCATATTATTATGTGATCTTTTCCAGGGAACGCCCTCAATAGTAAAAAAAAATAAAAGCAGATTTTCTTGCAGATTAACATTTCTCATCATAAATCGTACATACATTCCAAGATCACATACTGTAATATTAATCAGTTCTTAATGGCAAGAAATATATATTTTTTATCAAAAATAATCCAAGTGTATTAATGTGATTATGGCCACAAGCTAGGAGTTTGGCCGCATGCTTGTGTTACATAATATAATGTACAGTGCGCTTGATGACTTAATGCGTGCCCGTGTCCTTCTGTATTCATTAGCTGCTGTAAGGAGGCTTTACCAAATTGGAGCTGATCACAAACAAGTTTTAAGGAATCTCCTCTTACCATTATGGCATACATGTAATACCCTTGTACTAATAATATTATGAAGAAATGTGACCTGTATTAAACATTGTGTTGGAACATATTATGAGGCAACTGTGGGGGAAAAAAACCTCTAAACTTACCAATGTACAGACAAGCATACGGGGTCAGACCAAATTTGTGTCCCGTAGTATCCATTTGAAAGTTGCTATGATCTGTAGACTGCTGCAATGATCATGTTTGCGTTCATCATGATTTTCTAATATACAGTAGCTTGCTTGACAATCATGAATCCATTCACAGTTCAACCTGTAATTTAAAAATAATACACAAATTAAAATTACTATAAGATCTTCAATGTTCATATCTTTGCTTCACAAACAATTAAATGTGTGCAGTTAGTTTTGCTATGCAAAAATAACTAAATAAGCCACACACAATGCTGATAATCAACCTGACTTCCAGCGTAGTCCGCAAGTGTGAGCGTACATGTAGTCTATAGCAACATTAGTTTTAAATTTATATTGATAATTGGGATCAGGAACCCAGGTGGGGGGGGGGGGGAGGGGGGTTGGTACTTGAATTTGAAGAGGGTAGGAGTGTGCGACTGAAAACAGGGGTTTACCGAACTGAACTGAATTCTTATGCAAAATTGTGTCTTATAAACTGAATTTTAGGCAAAATGTTGCCTTATGAACTGAATTTAGGCCAAATTTGAGGCGACATAACTCAAATTCATAAGATTTTCAGACATTTTATGATTTTTGGTTGAATTTGGGGTCTAAGGGAAATGCCAATGGATGAAAAGGGGGTTTTACGGAACTGCCAGTGGATAAAAAGGGGGTCTTACAGAGCGGCCGAAAGGCGTGAAAAGGGGGTATTGGCAGCCGCACATACCTGTATGGCCAATATACGGGAGTACCTCCCTCAGGGGGCTGGAACTTCAGATTTTTTTCAACCAGCCAGTTGGGCAGATAACTCACAAAAATACCTGCCCGACATATATTCCACCAGCCCATGTAACTCCCTTACAGTACTGTGAGTTTGAATGTAACCAGCTATGGGCATGGTGGGTGGGCCTATCTTAAACCATTTCCCATGGTTTTACCTAGTACAGGAAACCCATACGTTGGTGGTTTTTTTTCTTCCCCCTACCAACGTATGGGGAAATTGTATTGCGAGAAACTGTCAATTTCATTTGCTGTAAAAAGTGAATGGAGTGCATCTCGAATGATTGGTGGGGTGAATTTAGTCTCATTCCCATCGCCAACATCTTATACGCACATCACTTTTTTACGAACTTACGAACGTATTGAAACGAGTCTATTATAATAAAACATGGTGCCGATTTCGATAAACATCGCAAGTGCCGTTAAAGTGAATTGGCTTAGAATTTCACCTCAAATTTCAAGGGAATATTGCATTTGTACAAAATATTAAACGAATGGCAAGATAGATGAGAAAGAGTAGATAAAAACAAGCACAAAGAAGTGTGTTTTTGAGCTCTGGTAAGCGATACAGAAATTAACACGAAAATCATATTTAGAAGGAGTCATACTTAGGATGGGGACAGATATAGTGAAACATGCAAAATACCCTATGATGAATAATACCAACTGATGACAAATATCACTAAGTATGATTTGTTGTACTAGGTTTTACCCCCACCCGGTGGGTTGGTACTATTTCCAGGTCTGATTGGGATTGACTTTACATTGGTATTGGGTTCACTGGATAAGGTCCGTAAGGTCTGGATAGCTCAGGGATGAAAACAAAGTTGACTTTCCCTATGCAACCGAACCAAATATCTGAAAATAGAGTTGTTTTTTGTCTTCCTTTTTAAATATCATACATATTTTGGTTAAATAACCCTAACCCTATGTAGAAGTATTGCAGTTAGGGATGGACTGAAGAACAGGGGGAGGAGGACCCGGGTTGCCGAATGACACAATAACAATTCGCTTCGGATTTTGGATTTGGCTTTTTCACTATCTGTCCCATTTCTGGATGAACGAAAATAACAAAAATGCCACTAGAATTGCACGATATTGTGCATTGAGCGTACTACTGCGTAATCATACTGTGGTAAGCGTGGCGTGCATGTTTGCGCAAGTGCTCACTGCCGCAGCACACACACTCCTACACATGGCGCATATAAGCCACACAGGAAATGGTTATAGGCCTATTAGGGGTTGTGGTGTCATGTCAGGTTGTGGTAAAACCATGGGAAATGGTTAAAGATAGGCCTAGGGTTATTTAGTGATGTGGTACAAGTAGTACTTTGTGGGGTTAATAATGCAACCTGATTTCTTTACTTGCTTTTTTTAGGGTGAGGGTTAATGAACTGAGTTGGTATGCTAAACAATCCACGGACCAAGGGTTAATGATTAGTAAATGCGGATTGAAAGGAAGGGGTTAATATATTAGCTACGGGAAATGGTTTAGGAGGGTTATGATTATAGTGATGTGTATAAAAAATAAGTACTGTTGGGTGCTGTGGGCGTGGGGAACTGGGGATTACTGAATCAACCTGGTTTGTGTGGGTGGGGATCAGCCCTCAAATTAACCGAAGGCAATTGCCATCGGTGCCCCACCTAGTTGCCTTGATGCCCTCAACTTCTGGCTGTTTTTACTCCATTGAAAAGTACATAATTGCCTTGGTGGAAGTTGGTGCCCCTTTCAAATTGCCTGAAATTGCCTTGCCCTTTCCATTTCTTAATTTGAGGGCTGGTGGGGATACTGTATAGGGAGTCAATAAAGTAATACTGCATATAACCCGCAGATTTGTGCCGATTTTGGCACATTTTTAGACAGCAAGGAAATATGCGTACCGCCTATCAGGTACCGAATTTCACATACAGCCTGTGGCGCTGCGTCTTTATAATTATATTCCACCGGAGTTTATTTACAACTCATGAACTCAAATTTTCCAGCAATTGACAACTCATTAAAGACAAAGTCTCAACATGTCACTCAACTTACACTCATTCTCATCAATCATGAATCTCATTTGCTCATGTGACATGGCACCACGAAATGGGTGAAAGTCGCAAAAATGTGTTTATTGTTTTTTATCATACTCTTAAAATATAATATTTCAGCTTTAAAATGGTATATTAACCACTATATAAATCAGCAAACGTATGATGGGTTTCCTGCACTAAAGCAAAGCATAGCTGCAGAATTCTGAACCGGTACCAAAATGCCCGGTACAAACAATTCCTTTAAAAAATTAACTTACTTGGATTAAAACAACGGGCTTTTTGCAAAATACTTGTAAGTCTTAAAGTCCTCATACAGTTAACTAATAAATTCTGAAACAAAACTAATGAAAATTGAAATGCCACCACATCTGATTTTATCCGATTGGCAACCAATATAATTTGATACAATATGAAACATAATTATCTCAAGTGAAATAAGCTAAGCCGAAGCCGAAGCCAAAGTGAACGCGGTCCAAAGTATCCAAGCCAATCCAAGAATTGGGCGCATTGATTGATTGATGTACGAAGAGCTAGTAGAGGGCATCAACACTTTAATCAGCTTCCCCAGGCGGTGCCGGACATGAGCTACGTACACGAATATTCAAGGTTTATGCGTACGAGGTTACGCCGCTAATGTATGCGTCAAGGCGAATAGAATCTGAACTTGTTCACAGACAACGACGGCCATGCGATATCAGTAGTGGCAATATCGCATGAACACAACGGAAGTCGGCAACGCTGGATTGAACGACCTCTTCCCGCCGCGTTTTGAGAAAAAAACAAAAACATTATTCAGTATTACAGTTTTAGGTTTTATTTCAACATATTTATGGTTTCAGGAAAAATGCATTTGTATAATATAAATCAAAATTCCAATGTTTTTAAAACTATTAATTTGTTACAAAAAAGAGACGCAAGAAAAGTAACCAGCGCTAGTTTTGAACCCACGCCGCAAAATCACTGTTAGTTGTGAAGTCAAAATTTGAAATTTTTCCTTTATGAATCAAAGAAATAATACCACGTTTCTGTGAAGGTGAGAGTTCGTTATTTTCATATGCTTCATTGAAAGAATTAATGACCAATAGGCCTACAAGATTCCAGTGACACTTGTACAATTCTGCTGTTAGACCATCATACCCGGGGCTTTTATTGTTTGCCATTTTATCCAACGATATTTTACACTCATCTGAAGCAAGTAGCCCCTCACATGATTCTTTATTACCCTGGGATAACCTTTTCATGTTTATATCTTTAACGAAAGTTTCATAGGAATGTTTTGAACTTGTACCTGTTTTTTTAAAAATATTTATATCCTCGTAATATTGTACTTGCATTTTAATAAGATCATCTTGTTTTTTCACAACATTCCCATTGTCAATCAAATCGGTTACTGATTTGTTGCAAATATTTGTTTTTTCTAGGTTCATAAAATATTTAGAACATTTTTCACCTTCTTCTGCCCACTGTACTTTGCTTCTGATGATTAAACCTTTCATGTAGTGATGATAAAGTAACTCATATTCCAGTTTTATTTTTTCATATTCTTCTGCAAAATTAATATTTTTGGGATCTGATACGATGTTTTCAAAAGCAATTTTCATGCATTTTTCCAGATTGCACATTTTTAAATCGTTTTCTTTTTTGCTCCCTTTTGCAAACTCTACTGAAAACGTTCTAATTTTGTTTTTGCATATATCCCATATATGTTGCCTTGCATTAAGAATATCTTTAAATTCCTTTGTCGTTTCATTAATGAGATTTTCAATCCCTTCATTATAATTTTCTTTTTGTAGTAGGCTATTTTTCAATTTTCAGTATCCGGGACCTTTTTCTTGTTTTTGTATCTGTAATTTCATTTCTTCAAGCACAGAAGGTATAAACCAATAATCTAAAGTTGATTTGACCTTAGACGACCTTCTACTCCACGTAAAACGTTTGTTATTTCCATGTTTTTTTACGCCAAATATCTACTAGACTGAAATTATTGAGTATTTTACTGATACACCCGCTGCATATTGTGTATTAGTACAGTACAGACTGTAACAAAAAAAGTTATACAATTCAATGTTAAAATCATGCAATGTCAAAATCTCTTACGCTCTGTGTTAAGTCCCGTTTTGGCTACCAGAATCATTTTATTTCGTCTTTTTAACTACTTGCGTTTAAAAGTTATGACCAATCTACTAAGTCGTCTAGAAATCGGATTGGGCCACTTTCACAATAATATCATACAATCTTGCTTGTATAAATTAAATGGTTACGTTATCATGCAAGGAACATTAGAGAGAACAATATAATTCTTTTTTCAAATAGTTTTATTTCATTTGAATAAATAAATTCATAAAATAAATAAATAATATTTGTAAAGACCTAACCTTCTTTGTAATACTTTTAACCACTTGAAACGAACCATTGTTGTCTAGCAAGAGCGCTCTACTGCTATGTTCCTGGTTCGATTCCATTCATATTCATCCCAGTAATTTTACCATTGATTAAACCAAAGTGGCCCAGGTGATTTCATGACTACTTTAGACAATTGATCATTTCTCTGCTTACCGACCATCGATTGTCATGAAACAAAGCTTATTCGAAAGCTAAGAAAATTCCCCTTGCAGGCAATTAAAACTCGAAACAGAAATTCTACGGGAGATATTTTTAATATTTTCTTCAAAACTGTATAACTTTCTTTTTGTTACAGCCTGTACATCCACCTAATTTATCAAGAATTGGATTAAGCTAATAGGTTTATACTATTTATACCGTGATCCAAGATACTTTGTTTCAGAAACTCAAAAAACCTTTTTCGGTCTTTAATCTCATTTGGAGCGTACACATTCCAAATGTTAATAGTTTCCTGTTCTATTTCTACTTTTACTCCTAGTAGTCTCCCTTCTTTGTCTGTAAAAAAAACCTGTTGTCCCTCAATATTTCTCTGTGGGTTATTATAAGAATTAATACACCTTTACTTCTATTCGTTCAGTGACTGCTAAATATGTTACCATCCCATTCTTTTGACCAATCGGAAATATCAGTTTGGTTACAGTACACTTCTTGTAGTAAAGCAATATCGCATTTTTTACGTTTTATCCAATCAAAAATAATAAGGCGTTTCTTCTTATCCCGAAGGCCCGAAACATTAAAAGTAATACAACTTATCATGGTTTTTTTAATTTTTTTAAAAATTAGTTGATAGTTCATGACACAACTTGAAAATCCAGATTACAAAGTCTGTTTGCAAACCCTCTCTCTTTTTCTCTCGTTAATGTCATAAATAAAACAGAATGGCACATTATTCAAAAGATAAACGATTAACGGGAGCGTGTGTGGTCTAGTGGATAAGACGCCGGTCTCACGATGCAAAGGTTGTGAGTTCGAGCACCACTTCGGCCAACATGTTTGTATCCTTGGGCAAGGTACTTAGTCTCAATTGTCTCGTGGTTCAGAAGTCACGTATAAATGATGGTCTCGTGCATCGGAAGTGCAATAATCCGAGCACGTTAAAAGGTCACAGACTCCTTCGTAAAGAGTAGGGGATCATCCCGGTCTGTGACAACTCAATTTCCTAGGTTACAGGAACAACTTGTAAATACGAACAACTTGTAAATACGAATAACTTGTAAATACGTAAAAATAAATGGACCCTTCAACAGCACGTTTGCAGCTGAAGGGGTGCGCCTGAAACAAGAGGCGGGATCTCCACAATACTACTAATAGTCCAGTAAAGGAAGTAATTGTTTGGTATGAATCAGTCATTGTTAGTCTGTTGTGAATGGGAATGGGACATTTTGGTGCTGCTCGAACCTCAAAATGCTGTCCTTGTTTTAAGATGCATCGATTGTGAACTTTAATTTATGAAAGAAATTCAAGTTGTATCAGAAAGGATACTTTGAGGGTAAATTTAACAACTGCAGTGTAAGGACATGTACAAGACTGTAAATGAACTCTTATATACATCAAATAAGGCTATACCAGACACTGTTTCTCCCGTGATCTAGCTAATGATTTCGGACAGTTCTTTGTTGGCAAAGTAGATACGTGATGAGGTTGACAGCATAACAAGTAGTGATAGTAGCATCACAACCGAATCATATCGCAGATCAACCCCTGTTACGTGTCTATTTTCAGAATTTCAGCGTGTGACAAATGAAGAACTGCTTGGGATCATTAGAAAGTGTCCCAATAAAAGTTGTGTGCTGGATCCAATGCCTACTTGGCTAGTCAAAGAACATGTTGACGTTCTGCTTCCCACGTTGTGTAGAATTGTAAACACATCGCTACAATCAGGTTTATTCCCCGATGACCTGCACAAGGCCATTGTGACACCTGTTCCAAAAAAAGCATCTCTTGACCGTAATCAGCTTAAGCACTACAGACCTGTTTCAAATTTACATTTTACATCTAAGGTACTTGAGAAATGTGCGTCTTTACAAGTTATTGAGCATATACTGAGACACATGGCCTTTCTGAGCCTTTGCAATCAGCCTATAGAGGTCAGCATAGTATTGAGACCGCATTGGCGTGTGTGCACAACAGCATATTGCGCGCTTTAGACGACAAAAAGGTTGTGTTGCTGCTGATGCTAGACCTATCAGCCGCATTTGACACGGTCGACCATGACATTATGATGCAAAGGCTCAGAGATGACTTTGGTGTCACTGGTACTGCTCATATGTGGTACAGCTCTTATTTTGCTAACAGATCCTGTAGGGTATTTGTATCTGGTTCATATTCTAAAGACTTTTATTTCCGTTTTGGTGTTCCTCAAGGCTCGGTTACAGGGCCATTATGTTTTGTGTACTACACTCATGTTGTCGGCAAAATATTACGCCATCATAACGTGGATTATCACATTTATGCTGATGATATGCAAGTTTATCTGATAGTTGATCCCAATATTCCTGGTGACGTTCAATGTGCGCTGTTTAGACTCTCAAGGTGTGTTGCTGACATTCAGCAATGGATGATTGAAAACAAACTCAAGTTGAATAAAGACAAGACTGAATTCTTTGTTGCGGCATCTCCTTATAATTTGAAAAGGTTAGGTAAGGTCAGTCTTTTTCTTGACAATACTGAGGTTCTACCGTCTAAGACTATTCGCAATCTTGGGGTTGTTTTCGATGGTAAAATGTGTATGTCTGACCATGTAACAAAGTTGTGTAGATCCATCAACTGGCTCCTACGAAACATTCGTAGAATCCGTCCATATATTGATGTTGATACCTGTCACAACGTTGTTAGAGCTCTCATTCTTTCTCGTCTTGATTATTGTAATATTTTGCTAAATTGTATATCTAAGAAAGATCTGAAACGGTTGCAAATCTTGCAGAACAAGTGTGCAAGACTGGTGTGTCTCAAGCCCAGACGTGAGCATGTATCCCCATTGTTGGCTAAATTACACTGGTTACCAGTAAATGAACGTATTATGTATAAGACAATGCTGTATGTGTACAAATCCTTGGAAGGGCTCTGTCCCCAGTATATTCAAGACTGTCTTGTTAAGAAACAAACTCAAAGCAATATGAAAACACGCTCTGCTGACAGTATAAATTTTGTCGTTCCTTTCATCAAGAAATCTGCTGGGGATAGAGCCTTCTCAGTAGTGGCTCCACGTTTGTGGAATAAATAACCTGTAGCTATTAGAAATGCCACTAGTGTACAATGTTTCAAGTCCAAACTCAAAAATCATCTGTTTCCTTAATTCTCCTTGGTATTTCTTTTTGCTGTTGTATTTTTCATGTTTTTGCGCTTTGTATCCATAGGCAAAGGCGCGGTATAAATGTTATTTATTATTTATTTTATTATTTAAAGAACGTATCATAGACATGTGGCAATCATAGCGAATCGGTGGTTCAGAACTTAAGGGTGATTGACGTATTCAAATGCTCGAATGATTATCAGATTGCACGATTCAATGATTTTATGTACCACCTTACTCAAACAAAGGAAATTAAGATAAACCATTCCAGACATTAAAGTTACATAGTTATTAAACTGTTAATCCATAACACTAATCGGACAGGCAAAATCCAAGTTTTTAAAACGAACGATGTAAAACGTGTTTTGCACTTCTCTACTTATACCTTTAATATCAGTCAGTGGCGGATCCAGGATAAAAATGTACGGGGGGCTGACACCAACAAAAAGTGTGTGTGTGTGGGGGGGGGGGGGGGGGGGGGGGGGGGGGGCGGGGTAGCGATGTGGTTGTCCCAAAACCGGCAAAAAAATCGCAGGGTACAAGTGGCAAATGTACCGACAGAACCTACCTATATCTCTGAAAAAGGTAAAATGGTACACAAAAAAGGTATATTGTCAAATTTTACGG
Organism: Ophiura sarsii; assembly: GCA_035610835.1. NCBI lineage: Eukaryota > Metazoa > Echinodermata > Ophiuroidea > Amphilepidida > Ophiuridae > Ophiura > Ophiura sarsii. Next base: position 1,041,346 of record CM069446.1, on the reverse strand, counting down.
GGGGGGGGGGGGGGGGGGGGGGGGGGCGGGGGGGGGGGGGGGGGTTGCGTACACACAAAAGGTATATTGTAAAATGTTACGGGTGGCGCCCGTCCCCTCTGCCCCCCTGTATCCGCCACTGTATCTCAGCGAGTAAATAATCTATATCGTTGTAATTTGACTATGTGATAAATAGAATAAATAGACCTATACTGTGACCGTACAGCTCTCGACAAAAAATGTTGCGTTCTTTTTGATACACGTGCTGTTTACATTCTGGTAAAGCTATGGGCGGATTCTGCTGATAATTCACATCGCCAAATGGTGGAATATTACATGATAGGCTACGAGGGGCATTCAATAAATACACTGAGCCAAAAAAGAAACTTATATAAAAAAAGAAACTTATAAAATTTTAACAGATCACCAAATAATATTCTGTGCATGAAAATGTACCAAATTTGGATACAATATTAATAGTAATATTAGTAATATTGTATCCAAATTTGGTACATTTTCATGCACAGAATTTTATTTGGTGATCTGTTAAAATTTTATAAGTTTCTTTTTTTTTTATAAGTTTCTTTTTTGGCTCAGTGCACCTGCAACCACGGGAAATGATTTAGGATAGGCCTAGGGTTATAATGGATAGCGTTTTGCGGGGGTTAATGAAACAACCTGATTTCTTTACTTTAAGTTGGCATGCCAAACAATCTAAGGGACCGAGGGTTAATGAAGTAGCCACGGGAAATGGTTTAGGGAGGGTTGTGATTATAAATCAAACTGGTTTGGGTGTGTGCATGGGCCGGGGGGGGGGGGGGGGGGGGGCTGTAAACCACGGGAAATGTTTTAGGATAGGGTTAAGAGTTAATGAAGTAGCCGCGGGAAATGGTTAGGAGGGTTATGATTATAAATCCACCTGGTTGGTGTAGTTGCAGTGGGGGGAGGGGGAGGAGGGGGGGGGGGGTGGGGCGATTGTAGAGGGTTTATGTGTTTTTAAAAGTACTGAAGGTTAACTTGATGCGGTTTGAGAGGTATAGGGGTTAATTAAGTAGCCACGGTAAATGGTTTAGGAGGGACATGGTTATAAATCAACCTGATTTGGGGGGGGGGGGGGGGTTGTATGGGGGTTATAATGCCTTTAAAAGGGATATGGTTTTAAATCAACCTGGTTTGGGGGTGTTGTAGGGGGTTTATGTGGTTTCAGAGGTAGGTAATGTGGCATAACCATCTAGCGAGGACCCGAGCGTAGCGAGCACCCGAGCGTAGCGAGGGTACGCCGCTAGTAATTACAATTTTCAAAAATATTAGCATACAATATTTATAAGCAAAACTGTAATTGGTCATCAAAATGATTATATCATGTAATTGACCAATGGGAATTATTGTACGAAAGACAGGTAGTGCCCAGGGGGTTAAACTCATGGCAGGTAATAGAAGAGGAGCTGAATCGTAGATTAGCCCTATTTCTAATCCTATTCCCTTCTTTCATGATCAATTATCACCCTAAGTTGTATATCGTAAGAATAATCCCCTTGAATCGGCCTTTCAAGACATATGTATAGGGTCATGTAACTCATGTGTTTTAAGCTCGCCTCCTTTCGCGTTACACACGGATTTTGGCTTTCACGACATGATTTTAACTTTACACATTTATATTTGCTTGTATACCCCCTGAGGTAGTAAAGGTATATATTTTCTGAAGGGAAATTGCACGAGAAAACCAAATATGCCATTAAAATTATAGTACGACCAAGAACTAAAATGGTATGATCGGAAATGTTCGGAAAAATATCAGAGTTTTTTTAATTTTTAATTTGAGATCCATATATTTTTTATACCTACCCCTATCATTATTTACTTTACATATTTGAATTCCTCATGAAATTACCCATTAGATGATATACAATTGTCAAAGTTACTACGTCGGTATGGTAATTATACCGGCTAGTGAATATCTCCATTTTTTATTTCATATATTTTTAGAATTTTCAGAAATATTTGTTTAAGGATGAACCCTTCCCTGATATAAACTGCATTTCTGAATCCCTCTAGCTACAAGCTTTCCAAAAATGTATACTTTTGCTATCATAGGTTGAAACCTTTTTCTGTTATAGTCATTTTTATAAATCCGGTAAATTGAGGCTGATTATTCATGTTGACTGTGTAGCGAATATAGGAAGAAAGCTGATTATCATGGTCTTATCCATAATTAATTAGTTTGTTACAAATAGTTTGTCTAGACAAGTCTGTTGAACCACATACTTAAAGACTACTAAATATCCTTTAAAATGGGGACCAGAATGGTGTTTGTAACATTAGAGGATGACTAGTTATTGTAAAAAGAACAAAGATTATCGCCATTATTTGATTATCCCCATTGAGTTTGTACAGGAGGCACCCCTTCCAGCGGCACCCTTCCAGCACCACCCCTGGTCTCCAAACATCAAACAGCTGTATCTCCCCTTCTGTATTAGCTATACCAATGCCATTTTGCAAGCAGATAGCTTGTTATTTGGGCTTTAAAATGATACCAAATTTGTTGAGATAGCTTTTGTGGTTTTGAAATTATTTGAGGAAAATGACAGCATAAAACTAAAAAATGTAACGGCACCACCCTATTGGGAGGCGAGTTCATAACACGTGACCATAACCGCGATCAACCTCCACACTCGAGTGGTTTTGACGTCCTGTGTACGTATCACACTTAAAGTGTTTCTAGATTTTTTTGTAAACTTTTATCACGCATGCGTACGAGGGGCATAACATCTATTTTCTTAATTAAGACAATGGATGTTTGGACCCTCGTAAGCTTGCGTGATAATATTTTACACCACCGAATGAGATCTCATGGAAACAAACATTTCAGCATAACTTCTACCGAAATCGGCGGTATATTCGGAAAGTTACGAATTATTGAATACGTCATTCTGTTTAGGGAAATTTGGTTTCTAAACTGTGAATTCTTAAGAAATAAGTCCGACAATTTGGTTATTTTCATATATTTCCTGCAATTTCCTGTAATTCAGACATAGTTCAAAATAAACTTACTCATATATCGTACCGAATTATGATGATATGATCGTGACCGAAGTTTTTTTTCTCTTTTTATTTTTTTCATCTGCTATGACAAATCAAATATACATTAAATATATGATTACAAATCAATTAGAATCAGTAGCGTAGCCAGGGGGGTGCAAGGGGGGGGGAGGCAGAATGCCCCCCCCCCCCCCCTGAAAAAAATTGACCGGGAAAATCGGGAAGACAGCGAAAAATCGGGAAGGAAAAGAAGGGAGAAGAAAAAAAAGATAAGATAAAGGGGAGAGAGAGGAAGGAAAAAATGGAATAAAAAGGAAGAAAAAAAGGGGAAATTATCAAAAAGGTAAATGATAGGATAAGGAGGAGAAAAGAGGGAAAGGGAGATGGAAAATCGGGAAGGAAAAGAAGGGAGAGAGAAAAAAATAAGATAAGATAATGGTGAGAGAGAGAGGAAGGAATTAAGGAAGAAAAAGGGGAAATTATCAAAAAGGTAAATGATATGATATATAGCACATAATTGTGCATCAATTTTTTATGGCTATATACTGATACATCATAAAAACAGCATGCTAGGATCACGAAATAACCCCTTGAATGTTTGTATAAGACCATATATAGTTTTATTGTATCATTTTGAAACGACTGCCTTTTAAAGCAGCATTGTCGATCAATAAAGTTTTGACTATCACATTATTGTTTTATTCCTGTTTAGTTAATGATAGTTTGTACCCCTTACCAGAAACACCTGGGCGTAGTGGGGAAACATTTTCGATTTGACATTTAATTTTGGCATGATTGGGGACTTTAAGGTACATTTTGGTTATAAACAAGCGAGAGAAGTTTGCATTTTGGGGGTCACATGCGCGCGTAGCGCGCGATTTTTTTTTTGTACAACGGGATGAAATTCCAAGATCGGGAAGAAAATGGGTTTGCCCCCCCTGACAAGGAAAGCTGGCTACGCCACTGATTAGAATACACAATGTATGTGGATAACTGTTAGAGTAACATCGATAAGTGGACTATATATTGCATGAATATAGTTATACTATGCATAAATACAGAATGACGTACTAAAACATACACTAAATTACAAAATATAATATAATTCAATCATACAAAAAGCATGTGGAAAACGTCTCATTTTTTTTGGTCGAGAGTATTCTTAAGAGATTTTTTCCACACGTGTTTTTCAGTGTTATGGTACTTCATGATATCATGTTGGATATTTTGAAATGACGGTTTTGAACCATTGCACCTATTTCTGTATACAGCAAATTTCGCAATCAACAAGATGTTATTGAGACCATGTTTCCTAATGGGGAATTTGCCAAAGAGAATATGTCATTATCGCACAGCGAAACCTTAATTTTACACCGAAGTTGACCGAAAAATGTAATATTGAATCAAATATTGCTACATTTCTGATATATACAGCAGAATCGAGGCAGACTACTGAACTTTGTTCACCAAAACTATAAGAAGCTAAAAATCCCATTTGTATCTATGCGAGTTTACATCACTTTCAAAAATCCCGCGTCAATTCAAAGAATAAACTGAATGGATTGTATGCATTATGCCATCATTGCAGTGAATGACGCGTGATGATTCCTTTCTGTAAAGCCGACCACTATTTGTGAGCCGACCGAAGCACGTGCATGATAAAAACAAGTGTCATCAAATCACAGATCAAATCCGCTCGAGCATGGAGGTCGATCGCGGCTAAACAATAGTCTGTAAAGGCCACTTCAAGGAGGATTATTCTTACGACGTTAACTATAAGCCTAGCAATGAATAGGCGGCTATAAACATAGTTTGTTTGAGTAGTGTCGCGACCTGCCATGTTAAACTGTAAGTCTTACCCCTTTCTCTCACGGAAAATCTCTAACATGTGGGTCACTTTTATCATGTAATTTCAGAACTATAAACATCATGGTCTCTGGGCACTGAAAATTGACAATGATCAACATTATAAATCAAGCGCCAATATTAACACTCCTAACGTATGTTAAATCTTAATGTGTACCATAAACTTGTCTTTCAAATTTCTCGCCATTGTATATAACATTTAATTCCCTAACCAGTGCCCTGAGATCACGGTATTAACAGTGCTGAAATGTAATGATAACAATGACCTACATGTACGTGTTCGAAATTTTCTGACCTGGGTTTTATTTGTCGCCTTAATGCAAATATTGATTTTATTGGCAATATTTCCAATAGTCTATTATAAAAAAATTAATAAAAGATTATGAATGCGTGAATAAACCCGTGAATCTGGGTAAGCATCTGAGCGTAAAATCGATTATTTTATCATCGCATAATCTATCCGCTTGCATTATACAATTGCAGTTTCATTTTTAACCTGGTATTAAAATCATGCAATGTCAAAATCATTTACACTCTGTGATAACTGATGTGTTAAATACCAGAAGAATTTAATTTGGCTTTTTTAACTGCTTTTGTTTAGAAAGTATAGCCACTAAATATTTTCTGGAAATTTTGCTGCCATTTTACGAACGTACTTTTTGGTTCCGGCAGCAAAATGTCCAGACAATATTTTTCATTCCGTAAAATAAACATACCATTAACACGAGTTTTAACATCTTTACATGGTTGTTGGTGGAATAACAGTGTTTACTTAATAGATGTACTATATTTTGTGCAGGTGTTTGGGCCAATGTGGCTGATTGTAATCACGCTAATTAGCATAATTAGTATTTGCATTAGGCCCCTTGCAATTAAATGTGAGTTTACTGTTGCGTTTTTGAAAAGCAGGATCTAATATTAATATTGTAATATTTTGGGGTAAAGTCACCTGATTTAATATTGTAGGCATTGTTATCTATTATCCAAGGTACGAATACAATTCAAATGATGTTAATTATATCCTACCACCACCTACTGCCTTGGCTTTGCATTTTGTTTCTTTTATAAAGGAGTCTACTCATATTTGCATCCCTATTTTGAATATTAATGAGATACTCGATCGATGTTTGTAAAAAAGAATCGTTACGCTAGCTCGGAGAATTTTAAAGATTGCGATCGTAAACAAACCTGAAATATTACACAGAATGCACTAGAAAACTCAAAAAAAAGTTCGGCGGTTTTGATGTGACGTCATGCGCTGAAGCGATTGCGCAGTAATCAATTGCCGTGCCTACGAATATGCTTCAAATGCACACATTTCAATACAAAGAGACAATTGCAAGTTTCGTGCAGAGTTTGTTACTTCCCAGAAATGTTTTCCCAACCCGGAAGTATTGCAATGCGGCTCATCGGCTAATTTTATCATCAGAAAAGTGTTAAAAAGCTTATGAAAAAGCTGTAAACAATGAAATAATTAAATATTTTTGAAATATTACATATATCACGCGGGTGACTTTTGGACGCGCGCGGGCAACAGTAAACTCACATTTAATTGCAAGGGGCCTTAGCGGAAAATCCGTATAATTACGCAGAAAATACGGCATATTTCATTTTACGGAGTCCGTAAATTTACGGATATTTTTAACAGTGATAGCTAAGACTAAATTGAAGTTGAGAAATGCACGTCAACAATATAATTTTAGGACTACCGGTAATTTGTTAGCTGCTGCGACTAACTTGTTTAAAAAATGTTTTAAAATGAACGGGAAAACCTATAGTATTAAAATGTGAATTGATATTTGTTTCACCTTTGTTCTGATATGGTCAAAGCCAGAGAGACCTTGTTCTGATATGATCGATCAAAGTTCTGATATGATCAAAAGTCAAAGTTGGCGTCAAGTGTACATATCATGTAATAATATTTAGAAATCCAGTCGGAACAAGAATAATATTATTCATTTGATGTTGTTGATAAGATAAGAGCCAGGTTGGCATGTATTTTCGATTAAAGATACCATACTTTGTGTACTTGTTTAATGATCCTCACTTCTGCGCCCATTGCTGCAAGCGGGTGGAAGAAACATGTCTATATTCTGTAGTACCTGAATTGACACACATGATTCTAACCCATCAATTTAGGCGGGCCCCCGTTGTGGTTGAAAACGCACACTTAATCTTCGTTACAACAGTGCTCGAGCACACTACCTTTGATTAACAAAATGTCTTGGCAAACCCTACCCTTGCGTTGAGCTTTAGCCTAATAATGGTCAGAAACTACATTGGAATGAATACAAAGCACATAATCACAAGAAATATGGGCATCACATAATGACAAATATTCAGGTCAGGTAAAAACACATAGCCTACTCGTTTCCGTTTCAGTTGCGTAGCCAGTGAGGGAGTGTGGGGGGGGGGGGGGGGGGGGGGGGGGTGGTAGGGCAATTACCCGAATATTTGGTTCGCTTCAATTTGGAAGAAGGGCATTAGTGTGTAAATATAAAGAACAATGCTTGAAAAGCATTCGTGTGCTCAAAATGCTCAAAGTGACCATTTTTGGGGGGTTGGTTGAGGTCTGTTGGTTCACTTGCACTTGCTCCTTTTATTTCTTGCCCCAGTTATGAAAAACTCATCTACACTTCTGACTCGATTATCTAACCAAAACAATAATATGGAGTTTAGCATGGTCAGTTTGTCTTATCCAATGTTTATGTTTATTGTCTACAGAATGGCTTCGTCAGGTGCTCGACCTAAAGTTCCTCAAGCACGCTCTACACGTGGACGTGCACGTGGATGTTCTTTGCGAGAGAATGAATATAATATCACTGATGATTTCGTTTACGGGTATTACACACTTACAAATACCTGGTTAACATTTAAAAATAAAAATAACCCTTTACACACCAACTGAAAAGGGGTTAAATGTAACTACTTTTCTCCTTGTCATTTATTTACCCTTTTTATGCCATTGTCTTTGTCATTATTACAAAAACAGTAAGACATTATAAGACACACAGTCTACAGTTAACCCCTTTTTCAATCAGTGTATATTGACCCCAAAAGGGGTTATTTTTTACTAAACATAATTTGTATATCATGTGTAGGCATGGGGGGGGGGGGGGGGGGGGGGGTGATGGTACTTGATTGTTCACAGCAGGGTCTTTCCAGCCCAATCACAAAAAAGGGGAATCAAGTAGAATGTTTTTGAAAATGAGAGCAACTTTTTTTTGGTTTTTTTGGACAGTTGCTGTCACAATTATATGCAACTATATCTTCATAAACCAAAAGACTATGACACCTCATGTTGAAGTGCCCGGTTCCATTCCATGCATGGGAGAACATTCATTGACTGCCGCATGTGGATACAAATGACTAGTTTGGTTTAGTTTAAAATGTCAACATTATTGAATTTCATTTCCATATTTAGAATCACCATGATAAATGCAATAAAATAATCACAAACATGCCTAGTATTGGTTCAGTATATTCGTGAGATAGTTGGGAAATGTTTCTGACAAATCTGTTTTGTAATGGTAAAACTTAGCTTTGAAATGAAAAGGATTTGAAATGAACACTAAAATGTCATAAAGATGTTGCCAACATCAATTTGATGGTGGTCTTTCATCAGTTAAAGGTATACTATAATGATATTTCCAGGAAACGCCCTCAACATCGAAAAAAAAAATTGAAAGCAGATTTTCTTTACAGATTTACATTTCTGATCATAAATCGTACATACATTCCAAGTTACAGGGCGATACGATTCTTAATTACTTCAAAATCATGGTTTTAGAGTGAAAATAAACTATCGGATTGTCGATTTTAGTCCGACAACTTATTTTACTCTAGTCTAAATTCACTCTAAAACCATGATTTTGAGGTAAATAGGAATCGTATCGCTCTGTAACTTGGAATGTATGTCCGATTTATGATCAGAAATGTAAATCTGCAAGAAAATCTACTTTCTAAAAAAAATTATGAATAGAGGGCGCTCTCTGGAAAAGATCACATAATATGCCTTTAATGGTATCTTTTGCGTAATTATTTTACAGAACGACTACATCAGGTGCTCGATCTGGTATTCTTAAGGGACGCTCGACATATGATCGATCTTGGCGGGAAAATGAAGATACTACAACTTATCAAAGTTATCAACCCTATAGGTAATGGTCATCATTTGTTATAGATGTATTATAACTATTATATTAAAGGCATAGACTATGATAGTATGCGATCATTTTCATGGAACGCCCTCTATCTTTCAGGTTCCTTTAAATGCATTTTAAGGCTTCAGCTGACCCAGGCTGGAACTCTCATACAGGCATAAAATGGTGTTTTGCCACCATCAGATCTTTCAGATGGAGTTTTGGGCTGGGACTCTCTGACAAGTCTACACAAATGAGGCCACATATAACATGATTAAGCTTAAAACCTGTGGCAGCTATATACAATCCAAGAAAAAAGTCTTGTGGAACGCTTATTTGTTAACAAAGGAAAACTAACACCCCTCTCCCCCGTGCAATGTTGTTAATGTCTTCAGCAGTTGTTGAAGGTGTCCCAACATTGATCGATGGGGTGTGGGAAAGGGAAAATTGTTGTGTAAGATGTCCTCTTCAGATATTAACAAAATAAACATCATTCAAAGATCAGAAACAAAATCTCCAAATAATGTTCAAACGTGTATTGCGTTCCAGGGACTTTTTTCCAAGATTGTATAGACAGAATGCAAAAAAAGAAAATCGTCTGATTCATCAGAGTTGTAATGAATAAATAAATATAGCACAGTAAAAAATCAATAGGTATAAGAAGGAAATATAATCTTAACAACATGCATGCAGCTCCATGTAATTTGACAGGGGATTGTTAGTGACCGTTCCCTAAATATATCATTGGTTTTTTTTAATGTAATAATATAGCTCTAAGGCGACGAAAACTAGAATCCCTGTTGTACGGGCAAACGGACCTCTCACGTCGGGTCGGTCGGTCTGGCTTTCCCCTTCTTATTATTATGACAATAAAAAAACCCAAAATCTGTAAAAAATCCAAAAAAACTGTAAAGATTTTGCTATATTTGATAGACAATTCTTTTGGTGTGTGTCAGTATTCATTTGCGCGTGATTTTTTTCTTCTTTTCGGTCGAGCCCATGCAACAGGGTTTTTTCTCGTCGCCTTATGCCTATGGTTCAATCTAAAACCGTGTGTATAATAAACAGGAGCACACAACGACGCTTTCTGGTAAATACCTGCTCCTCAAGCAGCCATCACCTAGCTGGATGGCTATTCTGATCCCATTCAAAAACCTGGCTGGCAGTCTAAAAATCTTCCAATTCGGTTGATCTGGCTAGTAGTAGGAGTTATAAAGAAAACTAAATCTGGCTGGGTTGTATTGAGCAGAATCCTAGCTGTACCGTACTGAATATAAGAGCGCGTAAGACTAGCGCCCTCATATAGTTTGAGTGAATTGTTATCATGGTTATCCGGGTTGTATAAATAAACTGATCGTTCTTGCTATGTCCAGGCGCGGAGCCAGAACTGAAATTTACAGGGGGGGGGGCAAATATATTGACGTTGAAAGTGAAGCGAGCGGAGCGAGCTTGACGTCTTGCGGCGTGGGGCCCAGGGCCCGCTTAAGGGCCCCTGTCTCCCTGAAGCTTTCAGCATTTTGTAGTGTCATAGAGTGAGTTTGGTGCTAAATTTTGCCCAAATATGTGAAAGAAATCTTATTTATATATATAGTAAGTTTTATAAAAAAAATATGGCGGGGAAGGTAAAGATGTTGGCCAATTTGTGATTTATGAATCTGGATTTGTATTTGTTAAGCCTGAGGCTCATCATAGATCATAAACATCCTTCGTGGAATCTGTTACTTTAATTATAAAGGAATCAGGATGGCTCATTTAGACGTGTTTCTGAATGAAGGTCATAAGACATTCCGTTTCTGAGCTATGAGAGAAAACCAAAATTTAGATTTTGTTTTTTTGCACTTTGTCAAGACAATCCTGGTAAAAGTCTTGAAACGCTTACTTGTAAACAACGGAAATTAAACTATATGACACCTCTTTCCCCCCGTGGAATAATTGATGGGGTGTGGGGAAAGGGATATTGTTGTTTAAGATGGCCTCTTCAGTTCTTATTCCCTATATTACAATGATATCACACATTTTAAGATGGTATGAATGAACAAATGAGAACAAAACATGATTTCAACAAAAATACAATGCATGTTTTGTATGTGCCATATCTATCTTATAGGAATAATCAGACCGTTGGTCATCATCCGATTCATGATAGACCACGCAATTATCAGAGAGGTACAAGACAGGATATGCCCAACAACTCATTCAGTGGCAATCACCGTGACTTTCCACATGATTCTTCACCGAGGCATGAAGAGCCAAATTGGCGATCATCCACTTATCAACACCAGCAAACAGGTTATAATGCTGATCGATCAGCAATCAAAAAACCGTTTAATCATGTTAATAGCCCAAGTAGAGTTTGGGAAGGAAGAGCTCAAAGACCACATTCAGCAGCCGAAAAAGGACCGATAAATCAAGACAGATATGCATCTGAAGATCGCAACAAGAATGCTAGCATCCCCAGGAGGGGATTTTCTTTTGAAGCAGGAAGGGGAAGGGGAAATGGTCATCATCTGATTCAAGACAGTTATCAGGGAGGCACAAGACAGGATATGCTCAACAACTCATTCAACCGCAGTGGCAATAATTGTGACTTTCCACATGATTCTTCACCGCGACAAAATTGGCGATCATCCACTTATCAACACCAGCAAACAGGTTATAATGCTGATCGATCAGCAATCAACAAACCGTTTAAACATGTTAATAGCCCAAGTAGAGTTTGGGAAGGAAGAGCTCAAAGACCACATTCAGCAGCCGAAAGAGGAACGATAAATCAAGACAGATATGCATCTGAAGATCGCAACAACAATGCTAGCATCCCCGGGAGGGAATTTGTTTATGGAGCGGGAAGGGGAAATGTTTTTTTGGAGATGGGTAGAGGGAGGGGGTCACAAAGAACTATCAATAGGACTTCCAACTATCAAAAAAGGTCGATTAAAACCCTTACCGTCCAGACTTTGACGCAGCTTTCAAGTTTGACCCCAAGAGAGATAGTCATGCAACTTGGGGCAGAGGATAGTGGATGTGAACAACTCCTAAAGCAGCAGATCATTACTGAACAAGTCCAATTACTGTTACTGAAAGCATTTGCCAAAGCCTGTCAGTGTACTAGCTCACAGATGCTATTGAATAGCTTGCTAGTTATGGTTTTGAATTCAACATACCTGACTAAGCATTTACAACAACTGATGATTAGCCTTCTTAGCACCACACATCGTGATGAGGGCAACATAGATTCCATTCTAACAATACTCAACGAAGCAATGGTATTAATGCATGCGTTATTGCAGCATATTCCGGGCTCCTGCTCTGAGGTTGGTGTCTTGATTATTCTGTTGGAGAGTCTAGTGATGCAAAAAGGCAAAGAAGACCAAAGTTATCAAGACATTTTGACACGTCTCACAGATATGAAAGATCTGTATCACACATTGGCAACAGATGAAAGTGACAGAGTAAAACAGTCTGTTTTGAAAGCTCATTATAAGCCTCCACCAGATGACTTTCGTAAGATTCCGCTCCTTCCTGGAGCTAAAGAGCTGGGAAAAGACCAGCAACCATTCCTACGTCAGAATTTGACGACCGGCAAATATGTTGATATCAATCATTACCTGGATGTACAGTATCGCTTGCTAAGAGAAGATTTTGTGGCTCCATTACGTGAAGGAATATCACAGTATTTAGAGCAGCGAAACAACCCTGATGAACGCAAACATCGTCAACGTTTAGCAGACTTGAGACTTTATACCGGAGTCCAGATTCTCAATCCTTTGGTTGGAAAAGATGGCATTGGACATATCATTAAATTTGATACAAAACCCCTATCACGAGTTAACTGGAAAATGTCCAAAAGACTACTTCCCGGCTCCCTTGTTTGTTTAACAAAGGATGACTTCCACACTGTCATATTTGCCATCGTTGAAAAACGTGATACAGATGAGTTAGCAGCAGGACGACTGATGGTGCGTTTCAATATACTCACTGATATAATCGGTATTACCCCTAATGAATCATTTCTAATGGCAGAGACTACAGCTTATTTTGAACAATATCGCCCAGTCTTACTAGGACTTCAGGAAATGGCACAGCAAGATCTCTATGGCAACACACCATCAATACCTATGGAGAGATACATTGTGTATGTTACTCGGAATATTCAACTTCCATGCTACCTCTCAGATGAAAAGACAACTTATTATGACCTACGACATCTAACTTGGGATCAAGACTACCACCAGCTATCGGAGCTCCCTGGAGCATCACAGGATGAAGATATTTCTGATGACAGTTCTCCGGATGACAGTTCTTCGGTCACTCTTCCAGAAGAAAGCGATGAAGATTCTACTGACATGGAATACCAAGACTTACAACTAGATTCCAAGGTAGTGAAGAAAATCAAACAAATCAAGACAGCAAAAGCAAGATGGGTTCCACTACTGGAGACTGGTGTCTGGCCAGCAGCTGAAACATTGCATCTTGATGAATCTCAACTGACTGCATTTCAAACCGCTCTCAGCAGGGAATTTGCCCTCATTCAAGGGCCACCTGGAACAGGCAAGACGTATGTTGGCTTAAAAATAGTCCAGACTCTACTGATGAACAGACATGCATGGAGCACTATTGCAGGTGATATCGAAGGCACCATGGACCATCGGCCAATACTTGTTGTCTGCTACACAAACCATGCTCTAGACCAGTTCCTGGAGGGAATCTATGAATTTGATAAACAAATTGTACGCATTGGGGGAGGATCGTCTTCTGAGAAAATGAAGGGTTGCAACTTGAATGAACTACGCTACCAGAGAAGAAGACAGGGTCTTTACCATCGAAAAGTGTTCCAAGATTATGATTGTTTGAAGAAAGTACTTGAAAATGCACAATACCGACTGGAATTGGCTTATTCTGGCATTCTCACTGAGTTTACATTGAGGCCATATATGGGGAGGGATCATTTTGATAGTCTCACTGCAACAAGACAGCAATCAAATGGGAGGAGAAGATGTTCATGGATGATGAATTGGTTAGGGCTCAGACGCAATGCATTGGTTACACAAACCCGCAACAATGAAGAGAGCGGCAGGCTTCAGATGGAGACACATACTGATGACGGTAATATTAATGTTTTAGGAGAAGCTGAACTGATAGCACAACTAAGACAAATGAAAGAAGAGGATCCAGTTATGATGGCTGACCAGAGAGCGCGTAAACAAGCCATACTTGAACAACTTGCCTTTGTAGTTGGGATGCAACTACCTGATGAGATGTGGACAGCGAAACCTAGAGAAAATGTGGAAAAAATAGTCACCTCTGAACTAGGAAGATCTGATGACATCTTTACTGACCAGGATGCTCACAATCTTCACAATGTTTGGCGGGTGCATCCAAAGTTTCGTTGGAGCCTGTATCGGTGTTGGTTAGCAAGATACGTCGAAGCACAGGAGAAGACAATCTTTCAATCTCAACACATCTATCAAAGACTTTCAAAACAGCAGAAGGAGTTTGATATGGAAGAAGATGAGGAGATCTTGAAAGAGGCAAAAGTAGTTGGTATGACGACAACTGGAGCTGCCAAGAATCGATCTTTGCTGCAGCACATAAAACCAAGGATAATTATCGTTGAAGAAGCAGCTGAGGTACTTGAGGCACACATTATCACAACCCTGAGTGATGAATGTCAGCATTTGATTCTGATTGGAGATCATCAACAGCTGCGTCCTAATCCTACAGTATACCGCTTGGCCAAACAGTTCAAGCTTGATGTTTCACTGTTCGAACGCATGATCAATAACAGGCTACCTTGTCAGCAGTTACATCTGCAACATCGGATGCGTCCAGAGATATCCATCTTGATGAAACGTCACTTCTATCAAAACCTTGACGATCATCAGTCGATCCTGAAGTACAAGAACATCCGTGGGGTATGTCACAACATATTCTTCATTCAACACAATGAACTGGAGAATGAAGTGGATGATATCAAGAGTAAATCAAACACTCATGAAGCCACTTTTTTGGTAGGACTGTGTCGTTACTTGTTAAAACAGGGCTACTCACCTTCACAAATCACCATCTTGACAACTTACACTGGACAGTTGTTAAACTTCAAGAGTCAAATGGATAAAGACACCTTCAACGGAGTTAAGGTGTGTGTTGTTGATAATTACCAAGGCGAGGAGAATGACATAATTCTTCTGTCACTAGTGCGCAGCAACGATGAAGGCAATGTAGGGTTCCTTAAGGTTGATAATAGAATCTGTGTAGCATTGTCACGTGCAAAGAAAGGTCTATTCTGCATTGGCAATTTGCAATTATTAGCAGAAAGAAGTGAACTTTGGAGAGACATAATGAAGACTCTGACAGAGCAGCAACATACAGGCCAGCAACTACCCCTGGTGTGTAAAAACCATTCTCATGTCACCAATGTCGCCTGTTATGAAGATTTCACTGCTACGCCTGATGGGGGATGCTCTCAACCCTGTGAATACCGCTTGCAATGTGGTCATGTATGTGCTAAATCATGCCATTCATTAGATCCACAACACGAGGAGTATATCTGTCTCAAACCATGTGCTCGAGAGTGTATCCGAGATCACCCTTGCAAACTAGATTGCAAGGAGACATGCAAATGCCCAGAGATTGTAGATAAAACTATGGATGAATGTGGACATGAACAAGCTGTTCCTTGCTATCTGTTTGAAACGTGGAAGTGTCAAGGACCATGTGTAAAGGAGTTGGCATGTGGTCATATCTGCCCAGAAGCATGTGGATCAAGTTGCATATCTCTCACAGAATGTCAGCAACCATGTAGAAAATTGTGTATCCGAGATCACCCTTGCAAACTAGATTGTAAGGAGACATGCAAATGCCCAGAGATTGTAGATAAAACTATGGATGAATGTGGACATGAACAAGCTGTTCCTTGCCATCAGTTTGAAACGTGGAAGTGTAAAGAACCATGTGAAAAGGAGTTGGCATGTGGTCATATCTGCCCAGAAGCATGTGGATCTAGTTGCATATTTCTCCATGAATGTCAGCAACCATGTAGAAAATCATGTATCAGAGACCATTTCTCTTGCCAACAGGTGTGCAAGGATATGTGCAGATGTGGTGTCATAGTCACAAAGATTATGTCAGATTGTGGTCATGAACAAAGTATGCCATGCCATGAATATGTTTCATGGAAATGTCGTGAGCCCTGTGAAAAGACACTAGAGTGTGGGCATGCATGTAGTAGGGAGTGTGGACAATATTGCAGTTTGACATACTGTACAGATCCCTGTGAAAAAACGCTTTCCTGTGGGCACCAGTGCAAGAAAAAGTGCAATGAGAGATGTGATGATAAGAGTAAGATCCTTCAAGCTTTCTGCACTGAGAAGGTTGAAATAACACTCCCAGATTGTGCTCACAAGGTGACGGTTATGTGCAAAAACAATCCTAAGACTAAGCAGCCACTACTTGGTGACATTTCCTATTGGAATACGAGCATTGACCTGCTCATGCTGATAAGAAGGCGAAGGCAGTCCGTAAGGTACCCTGAATGTGTTGAAAAATGTCCCAAACTTCTTCCATGTGGACACGTGTGCAAAAATCAATGCATTGAACCCTGCACTACAGAATGTACCACACAAGTTGAAACAACACTGACATGTGGTCATCAAGTGACACTACCTTGTTGTGATGTGGACAACGCCATTTGTAAATCCAACTGTGAAAAGGAGCTACCATGTGGACACACTTGTCACAAACTCTGCAAGGATCCCTGTAAGTGTGAGATACTTGTGGATAAAGTTCTCCCTGGCTGTGGACATACTAAGCATATGAAATGCTGTGCTGTTACAGAAGAAGCCACCTGTTCCAGCATCTGCAACAAGACACTACCATGCGGACATCTCTGTCTGGAGTCTTGCCACCTTCCTTGTCAGTGTCGCAAAAAAGTTGAAACGATTCTTCCTGGATGTGGGCATAAAGTGGAGGTCAAATGTGGGTCAGATGTTGAAAACATTATGTGCAAAAGCCCTTGTTCAAAAACATTATTCTGCACGCACATATGCAAGAATATATGCCATGAATCCTGTGTAGTGAAATGTAGGGTGAAAACTGAGAAAGTTTTAGATTGTGGGCATAAGAAGATGCTGGAATGTTGGATGGATGTAAAGGATGTCAAGTGTACAATGAAATGCTCAAAGAAGTTGCAGTGTGGTCATACTTGCCAGGAATTGTGTCATAATTCGTGCACAACGCAGTGTCAAGCAAAAGTGAAAGTAAGAATGCCAAAATGCAACCACTCCATGTTCACCAAGTGCCATCAAGATATAACTGAAGTTGTTTGCACAGCACCCTGTAAAACGAAGTTGACATGTGGTCACAAATGTGGGAAAACTTGTGGGGAACCATGTGAAACCAAATGTGAGAAGAAAAAAGAGAAAACAATGACTGGCTGTAATCATCGACAGACTATCACATGCTACATTGATGTCAAAGATCACATCTGCCAGGCTCCGTGTAAAAAACAACTCCAGTGTCGCCATCTATGTGTCAGATTCTGTGGTGAAACTTGTAAATGTGACATATCAAAGAAAAAGAAAATGCCAAAATGCCATCACATGCAGATGATCGAATGCAACATCACTACAAGTGAACATGTCTGCCAGGAGATATGCAGGAAGATGTTTCGGTGTGGCCATTCATGTTTGAAGACGTGTGGTGAGCCATGTCCGAGTCAATGCTTTGTCCTCATTGTCCTGTTTGTCTTTCGCGTGCACTAATATATTCCGGAGGCTGGTGTGTGGTTTTACCGCTGAACCTATGTTGTGTTTTCTGAAGATTCGCTGAACCTTTTCCGTGACCCCGGCTATATACGGTAGAGTGACGTTAGTTAGAGTTTTGTTCTCACTTTTGGCATTTTTACTGTCCTTTTTCTTTGGCTGTTGTCTCGCTTTCTTTACTTTGTCAATCGACCATTGCGGGTATCCACATTGCTTGAGGGCTGACCTGATGATTTCTTCCTCAGCGATCTTGTCTTCTGGTTCTGTGACAATTTTATCTTTCCTGTCTAGCAAAGTGCGGATAACACCTAATTTGTGATGCAACGGATGGGCCGATTGGAAGTTCAGATATTGGTTGGTGTGTGTGGGCTTTCTGTAAACTAGGAGCTTCACACTGCCATCTGGTTTGCGTACGATGAGTGTGTCCAGGAACGCTATTTTTCCCTCCTGTTCTTTCTCGTATGTAAACTTGAGTACGACCCTTTGATCCGGATTACGTCATTAAAATCATCACGTGACGTCACCAGAAAATCAACATCTTCTGGTAACACTGGATCAGCGGTCATACACCATTGATAAAGACATCCGAACGGACGTCGAAACTGTCTGGAACAGTAAGTTCAAATTTGGAATTTTTCTATGAATCTTTATTATTAAATATCATACCTTATTTACAGGCCCTAGCCAGGGTTATCGTTCTATAAAGAGCCAATGAGGCTTGAAAAGGGGCGTCATGTTCATTATCTGTTCAAATTCTAAAGAAGTCATATTTCCTTCCCATCAAACGCTCCCTTTTCTAAAATTTTCCCTCTACCCCTCCTAAATAAATATCCCTGATTAGCGAGTGTTCAGACATACTTTGGTGGGCTGGGCTGGGCAACTTGCATTTATCAGCAGTGTCTTAATCTTGACCCCTTTTTGACCCCTTTTACAAACTGGACAACTTTTTTGACCTCCTCCCCCTTAACAAAGTGAAACACTTTTTGGATCCCCCGTTCAAATGGGTATAATAGGTGTCAATCCCTGGGATGGGGGCGTGATAAATCGATGGACTAGAAACAAAGCCACTCGCAAACATCTATTCATCTTGTATGTTTACATTTATCACAGGATCACAGTGGCGTATCCAGGGCGTCCAGCATGCCATGCCAGATGCTTCGCGAGTATTCTGATATTGGCAGGGGCGATAAATAAAAATGAACAACAAGACTTTACCAACGAAACGTAGCGCGAACCTTTGCGATTGTACACTTATGTTGCCATGATTCCTAAAGCCATCTTGTTAAGCTTGAATAATGAATCATTGATACTCTTTGGCGCAAAGCGCGCTGAAATGTCGTTATTCTATCTCTTTGGCAAATCTTTTTCGCCCTCCCCCCCCCCCCTTGAGTACCGAAAACTGTTTGGTCCCCTTTCGGCAACTTCAGACTCCCCCCCCCCCCCCCCCACACACTTCATTTTGCCCAGCCCCATCAAAGTAGTTCTGAACACTCCCTTACAGGCCTGCTTATATGGATCATAAAATATTACGCAAGGGACATGCAGTATTGTCATAATCCACAATAAGAATACCATGTTTCATGATCCACAGGCCCAATTACTTACTTAAGGGGTACTTTCTCGTATGCAGATACTACCACCATTGCAATTTGGTTTGTTGCTGTAGTCCAATCCAAGAACCTGATTAGCCTTTGGTGTAAACAAATCATGCAATATCATTTATGAATATGTGATTCTTATGTCAATGGCAAACAATGAAAGCTACCAAACATGCATAACCGTGATACAATTAAACCGTAGGAGAAGTGGGAACTTTTATATTATACTGAAGCATGTGCAACCAATTCAAGTATTTTGGATGTTATTTTCATTCCTTTGTAATTTTGTTGTTTTTAATCTACAGGTGTTTACAGTTGATCAAAATGAGGAGCCTGTTGATGCAATACCAAGCAGAGCCAACAAAGACAACAGGAGCTGGATCAAAACAGATGACATCATGTGACTTGAGAAAAGGCAGGTCTCAACTCATGTTGATTGGAACAGTCGAGTTAAAGGAAATCCGTGCCATGGAATTTTAGCGCTCATATATGTAGCATTATTATTATACAGACCACTTCTGAAGGTTAAACTTTTTAAAAGTACTGCGTAAAGACAAACTCGGCTTTAGAAAGAAAAACAATCACATGCGCGGACGTCGCCATATTGATCAAAGCTATGACGAAAGACTTACGAGATGTCAGCATCTCTGTTGCATATACTGATTTTATCGATTTACGCATTGGATTCATGCGTGAAACTGTCCAGCGACCTGTTGCTGATGAAGCGGTTTTAGTGACACGATCGACACGGACAACCGGGCGCGAATTTCAAATAATCACAGGTTGGGGATGTGCAGTTTAATTCGTTTTATTGGATATTATAGTTCTGTGTTCAATAAAATTTGTGAATCAACATTAGATAATTATTTTCCTACCATATAATGCATGGGTTAATGAAAAGAACGGTATTCATTTAAGCAGGGACAATCGAATGCCGGGACAAGAAGCGGCCTATTGTATCGCTACATCATCGTATTCAATCGTATTCAATTACATAACATTCGTGTTGCGGGTTAGCTCTAGTAGTTGGGGGTGTGTTTTATTCAAGGAACTCAAAGGTTGCCCTATAATCTTTCGAAAAATTATATAATTTTAATATAATTTTCCAAAAAATTTAGGCCTAGGTCAAACTGAATATAATTTATACGTGATTTGTTCAAAAAATAACGTTCTAGTGTTAATAATAATTGGTATATTTTCCGTATATTTGATAGTTTTAGATTTATAAAAAATGTGAGAACATGCTAGAACAAAGCAATTAATAATTTTCCTGGACAGTTTAAACTAGAAATTTTGTTCCTATTGATTCCAATATCCAAATCAATCGGAAAATGATGTTCTTTGATGATATATATTTGCATTTCTAGAGTATAGTTTCCGTAGGAATTGCACAGATAGTCAAGTGGGTCCATCCATATCGAGCAAGACACACAGCGAGTCGTGCAGTATGATTGCCGAGTGATTCTATTGAACTTTTTTACTCAAAAAACAAACTGCGTAGCGAAAAAGATTCCGGGTCCAGTCATGGTGAATAAAGCAATTTTGAACAATCCCTTACCGTGATAATCCTCGTTGATTTTGAACAATTGTGCACCACCTTTATAATAGTTCACATTTCCTCTTAGTCATTGTGTTATACTCATTGAAGAGTTTTTAAAGGTCAAATTTCGTCGTATCTTTATGGAAGTTGGGATCTGTGGTGAAGCGCCATAAATATTTGTTCCCACCGGACGTTATATAAGCCTATATAGCTTTAGAATGGCGAAAGCAGTGTCGACAATGGTAACAATGTTCTCAATTCTATTCACGTTTCTGTTCAACATCATTCACGTCATCCAGTCTAGTAACATCCTCCTAGTACCGGCAGTGGGGGAAGGGAGTCACTTCTTATTAATGAACAATATCGCTGATGAATTAGTAAACCGTGGACATAATATTACAATGCTTGTCAGTGAGATATACAAAGAGAAATATGCCTCGTACTATGACCGGGATAATTATAAATTTGCGTTTTACAAATCTATGTCCACGCAAGAAGATTTCACTAATTTCAAGAGCGGTTTGACGAATGCTGGACTTCGAGGGAAGTATTTGTCCTGGCTGATGGACACAGTCAACTCCAATTTTATGGACAAGGAACTAGCTACATGTGATATGTTACTTGGAGATGACCAACTGATGTCTTCATTTTTGGAATCCAAGTTTGACTTGGGAATAGTGGATGTGATCTACCCGTGTCCTATCATGCAGTATCTCAAGGATCGCCATGGTATGTCATTTATAGTGCTATGGCTGGTCAATCAACTAGATCATCGAAGATACAACTTGACAATCGTTCACCTTACAACCCGTCCTATATGCCAGAAGTAACATCGGGATTGAGTGATCGGATGCCATCATTTTATGATCGCTTATACAGCACTGGCTATGCGATAGTAATTTTTCAAGTCTATTCTGCGTTTTTCAATCTTTACGAAAACATCAAGATAAAGAATGGCATCTCTCACATGTCGTCAGGCTTTGCAGATGCCGAACTTTGGTTTGTGAATGCTCATTTTGCTTTCGATTTTTCCTGGCCTCTAATGCCCAATACAATAGCAGTGGGTGGACTCACAACCAAGCCACCGAGATCCCTGGATTATGTAAGTTGAATAATCATTGAAATATCATCTGATCTCAGATACACCTGTGATCGAATCATTAATTACTACTTAATTACCTATAAGCATAATAAGGCAGGATGTTTTAACACTTCAAATGATAGCTTTGACTGTTTTACGGCTCCAAAAAGATTGAACATGTCTACCGCCTGTTTACATGAATTCGTATAAGACAGGCGAACTTACGTGTTTTTAGGAACATTGTCGGTTAGGTCTATAATAATTGAAATATCATGTCATCACATTATGTCTTACTGCAACACCAGTCCATATGCCGCATAACATATCGTCGCTGTTCTGACATAACGACACATCACAACAGAATTAAGTAAAGTGATGTGTCGTTATTTCAGAACAGCGGCGATATGTTTAAGTAACTAATTATACGTAAGTTTAATACGTGTAAGTAATATTTTGCATCGGTATACGTAAAATTATTAATAAAAATGAACTGAGACCAACGGAATTAATATTTCTATATAATTATGGACAATATTTGCATTGGTCTCAGTTTAATTTCCACGACGCTTATACGTATGACAATACATTATCATAATATAACTTATCGTATAAGTGTTACGTACAGATCACTTATACGTTTGAGCCATAGGCACTGTTTTGCAGTACTGCCTTATAATACTGCAATTTATAATTCAGACAGTTTAAGATCTCCAAAAAGATTTTATGTTGCCTTCAGGAAGTCTCTTCATAAATGTTTGTTTCCAAACTAATCGCTTGCTTCTTATATGATTATGTTTATAATTTAGTATTCTTATGCTATTTTATAGCGCTTTGAGCTTCCGGGGAATGGCGTATCACAAATAGTTGTTTTTATGTATGTATGCGACGCGCTTTTTAAAGGACAACTGGCCCGGAACATTTCCGGGGAAAATTTTCGGTCAGGTTTATACCATTCCATACTAGCTACATCGTTACAACCCTTTGGTTAAAAAACCTGTAAATAGTTATAGATGTTTATGGTAAAATGATGCAGTTTTGTACGCATTGTGTTCACAGAGTTGGGAAAACTTTCTAGAAAGTTCTGGAGATGCTGGTGTGGTCCTCTTTTCATTGGGCTCCTACGCGTCTGGTATAGACGAGAAGATTGCCTGCTTGTTCGCTGATGCCTTCGCTCAGTTGCCACAAAAGGTGATTTGGAAGTTGAACGGAAACCTGTCAGCTAATCTTACTCCGAACATTAAGGTTGTAG
This sequence comes from Ophiura sarsii, assembly GCA_035610835.1. NCBI lineage: Eukaryota > Metazoa > Echinodermata > Ophiuroidea > Amphilepidida > Ophiuridae > Ophiura > Ophiura sarsii. The sequence continues at coordinate 1,018,093 of CM069446.1, read as the reverse complement.
ATTGGATGCCACAGAACGATCTTCTTGGTAAGTTTGAATGTAGATCACACTGCTAAATACATACCTTATAATGTAGAACATTTCATGTTATGAAGATAACAATTCAGAGGACTCTTGACATTTGGTGTGCGGCTGGTTTCGGATCCCATTGCATCCCTCGAACGTATCGTATGACCATTTGGGATTACGGGTTACACTATTTTGTAAGAGCGATGAGCATTAGATGACAGACATAGTGTGTTAAGTTTTACTCCTAAGCTAGAAGCTTCATCAAACGGGCAACTATATTTTCTTATACATTGTCTCTCATACCCTTTGCTGGAGCGTATGGAGTTAATGGGCATAGGGTTTGTTGAGGCGTTTATTCACTGCACCTTTGTCTGATCTTAAAGACCTCTCGGAGCCAAAGAATTGTGATGACTATGGTGACAATCTTGTTCAAGCCACGAACTACCCTTCGCATTTTCCAGCGAAGTCTAGAAGCAGTGAAAAAGTGGGTAATACTTATGTATGGTTTTTTACACAGGACATCCTCGGATCAAGGTGTTTGTGAACCACTGTGGGGCAAACGGTGTATGGGAGGCGATATATAATGGGGTTCCTATGGTTGCGATACCCTTATTTGGAGATCATTACGACAACGCAGCTAGAATAGTGTCACGTGGTATAGGGGTCAAAGTTGATATAGCTACTTTAACAAGTGATCAGTTGGCAGCAGCTATACTCACAGTTATAAATGACAAAAGGTACGTAAGGCCCCCCCCCAAAAAAAAAGAGTTGCCCTCATATCCGGCCGGGTCAAAATTACGAAATATGTGGGCCGGTTTTTTTTAAAGATTGAAATGGAAAATATTTATGAGTAGCCAAGAGTTTTTGCTTTTCGTAAGTGTTTTAATCTCTCATAACGTTCAAATGGTCAGGAAAAACGGACATAGCAATATGTAATGACAGGATATACCAGGTCAGGGTCTATACTAGAATACAGTCAACAACGCTTCAATGAATAACCCTGTTCAAGGGCATTTCAACAAACCACCGTATGTTTTGGGAGTTAGATGTATAATAACAATAATTATACAGAGTGTACACAAAAATTACACAATTGGAATTTCATTTATAACTCGATCAATATTAATATCATAACACGTAACTTTGCTGGCGTTTACTTACGCTTTTGTATCTTCCATCTTTCTAGGCTCGTATATACGTCATCGCCTCGATTAGGCGCGCACGTTTATGTGCTGCAATTCTCTTGTGATAGGAAAATAGACTCTAGTGCCTAACTCTGTAACTATTTTTTTCACTTTTAATTACAGCTTCAAGGCAAACGCCACCCGGTTATCTACATTATTTCGCGACTCACCTCGCAAACCCACAGAACTGGCAGCTGATTGGATGGAGTATGTTTTACGTCATGGTGACGCAAAACATCTGCGTTCTGCCGCGCTGGACCTGGACGTTTTCCAATATTTACTGTTGGATGTGATATTATTTTTATTAATAGTGTTCGTCTCTATGTTAATTATACTGCTATACTGCTGTAGATTGTGTATTAGAGGGTGCAAGGGACTATGGGAAAGATCTGATAGAATTAAATGTGACTAAAGGTTTCACCTTGGGTTTGGTTTGCTTCGGTAATGCAGTGGTGTTTGGTATCATGGCAGCGGTGTTTTGTGTCCAGTGGGGTTTCAGTGGTGTTTGGTATTATGTTATGGATGTTATCATTTATCCCCTGTTTGTTCATGCAATACGAAAAGATATAAATGGTTTGGGTTCGTATGTGATGCGAACTCAAACCATTAATATTTTTCGTATTGCATAAGATCAAACAGGGGATAACGAATTTATCATTAGTAGGACTTCAAAATGGTGATATTTTAATCAAAATTATAATAACCAATGAAATTACGATATTCTTGCCTACTGAATGATAATAAATTGTTTTATTTGGCACCATTGCAATTCTATGATTGCTGTAGTATTTTGTACCATTTCAGTGGTGCTCGGTACTATAATAATGGCAGCAGGCGTTTGGAATTGGAATAATCCGTCGGTCTCATCACATACTGATCTATTCGAGAGATTATGATTTTTTGAGAAATATTGTAACGTGTTCTTTCAATAACCCAAGTTACAGACCTCAATATGTTTAATTAATGAGATATAAGTCCTTGAATTTGGCGTATTTGCTGTTTTTTACATTTCAGCGTTTCACATATAGCGCTATTTCATATAGATCTAGATAATAACGTGGTCGACACATCACGCTATTTGAACATCGCAAATTCTACGCGTTTCACATACAGATCTATTCCATGAGCTAAACTGCGCCAATAAAGTATCGAAACACTTACAAATGGTCAGATTTATCAGAACCTGAATTGGTATGCAAAAAAATAATTAAATAATTCGATTCACAGTTATCTTCTGCGCATTTTGACACCTCTTTTGTTGCGCTATGATGTTGTTTGGCGGATTTATGGGCACTTGAGTGGCTTAAAGTCGAATTCTAAAGTTGCAAAAGCCGCTATTCCAGCAACGAATAAGATCATCATTATTTGTGCCCGCCTTTTTTAAATGATGTGTATGTCGCGTGTTGGATAAATCGATTGCAATGAATATCTGCATTAATTTTCAATAACAAAACAAAAGGGTCAGAGATGGGAGGCATGGGGGATATTTTGGTCGATTTTCCGCGTTGAAGAAAAAAGTGGGGGGTATTTTCTTTTTTCTTCAACAAGTTTTGTTAATATAACCCTAACAGGTACCATATACCCCAAAATACCACGACTGGGCACGTTGGTACCACCGGCGTGGAAGTTTTTTGATGAACAAATGGACCCATTCCATACAGTCTGGGCAATGCAATGCCCAGACTGTGCTTGACAGCCGTGGTGAAGTGTGGAATCCCTCGCCTCTGGTGCGAGAGGTCCCTGGATCAAATCCCGGGGGGATCGGGGGATATTTTGGTCGATAGAAGTGGGTGCAGAAAAATCATGGGCCTATTTATTTAATTAAAAGCTGCACAAAATACAGCACAGGACTGTTTTTGAACCTATTAGTCCTGGCTGGCAGCTGAGAAATCTCACTATTATTGCGTAAAATACGCAAATAATGGAAACAAATATTTTTACATACAGAGCTATAAGTTTGGTACCATTTTAATCAATGTTATTCAAAAGATTAGCACACAAAAATGACCTAAATAGAAAGTACCAAGGGTCCTCGTCATGTATATATCCTATCTAGGAATATTGGTTAAGAAATAAGCAAGTTTGAAGCAAAATCTGACGATAGGATTTTCAATCTCGAATTTCTCGAAAAGCATATGTTGCGTCGAATAGATCTGTATGTTCTGTATGTGATGAGATCGACGAATTGCAGTGGTGTTTGGTATCATGGCAGTGGTATCTTGTACTATTGTAGTAGTGTTTGGAATCATTGCAGTGGTTTTGATATCACTGTAATGGTTGGTACTATTGCAGTGGTGTTTGGTATCATGGCAGTGGTATCTTGTACTATTGTAGTAGTGTTTGGAATCATTGCAGTGGTGTTTGGTATCATTGCAGCGGTTTTTCGTATCCTTGAAGTGGTGTTTGGTTTGGTGTTTAGTAATTGCGTTCCTAAGGGTCGCGCATCCCATTCCTCTTTATTATGATTAATAGTATTGTGGAGATCCCGCCTCTTGTTTCAGGCGCACCCCTTCAGCTGCAAACGTGCTGTTGAAGGGTCCATTTTACATATTTTTACGTATTTACAAGTTTTTCGTATTTACAAGATTTTCCTGTAATCTAGGAAATTGAGTATACAGACACAGACCGGGATAATTCCCTACTCTTTACGAAGGAGTCTGTGATCTTTTAACGTGCTCGGATTATTGCACTTCCGATGCACGAGACCACCATTTATACGTGACTTCTGAACCACGAGACAATTGAGACTAAGTACCTTGCCCAAGGATACAAACATGTTGGCCGAAGTGGGGCTCGAACTCACAACCTTTGCATCGTGAGACCGGCGCTTATCCACTAGACCACACACGCTCCCTTAGATTTATATTTTCTAAAACATTATTGTAGCGCGCAGCCTAAATAGTCCATCGCATTTACATAAGTATTACAAGCGGGACTATGTTGTGTTTAGAGCTAATTCGTTGATCGCGGAGGTATCAGATATGTTTTGTATGTATATATTGCTATATCGTATCCTAAAAAGCAAATAAAGGCACATTATATGATATTTGCCTATTTTTTTCGGAATTTGTTGGAAAAAACACATTTTTCCTTGAGATTTTTTTTCTGAATTGGTGGGAAAAAACACAATTTTCCTTGAGATTTCGACACGCCTGTCATTTATGTTGTCAAATTGGTTGCGGATTGACCGTGCAGTGATACTGATATGATACGTAGCTCAAAATGTGATATCGTATCCTAAAAAGTAAGTCAGGGCACATTATATGATATTTTCTTATAGCCTATTTTGTCCACAATTGGTAGGGGGAAAAACCTGTTTTTCATAGGGAATGTCATTTATGTCGTCAAATTAGTTGCGGATTGACCGATCAGTGACACGGATATCATACGTAACTCAAAATGTGATATCGTATCCTAAAAAGAAAATCAGGGCACATTATATGATAGTTTGTCTATTTTAGTCCCTAATTGGAAGAAGAAGAAAAAAGTTTTCCTTGTGATGTCAACGGCAACGCGAACGTTATTTGTCGTCAAATTGGTTGTTGATTGACTGATTAGTGACACCGATTTCATACGTATCTCAAAATGCGATTTCGTATCCTGAAAAGCAAATCACATTATTTGATATTTAGCCTAATTTGTCCGGAATTGGTCGAAAAAAAAGAAGTAAAAAATCTTTGTGATGTCAACGGCAACGCGAACGTTATTTGTCGTCAAATTGGTTGCTGATTGACTGATCAGCGACACCGATACCATACGTAGCTCAAAATATGATTTCGTATCCTAAAGCAAATCAGGGCACATTGTATGATATTTAATAATAATAATAATGAAAACTTATAAAACTATTTTGTCCGGAATCGGTTGAAGAATTTATGTCGTCAAATTGGTCGCGGATTGACTGATTAGTGACACCGATATCATATGTAAAGTGCTCAACAAAAGAAAGTCGTACACTTTGTTTAGGTCATTTAAAGTAACTTTCGACTATTTTTTTACCAAACAGGCTAGATAGACATTTGGATGAATCTTGTAGGCACATTTTGATACCAAACATAACACCTAACAACAAAGATAAACCATGATTAGCACCATTTATAGAAAATTAGTCACTTTTCAAAAGTCACATTTCCAATACACTACGCGGAAGAAAAAACCAATTGTTAACAAGCACATAATGCCCTTTATGTTCGGAATCAAATATCCCGCTCACATATAGCATGTTTCTACTGGGACACTGCAAAAAGTTACCGGTAATAAACGCTAAGTTTCAATCGGTCAGTTTTTAATCCCCCCTGTTTCTGCTCGCGAAAAGTTACCGGTAAGTTTATCGATCCTAGTCGATGGGCCACACAATTTGACCTTATGTTAAATGCCACGGCACCGGCAAAAGATTGCTTCACAATAATATGTATAACCCAGCGTGACACGGTTCACGGCGCAAACCGCTAAGAATCACCTTTCTGTTTCTGCTGGGTTTATTGCCGATTATTGCCGATTATTGCTGGTTCCAAACCTGCTTTGTTAAGGTTTTTGGGATTACCAAAAATACCGATTATTGCCCGGTTCTGTCTGTTTCTACTGGGCAAACTTAACGTTTATTACCGGTAACTTGCCCAGCAGAAACGCGCTCTAAGTGTACGCCCAACGCAAGGTAGTGTACACGGCTGCACTGTGTGATCGATTGCCCGCCGGTCAATCCTGGTTAATAACAGTGTCACGCATGGGGTGAACCTCGCACACACACATTTTCCTCCCGTGTAGTAATTGAAAATGTGACTTTTGAAAAGTGACTAATTTTCTTTAAATGGCGCTAATCATGGTTTATCTTTGTTGCTAGGTGTTATGTTTGGTATCAAAATGTGCCTAAAAGATTCATCCAAATGTCTATCTAGCCTGTTTGGTAAAAAAGCAATCAAAAGTTACTTTAATTGACCTAAACAAAGTGTACGACTTTCTTTTGTTGAGCACTTTAGCTAAAAATGTGATATCGTATCCTAAAAAGCAAACCAGGGCACATCATATGATATTTTGCCTATTTTGTCCTCAATTGCTCCAGAGATCCGCCAACTCATGAATGACAGGAAAGTCTGGGCCCAGTATGTTGCGATTGCTTCCTCCGTTTCGTCCATGGACGACAGTGATGATGATGATGCTAGGAAAAACCCCTGTATTTCCTGGCGATTTCAATGTGAACGTCATTTATGTCGTCAAATTGGTCGTGGCTTGACCGATTAGTGACACAGATATCATACGCAGCTCAATATTATAGTCTGAAAAGCAAATCAGGGCACATTATATGATATTTAGCCTATTTTGTCCGGAATTGGTTGAAGAAAAACCACAATTTTTACTTGCGATTTCAATGTGAACGTCATTTATGTCGTCAAATTGGTTGCGGATTGACCGATTAGTGACACTGATATCACACGTAGCTAAATATGTGATATCGTTTCCTAAAAAGCAAATCAGGGCACATTATATGATATTATGCCTATTTTGTCTGCAATTGCTAGTTCCTTGCGATTTCAACCCGAACGTCATTTATGTCGTCAAATTGGTTGCGGATTGACCGATTTGTGACACAGATAGCATACGTAGCTCAAAATGTGATATCATATCCTGAAAAGCAAATCAGGACACATTATATGATATTTAGTCTATTATAAAGAGTTTCGGGATGCATAATGGGACTTGCTCACATAAAACTCTAATATGATTTGCACTTGTTTACAAGCATTTCTCTTTTAAAGTCTTTTTTTGTTAGGATCCTACGGCGGTGCGCGAGTAGCCAATCACGAATTTGATTGTATGCTCATGAGCTGAATTGACCAATCCTGGATTTGTTAGTATCATGGGCTAGTTGGTCACATTTTGCCCAATCAGCGCGGCTTGTCCTCGTAAAGATGAGTTCTCGCTGTGATTTTCTGTAAGTAAGAATCCCACGAAAAGTTCCCGAATTTTGTAGACCATATAGACAGTTACAGTGGGAAAATCTCTCTCCTCCCCTTCGTTCTCTCTCCTAGCCACTGTTACTGGGCGCTGGGCACACACCTTACCTCTCTTTCACAATCTCAAAACATTAAAAATCACCGATAAGATAAGGTTCTTATACTGATCCAAATAGTATACTCACAACTGTGGACGTTTCGGCAACACTGTTGCCTTTCTCAACACTTGGTAGATTGTGGTGAGTTATTTACCGTCACCGACGCTAGAGGGAGTTTTCTCAGCGGCGGTTTTGGAGTTGCCAGTTCGTTTCTTGACTCCAGACAGTAAAAGTTCGTCAAAAACGTGTGAATGGTGATACTGCCCCTCGTCTCGGTTCATGGTGGTGCCCCTTTCTTTCTTATCTCCACTGCTTCTTTTATCCATCTCTTGTAGCGATCTTGTTCCGTGCCTATGACCTTAGCCTCTTTACATGTCTTTCCATCCAATCACATGATTACTGTCCACAACATGATCCGTAATGGCCGACTTATGTATAGTCGATTGTGACGACTTACGGCTGGCCCGGGTGGCAACGTTCTTGCTGAATTTCTCTGCTTCAGTCTTGGCAACAGTGTTGCCGAAACGTCCACAGTTGTGAGTATACTATTTGGATCAGTATAAGAACCTTATCTTATCAGTTATGTCTACCGATCCTGATGAATCTATTCAATATTAAAAATCACCGATATCAACCAGCTTCAAACGACTACTTCTACAACTACCTTCCACCCAACTTCACAAACTATTTCACCACAAACCGACAGATTCACGCACATTACACTAGACAAGCACACAAATTTCATCTTCCTCTCCCAAAGACCACCGCTGAAAAGCATCAGATCCTATACCACGGTGCTTTGGAACGATCTTCCCAATGCACTCACAAATATTACAAATAAACAATCATTTAAAAACAGCTCAAGCATTATTATATTTCCACTTATGTTACACCTTCAACACACACACTTTCTCATGACAACACACCATTTGGTTCTCCAGCCTTCCTTTCTTTCTTTCTCCTCTATCCTTCATTTTCATTCCGTCTCTTTCCCTCTTTAATACTCTCCTCTACCTCTTGAAGTTCGCATAGTAAATGACCTGCTTTTCTTAGGCAACCATTTGTATATTAGCTTGTTCAATGTTCCTGTCTCTTTGTTTTGTATCGGTTTTGTTCTGTTTTGTTCTGTTTTTGTTATATTCTGTGTAGTCTCTGTTTTTGTCTTGTCCTGTTTTACTCGTATGTTATTGTTTAGTTGTTGTCTTCATCTAACATGTCTAATCTACATTCATTTCTTGTTTTAAGGGTCCCCATATTATAAGCCCGCTATCAGGGTTTCTTTTGCGGCTCCTAGCCTCTTTCTCACACTGTGTTGTTATTATATTTTCTGTATACATATTGCTGAATAAATTGAATTGAATATATCTGGCTACTTTTTATAATTTGCCCACAATTTAGGTATTTATCAAAAAAATAAGGTATTTTTGAGCAAATTACATGGATTTATTCTGGCAGTCCTATCCCATAGGGATATTATAAAATAAATGATAGTAGTATATTAATGGGGTGTCTAAACATCAAGGCTGCCATATAATTATAGTACGGGCATGCCCATAAATGGAATAAAACGTTCAAGAAAAATGAAGTTCTTACAGGGGCATTGTAACTTGTAAGAAATGAGGCCGCTGAGTGTGTTCGGTGTGTGCGCTCAACAGGAAAAGAAGTAGATTTCACGCACTATATTAAAACTACTCAAATGTATATTTTAATTTAAAATATTGCAAGGAGGATTTATTAGATACTTAATTAGAACATGACTCAGTTACACGAAGTGAATAGATCGATCGATTGCTTATAAATTAGATTTATTGAGTTTACCTGAAAATATTGCGTACGAACTGTATGTGTGGCAGGTTTGTACATGATCACTTGTGCTATGTTCATATTTTCGTATCGAGATCTCATATACATTTTAAAGACATCTGGGTATAAATACCGATTTAAAATACATGAAAGCAATTCATAGACTCCACCACAAAACCTGAATCTGAATTCAAATGTCAACGTCGTACCGACGTTGACAAAAAAAATGTAAATGCAATTATTAAGCCAAGCTAGCCCAACTACACATGATACATAGCACACAAAGAAAGGACGCGTGACCTTTGCATGGCCTTGAGACTATTCTGTACGCACAGCCAGACGGTAAAAATCGATATGTACACTGCCAGAGACAATTAATACAGTCATCAAAAAAAGTAACTATACAGGTAATAAATGGATTTTTAACTCAAAAAAATAATATATATCCTACCTAAAAACATTAAATCATAAAGTTGTTGAGAAATTTATCTTCTTTAATATGAGATGTTGCACGCTACGATCGGCTGAATATTGAAGAAGTGACAATCCAAAATGTAAGGTAAAGTCACAATTTCATTTTCACATTTTACATTTCAACACGGGGGCGGGGGGGGGGGGGGGGAGTATGACAGGTAGCGTGTGTGGGGCGTATTGATCCAACGGAACAATACGGCCGACTGTCCAACTTACGCATGCACCGCCCAATTGCAGTATCGGTAATCAATAAGGTACCCGTAGATGGGTCCGTGTGTAGAAAATAAAAATGTTAAAATGAAAATCGGACTTCACCTTACATTATGGAGCGTCATTTCCCTAATAATCACCCGATCTTAGCGTGCTATATCTCATATTAAAGAAGATGAATTTTTTCAACGACTTTATAATTCAATATTTTTAGGAAAGATATATATTTTTAGAGTTAGAAGCCCATTCTACCTGTATAGTTACTTTTTTGATGACTGTATAGTGTGCAGCGACAAAGCGGGTTATAATAATTCTGGTATACATGTATATCAAAGTTATGAGTATATTATTGTGTTTATGTTTTAAAAAAATTGGTGTCTTTTGGATCGAACATTTTAGCTTTCAGTCAAGTCACTAATAAAATAAAAACCATGAAATATATTTCACAACAATCAATACATGGAAATGCATGTTTATTTTATTTTTAAATTTTTCATACAAACTAATGGTTAATACCATGATTTAAATTCAAAAGTAGTGCAATCTACTTTTGTCAAACATGGCACTTTGGGTAAGCTTTAGAATACCCTACCATTTGTACTCCCCCACTGTGTAAGTGTATGGGTCGTTCTTTAAAAATCCCCATTAAAGACCTGCAGTGGTAGGGTATACTAATTCTGTCAATAACATGATGGCGTAAGGCACCATTAGTTTGCATATTTAATTAGATATCGAGCTTAGTGTTAGTTTATAAGATATCATACCAGATCTAACAGTTCTCAATAACCCCGGTCAATAACGTAACTGACCAGGTAATAAATATGCTCTAAAAGGAGGTGTCCCGCAAGCATAAAATCGTGCATTATATCATATGTCAGAAAAATAACTATCGAGCCCAACTTTTGTAATTATATAGAACAGAACACTACACTTATGACAAAAACAAATAAAAACTGCAATCTGGGCTTTCTATCACCACGAATTTTAACAATTGCATGTTGAGTTATGGCAGTTTCTATTCGTTTTGGTGACTAGTATGTTGTTTTGTTCAATATAACTACGTAATTTCGGCTCGATAATAATTTTTCTAACAAATAATGCTCAATGTTGTGCTTGTTATGTTATGTTGGGACCCTTCCTTAAACTCCAAGCTTCTAAGTAAAATTAGTGAATTTTAAATTTGTAGAAACCTCTTCTCTTTAATTTAAGATTACACGTGCAGATTGACTGACCAATAACAGAGCTATGGGTTCCAATTCAAAACTAAAACAATGTACATACTTGACCTTAACTTTTCATGTTATTTCGATTTGATTTTTTAAGTTTCTAAAATATATGATAACACTGTTTCTGGCGCAAACCTTTTCTATACGTGACATTTGAAAATAACAACAGAATTCTGAAAAACCCTTTGATGTTTTATAGGTTTAAAACAGCAACGAAATGGAATACTCAAATAGTACCCATTTGGGTGAGGAAATGATTATTTTGCTAAATATTAATTCACATTAAATGACAACATACATTTCAAGCTTCAATTTGAAGGCACTAACAATATGGGTTATACCCCTTATAACCTAAATATGACGGTTCATCTAACTTCAGGTACAGGGAGGGAAGGTAAATTTGTATTTGGTAAAATAAGCGTAATTTGCGGTGTTTCAATGTCCCTCAGTTATGTGACGATTGTTTTGACACGGCAGAACAATAATCTTATTCCCCTGAGTATGCGCTATTCAAGTATGGAGTGTCACTAGTTTTAATGGTACGCAACCATATTCAATTGTTCTATAGAATTGGGCAGGTTGCAACGGATCGTTGTAAGTTCTAGACGTGACTAAGGGACGCACCATTTGATTTTCAGGGGGGGGGGGGGGGTAGGAAGCCGACATTATTAATAAATTAACCCCCATGATGAAATCTGATATTGAAAGATGCATCATAAATAGGTTCTGTACATTATTACCTTTTTTTGTTTCCGCATCGTTTTACAAATACAATACCATTGCTAATAACAGTGGTAACTCCAAGAGTCCACATGACCACTCTCAAAAATGAACTTTGAAGCATCCGGGTACAAGTCAGGTAATTTGATTTTGGATTTTCAGACACGCATGTAGAATCGGTAATAAAGCAACATGTAGCATATTCGTCAACCAAAATAGTACAATTACGCATTCCACTAAAAGACTTTCTCCCAACTAAGTAGAGCGGATTTCTCCGAAAATCAAGAATAGGTAACCCTGATTGTGTATGTGTAAAGGAAATCTCCGGAACGGTCTGACGGTCTGGATCAAGTTATAAGAGATGTTCAATTTGCGCAAATTTGATAAGCTACTAATGGTAATTGGTAGGGAATTCAACCTATTATGCTGGAGCTCAAGATTTGCTACTTTATACAGTGCATGAAAAGCGTATTGATCAATGACTGATATCAAATTATTATTTAGATTCAGTTGAAATAAACTTGTTTGGCTTTTAAATAGTTTATTTTCAATGTTAGTAAGAAAGTTGTGACCTATATCCAGTAATTTCAAATGAGGTAGATTGTCGAATATTTCAGATGATAATTCACTCAATTTGTTATTATTCATCATTAAGGGGCGATATCCAAACTCTACAGTGATTTTAAAGCATTTTTCTAGCGATTTTACAACGATATTCCAACGGTATTTCGTTCTATTGTTAAAGGAATGGTCCCGCAAGCACAACATTGAGCATTATTTGTTAGAAACATAATTATCGAGCCGAAGTTACGTAATTATATAGAACAACACACCGTACTAGTCACAAAAATGAATAAAAACTGCCATCACTCAACATGCACTTTTTAAAATTCGCGGCGATTGAAAGTCCCGGTGTCGATGACGTCATGGGTATCGGTGCTCAAATTTGCGCATGTGTATTGTACAACTATGACATCATCGACACTGGGACTTTTGATCGCCGCGAATTTTAAAAAGGGCATGTTGAGAGATTGCGGTTTTTATTTGTTTTTGTCATAAGTGTGGTGTTTTCTTCTATATCATTACAAAAGTTGGGCTCGATAGTTATATTTCTAACATATAATGCACACTTTTATGCTTGCGGGACACCTCCTTTAAAAGTATCGCAAAAAGATCGGTGATTAACTAGAAACCTCTCTACTAATATCTGGCGTTAACAATATAACTATTGTAGTACTCTCGATGGCTGCATTAGTGAAGCAGACAGATCAAAGGCGCAAGGAAGGTTGTGTTATATTCTTTAAGAAATACTATAATGGTTCAACATATTTAAATTGGTATATTTAAATTGGTATATTGATTGTTGGACGGTCATATTGGATTTCTAAGGTAATCAAAGCTTGAAAAACTAGGCGTAAAAACAAATTTGAGCGTAAAGCTCAAAATCTTAATAACTAAACAATCACAGAATTATGATCATTTTAATTAATTCTTGAAATTCCAATGAGTGATAGCAACTAAAATGAGGGTGCTAGACAGACTCACCGCAAACATTGAATATATCGATTATATACATGAACCAATACTAAAGACAAGATTCTTTGTTTACACGGCAGATCGACTTACGAGAAAAAATATCTTCAAAATAGATCGACTTGCTGTGATGAAACAGTTTTGTACCATTTTTAGAGTGCATGCAAGATGAATTATTCAGGGAGCCCGGCCGAGATGATTTAAATTACATGGCTGTATGTGTGGTGTTCTGTACCTTATCTGCTGAGATAGTCTGCAATGTGGTGTAAGCTTACCGGGATAAACTTCAACTTCAATTCAAGCGTCCGTTAAGCTACTTACGCATTACAGACTATCTCAGCAGAGGTAAACAGCACACCACAACAGACAGCCATGTAACATCATCTCGGCCGGGCGCTCTGAATGATTCATTTTGCATGCACTCTATTTTACATACAAGAACGTCACAATAACCAGTTACAATACCTTAATAAAAATTCCATTGAAATGGAATGGGGGCGATCCAAGAGAAAGAAGCATGTTTTGTAACCATTTTCTGTTGCATACCAAACAAAATACCATGGAAATGGTGTATGTATTTTCGATAATTCAAACCCAAAAACAAATCAAAACACCGCAGTCTAAAAATAGTATAGGAAACCAATAAAAGTTGATTTGTGTGCATGGAAGGGGGGGGGGGGGGGGGGGGGGTACCATCTGAAGAACAATCTAGGTATATATGACAGCCACAACTCACCATTTATTCAAAGATTTTCTGATATATTAGACAACCCCACAACAATTGGGAGATTTCTCCTTAGTCAAACAAGATAAGCTATTAATATTATGTCTCTCTGTGGGGAGTCTAAACACATCTCTCTGATTGAATCATCAAGGCTAAACAAATATAGCTTTGACTCCATCACAGACTGCAGGACTGTTGAAATAAACTGCATAGGTACATGTAATTTACAAAGACCACAAACATGGCGGCCCCCACTTATGTCTAGAAAGACCAAAATGTGTAAGTTTTTGCAATAACATGCTATAAGGGTGGCTTCGCCCCCCCCAAAATACGATGTTAATATTGTGACTTCCCTGCCTGCTGGCCACCGGGTCACAACTACAACGGCAGCCGCGAGGAAAGAAACGCGAATCCTGCAAGACATTGCAGGAAACTCCGCAATCCGTGGTTGTATTGCAAACATGTATCGTTTATTGCATTTTAATTCGTACTGCTCAAATTAAGTTGTCATGCAATTTGTATTGCAAGCAAAATCTCGGCACTTCTAGTCTAACTGATGACGATGTTTATTTATCAAGTAAGCAATTATTATTTTTTATTATTATAATGGGCACTTATAAAGCGCTCTTAAAAAGCACAACGCTTTTAACAACGCCCCCGAAAACAAAATACAGCAGACATAATACACAACATACCGTAGATATTCGATATATAGACAACTTTCTGCCAACTTTGAAACTCTGAAAGAGATGGCGCCCTCTCGCGATTAAAGCGGCTTTTAAAAAGATCATTCTAACAAAATAATTTCGGCGGCGCTGAAAATGACGTACGTAGGCCTAATGTTCGTAGTATATAGTCAGTTCAGTCAGTCATTAGCGCGATCACTAACTAGAGAGATAAGCTCTTTCTGTTATGAAGATCCCGTAGATTCTCCTAGTTAATTATTGCATTATTAGATGCTCGATCATTCGGAGATCGAAATTTGTAAGTGTGTTAACGTTAATGAATTATGATCGAAATTATAGAACCCAGAACGCTTGACCTAAAAGTTGTCTACCTCTATAGTCCATCTTACTGTATATATGGGGCAACAGTTCCAACAGTTCTGATAGTCCAGTCAATCTATCGCAAATGATAGCATGACCCACCACAAATTGCAACACAAGGTTTTTCTTCAGTTTCTTCATTAGAAAGATCTCTGGAACAACATATCAAAAGTCTAATAAAATCTAAGCAGGCAAAAGTCATTTTTTCCGTAAATCCAAGATGGCCGCCAAAAAAACCCTATTTTTGACAATATCTTGACTTCTCATTATTATTATACAAATATTTTAACTGCAAAAGTATGGTTTTTGATATCAATGATTCCATTGAAACACATTTTAATAAAATTAGCCTGTAACTTGCTTTGTTAACACACCTAAATCCAAGATGGCCGCAAAAATGGCCACCAAAAATGGTAAAAACTCCATATATTAGCATATATAAACCAATGTATGATCAGAGTATAGTTTTAACAATGGGATGTATGGGATAGACCACTAGAAACTCATATCTAGTATTTTTGCTTTGTTAACATACTTAAAAACCAAAATGGCCGCCAAATTAATGGCCACAAATTGTCAAAAGTGGTCAAAATTCCATAAAATAGCATAATATCAACCGAAATGTATAATAAAAATATAATTTTAACGATGGTATGTATGTGTTAGACCACAAGTAACTCATATCCAGTATTTGTGCTCTGTAAACATAGTTCAAAATCCAAAATGGTTCCTGAAGTGGCTGCAAAAAATGGCAAATTCCATAAAATGAGATATTATCAACCTAAATGTATGATGATATTATAAACACTTCAAAAGAAGTAAGTTCCCCTTTAGGGTTTCGCTTATATTTTCAAAAATATCCATTGGGTTTAAATGGGTTTTCTGTCAAATTGTTATGAGTTTCATACCAATACTTGACCAAAATTTCAAATCAACAGGTTCTGTCATGCTTGAGTGAGCTTGTATTGAATGACAGAATGTCCCATTTCAAAAGTTGTTAAAATAATGTTGAGTAGTGTGTGTATCCACCACGTTGGTGTATCAATTGACGACATCGATTTCTCATAGTTTTGATGAGGCGCGCTACTCGATATGGAAGTCCAACTCTTGTTGTACCAGATTTGCAAGAGATCATGTACGATGGTCAAGACGACGGTGGGCACGTGTTGTATTCACCGATGAAGTGCGTGTATATCTCCGGCCACATTGACAATAGGAAACGTATGTGGCGTCGCCGAGGGGAGCAACATTTTGAATGTTGTGTGGTACCTGTGAGTGACAGCGTTTGGAGGAGGCCGTGTAATGGTATGGGCGGGCATCAGCAGTTGAGGGAAACCCGATCTCGTTCAAATCAATGGGAATCTCAACGCCATTCGATATGTTGGCGAGGTGCTGCGACCACATGTGCTTCCCTACGCTGGAGCTATAGGAAATGGATTTGTCTTGATGGACGACAATGCGCGCCCACATAGGGAAAGAGTTGCTAATCAGTTCTTGGAAGATGAAGGTATAGAGCGTTTGGTTTGGCCCGTGAACTCCCCAGATCTCAACCCAATCGAGCATATGTGGGATCAGTTAAAGCGGGCCGTGGATCATAGAGTGGATGATCACACTAATCTTGCTAACTTACGTCTTCTGGTACAACAATTAGAGTGGGATGCCATCCCACAGCATCGAGTGGCGCGCCTCATCAACACTATGAGACGTCGGTGTCAGCAAGTCATACAACAACGCGGTGGATACACCCGTTACTAAACATTATTTTAGTAACTTTCGAAATAAAACATTATTTTAGCAACTTTTGAAATGGGACATTCTGTCATTCAATACGTGCTCACTCAAGCATGACAGAACC
This sequence comes from Ophiura sarsii, assembly GCA_035610835.1. Taxonomy (NCBI): domain Eukaryota; kingdom Metazoa; phylum Echinodermata; class Ophiuroidea; order Amphilepidida; family Ophiuridae; genus Ophiura; species Ophiura sarsii. The sequence continues at coordinate 1,001,260 of CM069446.1, read as the reverse complement.
TGTTGATTTGAAATTTTTGTCAAGTATTGGTATGAAGCCCATAATCATTTGACTGAAAACCCCATTTCATTCCAATGTATTGTTTTGGAAATATAAGGGAACCCCTAAAGGGGAACTTACTTCTTTTGAAGTGTTTAGTTTGAATAATGGGATGTATGTATTAGACCCCTAGTAACTTATATCTAGTATTTGTGCTTTGTTAACATACTTAGGAATCAAAAATGGGTCCAAAATGGCCCCCAAAATGGGTCCAAAATGACTGAACAAATTGCCGAAATCCCATAAAATAGTATAATATCAAACAATTTTAACATTGGGATGTATGTATAGACCACTAGTCACTCATATCCAGTATGTTTGCATTATAATAATATACTTTAAATCCAAGATGGCCACCAAAATGGCTGCTGTTAATGTAAAAAATATCTATATGAGGTAATCCACAATAGATATTTTAAGAGTGTATATTACAACACATTCACCAAATAGTATGTTTGAAACTGCTTAGCTATTGCTTTTAGATATAAGGCCCACCTCTGTGACAAATTTGATTCTGTATCACTTTCCAAAATGGCTTCCAGAGTGGTTAAGTTGATGTTAAATGACCTAAAACAATTGTTTTGTATTGTAAATGACCATACCAATATCCCCCAAATCTAATACGACAGCATTCAATATATGTCTATGATGAAGCCTAGTATAGGGGCTGTTGATCTAGTTTGAGTATTTTAAAATATCCAAGATGGCTGCAAAAGGTTAAAATAACTGCAAAACAGAATTAGTTTTATTGTTAGTGTTACATTAGATATGAACAAAAGATTATATATATTGATTTTAATCCACCCAGTAAATGTATCTGTATGTGACAAGGTATAATTGAATGGCGACTCCATATTTTGATCAATTGGTGGTTGTCTGTGGTAATTCATTTGACCATTTGGAGGTAATTCTTTTGACCATTAGGGGTAGTTTTAATGAAATGGTCATTATGATTCCCATCTTAATAACATCACATTGTCAAAATGGAGTATATATCCATTTAATTATACCTTGTCACATATACAAAATACGTTTACCGGATGGATTAAAAGCTGTAGATAATTTGGTCATATCTAATGTAACTAACAATTAAACTAATACTGTTTTCAGTTATTTTTACCTCTTTACAGCCATCTTGGATATTTTAAAATATTCAAACTATAATTAACACAGGTGGCCATTTAAAACTAGATAGATCTACAGCCCCTATAGGCTTTATCAATCATAGATATAGTGAATGCTGTCCAATTAGATTTGGGGGTATTGGTATTACATAGTCATTTACAATACAAAACAATTGTTTTAGGTCATTTAACATCAACTTATCCATTCTGGCAGCCATTTTGGAAAGTGATACTAAATCAAAATTGTCACAGAGGTGGGCCTTTTATCTAAAAGCAATAGCTTAGCAGTGCTATTTGGTGAATTTTATGTAATACCGTATACACTCTTACAATATCTATTTTGGATTATCATACACTCATGCAGACTATTTCTACATTTACAGTGGCCATTTTGGTGGCCATCTTGGTTTATAAGTATGTTATTACAATGCAACTATACTGGATATGAGTTACTTAGTGGTCTAATACATACACCCCAATGTTAAAACTATACTTTCATCATACATTTTGGTTGATATTATCCATTTTATTGAATTCCAACAATTTGTTCAGTCATTTTGGGACCCATTTTAGATTTCTTAAGTATGTTAACAAAGCACAAATACTAGATATGAGTTACTAGTGGTCTAATACATACATCCCATCATTAAAACTATATTTTCGTCATACATTTAGGTTGATATTATCCCATTTTATGTAATTTGACAATTTTTGCAGTGCCTTCGGGAACCATTTTGGGGGCCATTTTAGCAGCCATTTTGGATTTTGAACTATATTAACGGAGCAAAAATACTGGATATGAGCTATTAGTGGTCTAACACATACATCCCATCGTAAAACTATATTTTTATCATACCCGTCGGTTGATATTATGCTATTTTATGGAATTTTGACCACTTTTTACCATTAATTTGGCGGCCATTTTGGTTTTAAAGTATGTTAACAAAGCCAAATTACTAGATATGAGTTTCTAGTGGTCTAATCCATACATCCTATTATTGAAACTATACTCTGATCATACATGTAGGTTTATATGCCAATATATGGAGTTTTTACCATTTTTGGTGGCCATTTTGGTGGCCATCTTGGATTTAGGTGTGTTAATAAAGCAAGTTACAGGCCAATTGTATTTAAAATGTTTTCAATGGATTCATTGATATTAAAAACCATTCCTTTGCAGTTAAAATATTGGTAAAATAATAATGAGAAGTCAAGATATTGTCAAAAATAAGGGTTTTTTGGCGGCCATCTTGGATTTACGGAAAAAATGACTTTCGCCTGCTTAGATTTTATTAGACTTTTGATGTGTTGTTCCAGAGACCTTTCTAATAACGAAACTGAAGAAAAACCTTGTGTTGCAATTTGTGGTGGGTCATTCATTAGATTGACTGGACTATGACGATATACATTTGATTGTTAGTTTTCAGTGTGTGTGTTATCACGTTATGTATATTTCAAATAAAATATACGCCCCCCCCCCAAAAAAAAAAAATCCTAAAATTACTGATTTTTGGTCGAATAACTCGATAGACTACCACTAGTTCATTATTCATTGAACACGACGGTTGCTTCAATGAGTAGTATGGCCGAGAGGTTTAGGCTTTAGACTATAAATCTATTGGATTCTCCCCGCGTCGGTTCGAATCCTTCTGAATACCTTTTGTTACAAAAAGCGATTTAGTCTCTGTGTATTGGGAAATGAAATGACGTATATTTTTACTCCACACATTTTGATTCATGGATGTAATTGCCTACCTAGCTAGACACACACCAGAGTATCTTAAATGCATTATTACCAAGATTTTTCACATCTTAATGTCGGGAACCCTATAACCTTTAAAAAATTTACATTCCAATAAATGTGTTAATGCAAGATTTTTATTCAAATATGTTTTCTATTTATATTAGATTTACTCCTTTATTTTCATATCAGTTTGAAATATTAAGGTGCTACACTTAAATAAACACTCTTCACGCGGCAGGCGTCTACAGACGACATTCCAAAATGTCACAGAATATTTCAAAAATTGAAACAAGTATAATACATGCCTAGTATTTTTTTCATTTATCCTTTGGATTATTTGGACCAGAGAGTTGTTATAGACCTTGCAAGCTGTTTATATACAATAAAAGCAACAACCGCATGGAAAGTGTTTAGAGCCCATTTACAACCCAAATAGTTCCTATTTTACACGGGGTGTTTATTTTTGTTGTGACACAATCAGTTGCATAGATGTAGGCCCTAATCGTTTCGTTGTCATTATCAATCGTCTTCTAAAAATGACATTAAAGATCGATAATTGCTCAGTCAGCAAAATGATCGAATGACAAGCTCAACATTCTTCAATGGGTATTTAAGTGATGTGCAACCAAGCGTGAATCAGTATTCAGCGTGCCATGTAGGCCTAATAAATAATATTGAATTCATTGGTGTCCACTGGAATGAATAAAAGTCAGGAAACTATAAACAGTTTGGGGAAATAAAAAATAACATGAAGACTACCATTAAATATACACAGTCTCGAACCCGGGTCCTCTCGCTTCTGTGGCCGGAGTTTACCCACTAGACCACACGGAGACGGTGTTCAAGTGAGCACCACAAGACGAGCCCTAATGTATTAGCAGTCGTGTCAGCAGTTGCCACAGTTTAGTGAATCTATGGTCTATTGTAGACGACACGATTTTATTTTCACGTGAAATGAGGATGTCGTCGTGCAATTCATATGACAAAATATCAGCCTTAGGCGTAAAAGAAATTGCCTTTAGAAAGTCATCCCACCGCACTTGTCCCCCCCTCAAAAAAAAAAACCCAAAAAAACCCACTAGTTCATTATTTAGTGCACACGATAGACGCTTCAATGAGTAGGCATGGCCGAGTGGTTTAGGACTACGGACTAGAAATCTGCTGAATTCTCCCCGCCTCGGTTCGAGTCCTGCAGAATACCTTTCGTTAAAAAGCGATTTAGTCTCTGTGTGTTGGAAAAGGGGGCATATTTTTACTCCTCGCATTTTAATTCATCTATAATCGTCTACCTCCAGAGTATTTTACTGTATTCTGTCCAGGATGCTTCACATAATGATATTTTCCCTTGTTGGGAGCATATTAATCATGTTAAAGACGGTAATAATGTAATTGCACTAGTTTATCTGATGGGCGTCGTTTTGTGTGTGACACAAATTAACATAATTTCGATTGAGTTTATTAGCTTATGAACCTTGGTAAAATTCGATGTTACGATCGCATTGAAAATGCATCTTTGTCGACTCAAAACAATCATGTTTATTTTATTAAAACAGAAATTGCATCCTGGATAAATATGACTTTCCCTTCAAATGAGCCTAAGTTGATCAAAATTGATAATCGTGGCGCAGGCCAACCAAAAGACGTAATTTTCCCCGGTTAATTTTCACGTTTGGTGTCTGACTGCCAAGCATCATTGATATAAAACGCATGCAACAAATTAGTGTGAAACATTGTTCATCATTTTTTAACCTTATACATTAAAATATTCATAGTGTTCCTCATTAATTAATTAATTAATTTGTTTATTTATTTATTTATTTATAAGATTTTGCTAACATAATTGTCATTTTTTATATCATCTGATTCCGAGCGCACAATGAGAATTAAACAATATTTGTAACTTTTCTAAAATAACAATTAATAGGTCTCTTGGCATAATTCGCATTCAAACCATAAAATTATACATGTACATTCGATTTATTCCCAACTGCTAGTCTAATCTGATCACGCTACACCAAGGAGTACATGTATGTACATGTACATGTATAATGGCTACACGCTTTGGATTCAACGATTGAAATGAACAACATCCCAGAGGAACTATTTACCGTTCCAAAAGATGTGTTACGTAATAACTTCTCTGGTTATTGAATAGAGAATATTGGAGATAGAATAGATACTATACTTATATGCATCCCCGTAACAAAGGGTTGCCCGCTTTCACTGTTCAGATCAATTCAATGCACGACTCGTTCAAAGAATGACCTATTATACATTTGGCGGGTTATTTTATTTTGAATCGAGTATCTCTCAACATGTGTAATTGGCACTGTGAGAAAAATCAAGCTCGATTTACCGCGCTGGTGGGGGAGGGGGGGGGGGGGGGGGGGGGCGGGGGTGCTTGTCACAACCCCCTCAGACATCCCTCTCAAGTTAGTTGTTGTGACTCGTTGAATTCTCAAAAGTTGCCAGCCTGGTATAGTCACTTTTATTTTGCCCAACCCCCACCCCACCCCAACTCATTATGAAAAACCTAGCTACGCCACTCGAATAAAAATCAATCATAGGCCTACATGTACATGTATAACGATATTTTTTTCTTCTAACAAATATTAACTGGTGACAAAATAAAGTAAATTGATAATTTTGGGATATTTTCTCTATAGTCAGTGTTTTTAAAATAATTTTGAATTTAGCTGCTTAATATATCCTTAAAAATAACGAATAGCAACAAATACTATTAATTTGTGAAAAAGAAAAGATACACTGGTTAAGTCGAATATGACCTGCCAGAGTCTGGACCTCGCCCCTCGATTTCCGTATTGTACGTCTGCGGTTTTACCCCGTTACACTCGTATGTAGTCATTGGATAGGTCCCGGGATAGATTCTTGATCCGAAAATTATATTGAACGGACTATATACTGCGACATTATTTACGTCATTTTCAGCGCCGCCGAAATTATTTTGTTAGAATGATCTTTTTAAAAGCCGCTTTAATCGCGAGAGGGCGCCATCTCTTTCAGAGTTTCAAAGTTGGCAGAAAGTTGTCTATATATCGAATATCTACGGTATATACAATCATTATTACAAAGTTTCACATTTGGAAATAAATAGGTCTTTAGCAGACTCTTAAAAGCAGACACAGTCCTAGCCTCTCTGACATAAACAGGAAGCTTATTCCAGAGCTGAGGTCCGAAAAAACCAGCTCTTTTGTGGGAACGAACGGGATTGAGCTTTGTTATGTCAGATGAAGAACGAAGTCTGTGCCTACTTCTAGTAGTATCAGGATGATTGTACAACGTGACTAGATTCTGTAGATAAGCCGTAGAAGTATCTGATATGCACTTATATACCTGCTACATGATTTTGAAATGTATTCTTTCTTTGAGTGGGAGCTAGCGTAAAGAACGCAACAGTTTGACAGTGCACCTGTCTCGTCCACATATAAAAGACTAGTCTGGCAGCTTTATTTTGGATACGTTGCAAACGTTTTAGATCAGCTTCACCAGCTCCGTACAAGAGGGAATTGGCATAATCAATGCGAGACAAGACAAGTGCTCTGACGGCATGATGGCACGCTTCCTGGCTAAGGAAGCGGCGAATCCGCCATAAGTTACGAATGTGGAGGTTCAAAGTCTTACAAAGCTTACTAACATGGGTAGACATATTTAGAGTGCCGTCAAAAACAACGCCTAAGTTCCTAACACTGGCAGATGGTTTTATTTAAAGATTACCCAAATTTAATACAATATCTGGAAGTTTGGTGAGAGCTCTGTTAGTGGCAATTAAGAAAAACTCAGTTTAATCCTGATTAAGCTGCAACTTGTTGTATAACATCCAAGAGGTAATATCAGATGCAAGCAGACAGGTTATTGAGGACACGCACATGATCACCAGGGATCTTAGGATCAAACTCGGCATAGAGCTGAATATCATCCGCATAGCAATTGAAACATATTTTGTAACGACGGATGATCTCACCAATAGGGATGGTGTACATGATGAAACCCTGAGGGCCAATTATGGAACCCTGTGGCAAAAAGTGTGTAAGCTTCGCCCATTGGTGTTGTCAATATGTGTGGTTACCTGACATGAAGCAACCTTTTCAATTACTTTGGACATGTTTCATGTTGGCCACAGGTCTATAATTCTTTAGATGTTGTTATCAAGATTAGATTTCTTAATCACTGGAGTGATAACAGACTGTTTTAATTATCATTATTATTATTATTATTATTATTATTATTATTATAAGGATTTATATAGCGCATGAAATGCGCTGTACAATGTATACATTAGATAAAAATATGTTGAACAAAGACCAGCAGTAAAATAAGAATTATACATACATAATATATAGTAACTGATAAAATACACAAAAGCAGAAATATCACACAGCCCGACCCCACACACCTCACACCCCACTCAAACACACCACCGCAAACTCACCCCTACATACATCAGCTGTAGCAGAACTCGCAATAACCATGAGCAAACCAACCAACCTGCACAAAACCCGTAATTTAAATTATTATTTACCTGCAGACATACATACCTAAAATTGTATACTTCAACAATACTTAAAATCGCATTTAAAAAATGATACAAAATGTAAACCACTAAAGGCCAATATATAGGCCTATACAATAATTGTGTAAAAATAAATCAGATCCTGAATGATTCCACAGGGAACAGATGAGTTTTTAAAAGCTTTTTAAAACATTTCACATGTGGGGCGGCAGGCACAGAACTGGGTAGGATATTCAACATTCTTGGTCCTAAAGGCTGAAAATGATTTATCCACAAAGGATCTGTTAGTTTTGGGGATGGCAAGACGTGTAGAATCCTGAGATGACCTTAAGCCCTTCACGGCCTGAGTTGTAAACGTTAATAAAGCCTGTAAATAAATTGGTGACGAACCATCCATACACCTCAAGGTTCCTTAATTTTTACCAATTTACAAACTCCAATAGTCAAGATGTTTTATTTGGCCCCTGAAAATCCCTTTAACATCTACCAATAAACATTGATCATCTCGCATCATTGCTCTAAAATTTGCTTCTAACATAGCCTTATACTCCTGGTGTTGTACCGCGACCACAATGGCATCATAGTCGTCAGCTGGAGATTGTGTGAGACTGATCCCGTATTCACGTTGTATTTCATCGGTGGAGGCATGCGGGTCAACTAAATCGACTACTACCTGAAAAGATTTCAATTCTGCAATGATGTCAATTACTTTGGAATTGCGAATGTCGCTGACATTCTCTTTGAATGTTGCTCCCATAACCAACACCTTGGCATTCTGGATGTGTTTCCCGTTTGCGATGATCTTTTTAACGATCTGATTACCGATGTAACCTCCCATCGAATCATTGATATATCGTGCGCTGCTGATCAAGGGTGTTTCGCATCCCAATTGCTTCGCCTTGTGTGAAAGGTAATACGGGTCGACGCTTATACAATGGCCGCCGACAAGACCCGGGGAAAACTTCAGAAAGTTCCAGTGAGAGCTAGCCGTCTCCAAAACGTCGAATGTGTTCAAACCGATCTTATTGAAAATGATCGAAAGCTCATTCATCAGTGCTATATTGACATCCCGCTGCGTATTTTCGATCACCTTGGCGGCTTCTGCTACTTTGATAGACGAAGCACGGTGCACACCGGCGTCAATAACCAGCGCGTATATCTTAGCAATTTCTTCCAGAGAGCTTTTGCAACATCCCGAAACTACTTTGATTATATTCCGCACGGTGTGTTCTTTACTTCCCGGCATGATCCGTTCCGGTGAATATCCGACCTTGAAATCTTTGTGGAATTTCAATCCAGATTCTCTCTCCAAAACCGGAACACAATCGTCTTCGGTGCATCCGGGATAGACGGTTGATTCGAAAATAACATAGTCACCTGGTTTCAATACTCCCCCAACGGTCTGGCTTGCGCGTAATAGAGGCGTCAAATTCGGCAGGTTCGCGTCATCAATAGGCGTTGGCACGGCAACAACAAACAATTGGACATCATGCAGCTCCTTCGCGCTGGACGTGAATGTTATATCACATCCATCAAATTCAGAGCTATCAAGCTCATTGCATGGGTCTATACCATTTTTCAGCGTGTTAACCTTTTCGTCATTAATGTCAAAGCCTATAACGCTGATCTTTTGCGCAAACGCCAACGCAAGCGGAAGCCCCACGTATCCTAACCCAATCACAGCGAGTTTACTCTTCTTTTCCAATAATCGGTCGTAAATTGAGTCGCTCATTTTCTTCTGAGAAAATACTCCCGAGTATTATGATTAATGTTGTTCTCTGATAATGTGATGAAACTGATCGAAGAATATCTGTTCTTCTTCTGTTGTTTTCGACAACTTGTGGAAAATCGTCTGCTTGCGATACTGTATGATACTGAGCAGTTGAACAACTGTCTATTAATAATAACAGCGACGTATTTGAACTATGCTGAGATTGTTTATAATCCGTGTAGCAAAAATCCGACGAGAGCTGTCTGCAATTTTGAGCCAAATACTTCAGTGTATTTCACCAAACCTAAAACTCGTTAAGGTGAATAATACAAGATAGCAACACGCTAGGAAGGACAAGTCAAGTATTCCACTCACCGCGATATAGCAATGGTTTTTAACACTAGGTGCTTGCTCTACCGTTCGGTATTAAACAACATGCTCTAACGGTTCCAACACAGACGATCAATCTGTGAGGTCAGGTGTGTAACTTAGTGTAATCAATCAAGGTTATACGAAATAAGGACTTCAAACCTCACTCACAAACAGAATTATTGTAGCGTAACAAAAAGAATACAGGTCGGGGTACGTTCAATTATATTTTAATTACACGCGGTCAAGTAAATACGTTTCCCTTTATCAGTACTTGACACAAAAAAAATCTCCGGATAGGGTATAACGGGTTTAAATCATTTAAACTTTAAAAGATAGGTACACAAAATTGTTAGGATCGTACCTAACTAATTATTTATGTATTGAGGTAATAAAATAAAAATAAAAATGGAGAATTAACCTTATTTGATCGTCATCATCAAATGAATTTTACTTCATACTGGAGTTAAATTTAATCAACATGATGAGTAATTGCTTAATCAATTATGTCCGATTAAAAATTACTCCTTAAAACGGTGATCACCTTTTTTAATACCGATTGGATTAGGATTTTACTCTATATTGGTTCAATTCTTTTTAATGTGTAGGTTTATCTTCAAAGATTATAAGTTATCCCATTAGTTGTTCATGCAGTACGGAAACATATCTATGGTTTGTTTTCAATATCACATGAGATTTTGTCAAAACCTACCTCACCCTCGTTCACCACAACGCTCATCCAACCCTCAACACTGAGCACAACTTAAACAACTAGACCAGCCTACTACAGAGCGCCTTGTCCATGCCTTTGTAACATCAAGACTCGACTGCTGCAACAGTTTGTTGTATGGACTGCCAGACTCGGTCATCCTCAAGCTGCAACGCGTGCAAAACATTCCTGCAAGACTTGTTTGTAAAGTAAAACGAAAGGAACACATATCACGTCACCTTCGTCGACTCCACTGGCTCCCCATCAACAAACGGATTATCTACCAAATTCTTCTTTTGACTTTCAAGGCCATGCACGATCTTGCTCCGTCATATATCTGTGAACTTTTGCAACACCGTGATGCAAATCGCGTTTTACGCTCGGCATCACAATTCCGCCTCCACGTGCCTAGATCATCTACTTAGTCATACGGTATGAGAGCTTTTTCGATCGCGGCACCTATGTTATTGTTATGGAATGATTTGCCTTTGACTGTTAAAAATGCAATTTCCGTCTCTTCATTCAAACGTGTTCTCATGATCCTATCGGACTCTCTATTTTGTATAATTTTACGTTCCTGTGTGTTCATTAATGCTCCATGTTGCTGTTATATTCTATGCCTTCCCTTCTTTTATGTGTGTTATATTATTATTATTAACTTGGAACCCAAAACACTGGTAACCACACAAATGATGGAACCAACAAAAAGACAGGCCAACCCAACATCCCCTATCACCCCAGCCTCCCCACATCCATAACCCAACACGCCCACCCTTTCCACCACCTCTAACCCCTAAAAATGATAATGGATTAATCCAAACCTTGATTTAACCAACCAGAGCTAGCTGTGATAAAATAACTCGACTTATACGGGCTTATATCCGTCAACAGATACAGAGTAATGATAAATTACTCTGGTAATACGGGAAAATATTCATTTGGACATTTCATCAATCATGTCTACTAAATTGTTGGTGTCAGTGCATTTTTGTAGGAGATTGAAGTTTCTCATGATGATTTTAGTGACATCTGTGATCCGGGGATGTATCACCAATCCACAAGCAACAATGGAAATTGATTTGAGACCAATGCATACATTACCATCATACTATAAAAAATATTTGTATTGGTCACAGTTCAATTTATATGGGTGCTTGCACTGCTTGTACGAGGGGCGGTCAGTAAATAATGAAAGTGATCATGGTATGGGATGCATGAGTGATTCTATTGAGGGGATAATGTGATCAATACAAAGTATGAACCTTTGTCTTTCAAACAATACAGTTTTGGATTTTTAAGTGTGAACTATGACGTCATAGCATTGTCCCAAAGTAAGTACACTTGGGACACTGCTAAATCAGTTATTTGAATTGTTTTTATGAAACACGTGGTAAGAAGATTGCATAACATGACATCAGAAGCAGGTAAATCCCGATTTTTTTCGCATAAATATGATACAAAAGACAATAACTTTAATCCCTGTGTAATTTGGAATGTGTAGTATAAGAGGAAAAAGTAAGGAGAAGCAATTGAATAAAAGGTATACAAATATCAGTATTTCAAATAGCTAATTTTCATTAAAAAATGCCCAGTCAGTGAATCACTAATATTGCGGAAAATCAAACAATTTAGGAAAAATTCAAGCAATTAACCAGTTTGGAAGATTCCATATGATAGTTAACTAATTATCCGAACTTATTCGCATGAAACCTGCAGAAAAAATGCGCATGCGCAGACGGCAGATAATTTTGAAACGGGCCCAAAATTGCTAAAATCATGAAATTTACCAGATAAAAGCTTACTGTGCCTTCAAATTCTAATCAGAAATAATGAAAAATGCTTAAACCAATGTGTAAACATATCGTGATAGTTAAAATGAAGATATACAGGAATGTATCAATCAAAGATGGCTGCCACAACCTCTCTTATTACTGTTATCTTTAGAGCTACTAGATATGTATTGTGTAGGTAATCGTCATATAATTTCAATGGTTTGAGGAAATTTTATGAACAGCTCCTTTTGAAATCCCCACTATTATTGCTTTACATCCCACAACAATTTATTAAATTATAATCCCTCCATTGTTCTTTATCCTTTGTTGTTTTCTAAGGTATATTATTGCGGATTTTGCTAAATAAAAGCGTATTTGAGATGGTCCCTTCTTGTTCGTATTAAGGCATTCAGATCTAAAAAAGAGTATCAAACAGAGATAAGTGTGTATTCTAACCATGTGCCAAGTGTTATCTGTTTTTATGCTTGCATTGCCGAGATATACGCAAATGTATCAATCAACCCATATTCAACATATTACATATCCAGCCAAATAATTGACAGATTTCAGTCAGTGTCTGAAACCTATTGTGTTTATGTTAATGACGTTACATAACCAAAGGTATCTAACAATCCAAAAGTGTATTGTTTGAAAGACAAAGGTTCATACTTTGTATTGATCACATTATCGCCTCAATAGAATCACTCATGCATCCCATACCATGATCACTTTCATTATTTACTGACCGCCCCTCGTACGTATGGTGATTACGGGTCATTAGATTAAATGCCTATGTGTTGTTTCGAGAGAAATAAGACAAATCAATGCACGCACGCTGATGTTGATGTGTGAATAATGGCACGACCACGCAGGGGGAGTGCTATTGTGAGCATATCAACATTTGCGCGAGTGCATTGATTTTCAATATAAACAAAACATACGCATGTATTGACCTAATTCACGACACTATACAAATAAAAATTCACAATTTAATCATAATTTTGATCTATGTAAAAACGAATCAAAACATGTTAACAAGTGTGCTAACATCCGCAGTGAAAATCGGCGAACCCGCGGTTCCTGAACAACGAATCAAAACAAAGCGAGCGGTGCGGTCATTGAATGGCGCACACGCGGAGTGCATTCAGACACTTTCAATGCACTCCGATTGGTTCGACCCCCCGGGGTTCGACCTTTCTGATTGGCTCGACACTCGACACTCGACACTGAACATTTCCCTTAAAGGCTGACCATACTCCACCAACGCTGCAACGCTTGCGCTCTGACACATGCGTATTAGTGCCCATTACAAAACCAAACCGACGCCCGATCAGGAAAGCGTTTTCCGATAATTCGATCAGTCTACGCTCTGGGTAAGAGCGGTGAACGCTCGGGCCAACGCTGAAGTTGAATTCAGGTCAACCTCGTAGCGTTGCCGCTGTCCACGGACCGATCAGCAAGCAGAACACTTTGCCGGACTTTTGACGTCACATATTTTTTCTTGAGCTCCCATTCATGAAAATACAGCCAAAATAGGCAAATCCCAGGCAAATCAGGCTATTTTTGCTGATGGAATGATATTGTCCCGGGGATATTGTGTATGTCAAGGTATGTTAAAACAGTAGGCCTAAGCAAGTTTGATGCGATGTGGATGCCTGTGATGTGCTAGAAATACAAATTTACGGCGTTTTGTGCGGTAGTTTGGTCGTCTGTTCTCCAGAACACCATAGGTCCGCCCACAGCGTTGACGCATTTGCTGATTTGGTCGAGCGTTGACCAACGCTAGCGTTCAGCGTAGATTCCCGATGAGCGGCAGAGCGTTGGTACATTTTGTGACAAGCGTAGCGTTGACAACGCTTGCGCTCAGCGTTCGAGCGTAGTGGAGTATGGTCAGGCTTTAGTCTCTGTTCCAACTTGTCAGCGGACGTCGGTATCTAGAATAATTGCTCACCTATACAAATGTAATCATATAACAGGATTTACTCGACCGGGTAGCAGTTTTTTTCCTACATGAATTGAGTTAACTCAGTTGATTTGTTTGTAAATCATTTTATTCAGCGAAATTTGCTTTATTTCGTATCAAAACAGATTAGGTGAATTTCACTTATAACTCATACGGAAAAAATACGGGTACTTGTGTCTTATCTCGTCACACACATATAAACTTTATTGAGCAGCTATCACGTTTCAGTTTAAAATGATGGATGTAGCTAAGAGAGAATTAAAATACTCTAAATATGCTCAGCATGTTCAATGTAAAGAAGCCCTCTAAAACAAACGTTGCATATCGCGGCGATTCTACATACCTCCAAGGGACGTGTTTCATTCGAATCTCATTTCAAGCAGCCTGGTGCTAAGCATAGATGAAAGGAACCGACAATTTGGAACCCGGTAGTATATTTTTAACGGAATAAATCGTATTGGAAACTGGAAACCAATGCTTAGCACCATGCTGCCGGAAAAGGGATTCGTTTCATTCTTTCTTTTACGTTTAATAACACGACTCAAAATTGTGTGAGCAAACAAGAGAGCATTGGCCGTAATGCTAACATGGATAACAACATATTTTCATCGCTGATCAATCCCATAATCGATTAATATCGAAAGGATTTGATGATTCGTTAACCGACAGATCTCAATTAATTGACGGGTTGAATTTTCTTGAGTAAAGGAAATAATATTCTAAATAATGTTGTGTCATCAGTTTGTTAAAGGTATATTATGTTATCTTTCCAGGGAACGCCCTCAACATCGAAAAAAAAATTGAAAGCAGATTTTCTTGCAAATTTACATTTCTGATCATAAATCATACATACATTCCAAGTTACAGGGCGATACGATTCTTAATCACTTCAAAATCATGGTTTTAGAGTAAAAATAAACTGTCGGATAACACGACAGTTTATATTTTCACTCTAAATTCACTCTAAAACCATGATTTTGAGGTAATTAGGAATCGTATCGCTCTGTAACTTGGAATGTATGTACGATTTATGATCAGAAATGTAAATCGGCAAGAAAATCTACTTTCTAAAAAAAAGCATAAAAAGAGGGCGCTCTCTGGAAAAGATCACATAACATGCCTTTAATCAAGATTTGCCGGGTGCTTGACTTATTAATATCAATAAATTAAAGCAACTTTGGTTTCATTTTGAAGCTAGAGCTTTCCCATCAAAGTCATTCACAAGAACTATAAAACTGTATCATATTTCTATTTTAAATAAGATTTTCTTGGTCTAGATTTATAGTATGAAAATAATTTGGCAATTACACAACATGAGACATAGCTCAATGTATTATGTACGTACTTTACGTTGATCTCGTAAGCCAGTAAGCTTGTCATAACCCAATTCGTGTGAAGCCCTGGGCTCCTCAATCCAGACTCAATTTAAATGTGCACAATTCCTATATAGAACGTTATGACAATGTTTGAGGATTTATTATTTATAATTTAATTGGATAAAAGAAACTTGAAGGACTTGAGATGAAATTGGTGATGCGTCTTATTGCAGTGTTTTTGCATTACCATCTAGGTGAGTCGTTCTGTAATAAGACTTTCAACACAACCTTTAAATGACAACTTTTTTATGTTCGGTGCTGGAGTCATCATATTAGTTAAAAGTTATAGTTAGGCCCCTATAGTGAATATAAAAGATTTACCAAACCAATGACAGATATTCACTTGATTTGTAATCCTTATTAGCAGCGATGGAACTTCAGATTTTTTTCAACTAGCCAGTCGGGCAGGTAACTCACAGAATGTACCTGCCCGGCAAAAATTCCACCAGCCCAAGGTTTTTTCATAATATTTTGCAGCAAACAATTAAGAGCAAGATAACTTTTAAATGATGATACAATTACATGTTTTTGTCTTTATTGTACGATGTTCCACTGTAACCCTAGCCCGGAACAGATCCTCGTATTCATCATGTTCATCAATCCAATACTCTCTTTAATCTCCTAAATCAACCTGATCTCCTCTATCATCATGGCAGTCATCCGAGTGATGAAATTACCAGTGGCGTATCTGGGATTTTTCCAGGGGAGCAAAGGATATTTTTTCCTGGTGGACACCAGTTCGACCCTATTAAGTAAATAACTTGCGCAGCTGGGTTGTTTATTCCAGCGAATGACGTTGCATCCTAAAGTTGATGCACGCGTAGCGCGCGAAATTTTAACAACATATCTACACGAAACTTACCATTATTAAGGTACATTTTTCTTGCAAACGGGCTTCTATAATGATATTCCTGGACAAATGCAAATTTGCCATTTTTATACTAAATTGCCCATCATAAAACCGGACAAGGGGCAAAGTTGTCATTTAGATGGGAATTAAGTAAATCCCTTAGATTTTCTCTTCCTTTCTCCCTTTTATCTTCCTCTACTCCCTTTCCTTTCTCCCCCTTTCCCTTTTCCTTCTCTCTACCTCCCCCTCTCTTCCTCTCTTCCCTCTCTTCTTCCCCTCTCTTCGATTTTTTTAGCCCGGTAGTTTGGGCTGGCCTTCCCGATCGAAGCCGTCTGGGGGGGGGGGGGGGGGGGGCACTCTGACCTTCTGACCTTCTGACCCCCGGGAGATACGCTACTGGAAATTAGACCCTGAACTTGCTGTTACTTACACTTTGAGGTTCAAAAATGTAAAAAAAATGTTACCCGCCAGTCGGAAGGGTACCTTTGCATCTTCACCCGCCCGACACGAAAGTTACCCGCTATGGGCGGGCGGGCGGGTCTTATTTCCATCGCTGCTTATTAGTAAACAGAACCTGGTTCTCCCTACATTTTCGCAGCTTGTAATTGCCGTTTCGTTTTTCGAAAGAAAACGTTTTTGAAATGTCTTAAAGCAATATTAAATATCAACTATCATGGTGTAAAATCAATCAAAAATTATGCTATATTGTGCAACGGATTTGAGAAGATATGAAAGATCAACTATGTAGGCTTTGTATTGCACCAATTAACCATTTCATCATCGTATACTCTATGTAAGTGTAACTGGATACACGCTTTTGTCGGTACGAATGAAGTCATGCTAATAATGTCAACATCTGTCATTTTCCGGTCTTTAAAATAAAACCGTTTTAAAAATAAAATCGTCGTCGTTCTATGGACCATGGCTGATTCTTTGTGACCCTATTGATGATGGCCGAAGTCTATTTTGTGACATGCGATATGCATAGATAATAGATAGACCAATTTATTCTGACATTATTGGCACACTAAATGTTGCTATCTAATCTTTTGCGGATACAAATTGAACGCACTCCAACATCAGCATATCGACATCACCACACCCCTTTATGTAACTTATCATCAATGTAAGCATACCATTCCCTGCATCACCACGCATAACAATGCCGGTGAAAGGTGTAACGATTTATCGTGCTGTTGTCGATCACCGATACATCACTTTGCCACCTTAATACATTCATGGGCTATATGCAAACCTATGCATACCTTGTTGGTACTACCCATATTACAGCTGGGACATATAGGGGTCTAAAAAAGTAAGTCCCCCTCAAATTAGATTACTTATGTTTACATAACTTCACACACAATTAGACGTTTTAAGAAATTAAAACTTTTCTGAAGAGGAAAAACGCTTAGCTATCCGTACAAAATTACCAATTTTCAATATCATGTTTACTTTTCCCAAAAAAGTCAAATATCCCAAAAATGATGTTTCCGTTAACATGAAATTTGCCAAAATCCAATACAAGTAAGTGCCACTTTTTCAGAAAACATCATTTTGAGGAAATGTGACCGTTTGGGAAAAGTAAACATGATATCGAAAATGTAAAACTTTATATTCGTAGCCAAGCGTTTTCTCTTTTCATAATCGTTTCAATTTTTCAAAACGTCTAATTGTGTGTGAAGCTATGTACTCAAAAGTCGTCTAATTTAAGGGGGGGGGGGCTTTACTTGTTTTACCCATTTAGGAGGAGATTGCGTATATAGGAGGGCACCCGGAATCCCTTGAGTGATTGTATAAGTTATAACGTCATTTGAAATGCGATGCTATTCCATATCGATGAGTTATTGAGAACAACTATCGAGCTCTCCGTGGAAAAGGCCTCTCCTATTGTAGCATTGGATGATTACTTCTGCTGTAACTGGCCCACTAGCTATGTCTAGAAGTTAAGACATCATTTCCTATCGCGATGCTTATCTAATGTGCGGTAAATCAGTCATTGATTATCGTATTCTTTGTACTGCATGAGGTGTTTTGTCTAAGACTTGGTTTCTACTACGTAATAATAATAATAATAATAAACAACATTTATAAAGCGCAAAATACAAATGTTTCTAAGCGCTATACAATACAACATGCACAACATATACACTATAAACAACAACCAAATTGACATAAATACAACAATGCAATACAATTACTTGAACATGAATGTTTTGAGTTTGGATTTAAATTGATTAATTGACTCAGCTGAACGGATATTGACAGGGATATTGTTCCAGAGTTTGGGTGCAGCAACTGCAAAGGCACGGTCGCCATAGGATGATGTTTTGACCCGAGGTCCTGGTTTTAATGCGAGTTGGTTTGAAGAGCGAAGAGGTCTGTGAGTGGTGAAGGATATGAGATTGCGGATGTAGGTAGGAGAAAGTCCATTTACTGCCTTAAAGGTTAAAAGGAGAACCTTGAAGCGTATTCTGTCCTTGACAGTAAGCCAGTGGAGGTCACGTAGAATGGGTGTGATATGTTCGTGGCGTTAAGTATATGTAATAAGACGAGCGGCAGAATTTTGAACTCTTTGAAGAGATGACAGAAGGTTGTTTGATAGGCCATACAAAAGTGAGTTGTTGCAGTCCAGATGAGATGAGACGAAGGCGTGGACGAGTCGCTCTGTGGATTTACGATCTAAATACTTGTGAATACGGCTACTCAGGTATCATATCATACCATACAACCTTTTATCATTCAGTAGACATGAATACTGTAATTTCATTGGTTAATTAGCCAAAGAGAATGATACGAAATCATTGCCGTATGATACGAAAAAGTCGAGTCATACAGCTCTGTAACAGAGCGATTTGTCACGCTTATTATGATTGCATTGTACAACTGTACAACACTGAACCTCTGAAAACAAAGATGCCAACAAATAGGTACGGTCTAACCGACACTTTTTTTCAAATTTTCTGAAACAAAAAGAAAAACAATGAAAATTCTAGAATAAAATTGATCACAATTTGTTGATATAATTTTTTGAGGATTTGTATTTTCTTCAACTTTTTGGATATAAAATTCTAGACAACAATTGTGAACTTTTTTGGACCTTTTTGTTGTTGTTGATTATTTTGAAAATTTTGAAAATTATTGACAATTCTCCATTTCCTAATTTTTTGAAAAACAACAACAAAAAGCAAAACGCCTGACTTACCGACGCGACCGTTATGTACCTGAGAGGTCTGTTTGCCCGTATAGAACAGGGTTTTTGTTTTCGTCGTTCAAGTAATATCTTATTTTTTCATCATGCACTCTAACAATTGTTTACCTTAATGCCTACTGAATGATAAATTCGTTATCCAACGTTTGTTGTCATGCAATACGAAAAATGTTAATGTTTTGGGTTCGTATCATTATTATTGTACAAATCCAATTTAACTGTAACAGTTAAACCTGATGTCCATTCTTACTCAACCTTTGAACCACTTCATGCTGAAATAAGTACCAACTCAACATCTGTGCACCTTGTAATTGTGTATCGCCCTGAATATGATAGCACAGGACGTAGGTGGAATTTGGGACTATTCCTCAGCGAGTTTGAGAGTGTGATTGATGACTACCTCCTGCAACCGTCCGAATTAATATTTACTGGCGATTTTGATACCCATGTCGATGACTTAACGAACAGTGAAGCAAACCGGTTTAAGTCTATGTTGTCCTCAAATGGGCTTTTTCAGCATATTACAGAACCAACGCATAGACAGGGCCACTGTCTTGATTTGCTTATTACTCGTGAAAATGCACAACTAGTATCTGATATTTATCTTCATCCAGGCTTGTCATGGCATTTTGCTATCATGTGTTCATTGAATCTTCAAAGACCTCGATCCCCTACTGTTTCCATCACTACACGTCGACTCAAGGCAATTGACATCAATGCATTTCAGCCTGATTTATGTTCATCCTTAGCTGAGATTGATTTTACAATGGATATTGACTCTTGTGTTGAAAATTATAATCGCTCTCTTAGTAGTCTTCTGGATAAACATGCCCCATCGCGAACGCGAACTGTACGGCTGAGACCAAATACTCCATGGTTTCATGAGGGCATTCGGATAGCGAAACAGAAACGGAGACGACTGGAGCGCAAGTGGAGACGCACAAAACTTGAAATTGATCTACAAATGTACTGTGAACAAAAGAATGCTGTTAACACATTAATTGAACATGCTAAAATAGAGTACTACTCAGGTCAAATCAATGAGAAAGCGGGGGATCAGAAAAGGTTGTTCAATGTTGTAAATGTTCTGTTGCAGAAAAGCAAAAAACCTGTGCTTCCACATTGTGAGTCGAATGAAGCTCTTGCTGAAAGATTTTCAGAGTTTTTCAGTCAAAAGATAGTGAACCTACGTAAAACTTTTCCTGGAAAATGTACTGATTTCTCATGTGAGACTGAATCAAACACCACTGTTTACCTCACTACTTTTAAACCGGCCACTGAAATAGAGGTTCGTGATATTATCCGTAAATCACCAAATAAATCGTGTGAGTTAGACCCCATTCCAACATCACTGATCAAAGAGTCCATTGATAACGTTGTCCCTTACATAACAAACATTGTGAATAAGTCTTTTGCAGAAGGCATTTTTCCAACCACGCTCAAAACTGCGTACATAAGACCTTTGTTAAAGAAACCTGGCTTGGACAAGGAGGTACTTAAAAATTATAGACCTGTGGCTAACTTGGAATTCTTAGGAAAGACAATTGAGCGTGTTGTATCTGCTCGATTGAGTACGCTTATAAGGGAACACAATCTTTCCGATGAGTTTCAGAGTGCCTATAGGCCAAAGCACAGCATCGAGACTGTCCTGTTGCGCGTTGAAAATGATATTTTGGCTGCCATGGATGAAGGAAATGTTACTGCCCTCATCCTTTTAGATCTAAGCGCGGCTTTTGACACGGTAGACCACAACATTCTGCTTAGTAGACTTCGCGATTTTATCGGCTTGCGTGGTAGTGCGCTAAAATGGTGTCAATCATATTTGAGCAACAGACCAGAATATGTTCGCGTTGGTAACTCCTCGTCCACTCCAGTTGTTCATGATTACGCAGTTCCACAAGGGTCGGTCCTCGGACCGCAATGGTTTACTGTATATACCTATCCAGTTCATAACATAATTCTCAAATACAACTTAGAGTATCATGTGTATGCAGACGACACACAGCTGTACCTATCTTTCAAACCAACCCAACAGTGTGCTGATCAAACCATTGAGCGTATCGAGTCATGCATTTGTGAAATTCGTAGGTGGATGCAGGAGAATTTTCTCAAGTTGAATGATGAGAAGACCGAATTTGTTTTGATTGGTTCTAGACAACAAATGTCAAAGGTTCATGTCCCACATATTACAATTGGTGATGCGGACATCACACCTGCAACAAAGGCTCGTAATCTAGGTGCTATTTTTGATTCATCAATGTCTCTTAATGCTAATATTGTTCGTTCTGCTTCATTTCATATCAGAAACATTAGTAGAATAAGAAAGTACTTAAATCCGCTTGGTCACTCTAACTAGGAAAAGATATCACATCACTCCCGTTTTAAAGAAGTTGCATTGGCTGCCGGTTGGTTACAGAATTGTATACAAATTGTTGCTCATTGTTTTTAAGGCTTTAAATGACATGGCACCGCAGTATATCACATGTCTTCTTAAACCATACATACCTTCTCGTACACTCCGTTCCAGCGACAAGTCACTTCTTTGTGAACCTCGTTCCAAACACTCTTGGGGGGACAGAGCTTTTTCAATTGCAGCGCCACGTCTCTGGAACGCCTTACCCATTCATGTTAGATCATGCACATCCCTGGCAGAGTTCAAGACCTCTTTAAAAACCCATCTGACAAAGGATGCTTTTTATTAAAATTGTGTTTTTTCGGTTTCATATAAATAGGCTATATTTTCTTTAAATTTCAAATATTAGTAGTATTACATGTATTCACACATTATGATATCGTTATTGACATAATTATTATACTATTAATTTGTATTTAGTTACATTATTGTAGATTAAAAATGTATGTTGTAATGTAAGTTATTTTTTTGTATCGCGCCTCGAGCACCATTTTTGGTGGATTAGTGCGCATTATAAATCCACATTATTATTATTATTATTATCACATGAGGCCGAAGAAATGAACCCAAAACATTAATATCTTTTCGTATTGCATGAACTAACAGGGGGTAACTAATAGTATTGGCGCTATTCCACTAAAGTGTGATATGGAATCAATGGGATTATATAAAATGCAATTATATAGGTTGCACTCATGTGAAGAATAAGTAATTCGTCTAGCTGGAAATCTCTGAATAGTGCAGCATAAAGTATCATATTGGACTCGTTAAAGAAAGAATGGCAAATAGACGACAAATTGTTATCGGTTACAGTTTGTCAGCTTTTGTCAGGCAATATTATTGTTTTCATACACACACAAAAACAATAACTGTATTTCCAAACAAAAATACAAACAACAAAATCTGACGATATCAAATCATTCGTACGGTAGATTAAAGGTATATTATGTGATATTTTCCAGGGGACGCCCTCAACCCTCTTGAAGATTTACTTTTCCGATCATAAATCATAAATATATTTGAAGTTACAGAGCGATACGATTCCTAATAACCTCAAAATCATAGTTTTAGAGTGAATGTAGAGTAAAATTTGAAAAAAATAAATTCAAACCATGATTTTGAAGTAATTAGGAATCGTATCGATGGTAAATTAGAAGATCTTTATGATTTATGATCAAAAATGCAAATCTGCAAGAAAATCTGCTTTCATAGTAAAAATCAATGATAGAGGGCGCTACTTGGAAAAGATCACATAATATGCCTTTAAATATGTTTACGAAAAACAGGTCACATTTCATGATAGTCAACGGATGGTTCGTCTAGGCATAACTGAATCTAAAATGACCAATAAATTCTTTATTTTGGAAGAATAAATGTGCTTTTCTCTTTCATATAGTAAAGTGTGGTTTGACCAATATCAAGCCGCTTTTATCTGATTCAAATAATCCTATAAGACATTAAATCAGAGTAGATAATCTAAACTTGATCCAACAGATTCTCAAAGCTACACTCTCAGCTAAAAGGGTTCCATTTTGTCCTCTATTAACAATTAAGAATGGAGCGTCAAACATGGTTCTTAAAAAGTAAAGAACACCAAAGTGGTTGGTTCTACACAACCATTAAAGAACTCTTTTGGAGAACCATTGGGGGTTCCATGTAGAGGACATTCATAGAAGAATGAGTCGAAACAACTTCTACTAGAGATTGATACGTTAATAAATCTCGGGACAAGTTTGAATACTTACTCGCTGGTCAAAGTAATATTAACATCTCGTTAGGGAATTGTTTCAAAACCATATTTAATATATACCACTACATTTGCGCTATATTTGTGCAGCTTGTAATTGCCGGACAATATTGCAGGAGCATTGGCCGTAATGTCAATATTGGGCAGACTTAATCTTATGCGTCGATTATTATATGGAAAGTTAAATAAATGTATCACTATATTTGCAATAGACTCTCGGGTTTTACTATTAGTATTACCTTGTCTGGCTATCTAATGGTCATTTCCGTAGACAAAAAACTAAGTGTGTGTATCTAATCGACAGGGTGTTCTAAGTGGTTAGCGCCAGCCTTATCTTTAGGTAAATCCAATTAGTCAAGGCCCTGTCACATGTTGCGCACAGAGCTAACGTGTACCCGACGTTTTGGAAATTTGGGTGTACGGTGGTGTATTCATTCGTGACATATTTGGCATAATCCTCCTCCTCCTCCTCCTCCTCCTCCTCCTCCTCCTCCTCCTCCTCCTCCTCCTCCTCCTCCTCCTCCTCCTCCTCCTCCTCCTCCTCCTCCTCCTCCTCCTCCTCCTCCTCCTCCTCCTCCTCCTCCTCCTCCTCCTCCTCCTCCTCCTCCTCCTCCTCCTCCTCCTCCTCCTCCTCCTCCTCCTCCTCCTCCTCCTCCTCCTCCTCCTCCTCCTCCTCCTCCTCCTCCTCCTCCTCCTCCTCCTCCTCCTCCTCCTCCTCCTCCTCCTCCTCCTCCTCTTCTCCTTGGGTCAAGAAAACAACGATTTTGAAAGCAGGAGGAAACCGGAGAACCCGGAGAAAACCTGCGAGAGCGTGCATGGATCGTGATAAACCAAATGCACATAAAGCCCGGTCGTGCACAGAATTGAAACCGGATTTCATTGGTGCAAGGCGAGGGAACAACCGCTGCGCCAACACGCTCCCCATTGATGTTTATGAGGGACAGACCCTATAGAGTTCTATAAAACACTTAAAAGTGACTGTTCGTTCCCAGGCATGCAATATTTGTATAATTAATACTCTAAAAAGCAACAATCATGATGATAAGCATATTAAGAGAATAATAATATACAGGTGAAGCCGCCAAATTATCAGACTGCGTTCGATAAGCTTAATTAGTTGTTACGTGGACTGAACTTACCCACCCTAGGCAATATCAGCAGAAGAAAAACCTTTTATTTCTTACAATTGAATTGTAGACTATGCACAAATGCAACGCGAATCACAAGTAGTTTTACACTTATTTGCATTTCACTTCCAATGTGTCACTTAACGTAGAAAGCCTTTAGTAGTCCTAGCGTGGGTACGAATTGCACAGGCGTGTGTTAAATTGTAATATACGTAACCTAGTATTTAAATTACAGAGCCATGGTTTAGTATGGATCCTGTTCAAAAACATATCGTGTTTTCGGTCAAAGTTTTAATGAATGACACTGCTAAGGTAGAAATATGTTAATGTTAATATTGTATGACGCATTATACGAACCCCGAAAATGGCGCGTCTCTTTACCGAGGTGCGTCATATTCTCATGTACCATGACGCACCCCTGTTTCAAAAATGTGACGGACCTTTGCCATACAATGATGGTACCCTCAGTCAATTTTGTGATGCAACATTGATTGATTCTGACGATCTCAAATGACGCATCTGCACCGTCAAACATCATTGTTGACTGAACTGGACTGCAATTTATACGAAAACGTGTAAAAGGTTTTCAGATCTCTGTAGAAAAAAAAATGGTTGAAAGAGAAGTTGACCGACGATATTAAACATCTCAATTTCGCTCGTTTGAAGTTATTCTCGCAAAATTATTTTGCAATTGCTTTACCATTTCCGATTCAACATCATACATCTCTAGAAATACGTTTCCGCAGCTATCAACTCGTTTCCTGTTTGTGCCGCTATTTGACTGTGTGTGTTTTGCTCTGCAGATAATAATACACGTGGCCAATGAATAATGAAAATGAAACTACTTTATGATTCCCGGGGGATCTTCCCCTATGTTGGGTGTTGTCAAACCCAGCACCTCGCATATTTAAAACATAAACGGTCGAATGCACCAAACTGGCGTTACTTAAAGGTAGATGTTCCGATTTTCAACTTGAAGTTTTCTATTCTTCATGAAAGGTCATCCTTAAAAAGTCGTGTTCCAAAGTTTGAGTTGCATAGCTCTAATGGTTCTTATTTTAGACGCACAAGATGCTGTGAACTGTACCCATTGAGTAGTACACAAACTATATCGGTGGTTACCACCATTCGCGGTAATTCGACGTTATTTCATCGATTTCTCCGTAATTATACCGATCTAGGCCGTCAAATTTCAGTATGATGATGAGCAAAATACGAGCTTTCATATGATATGAAAATCTCTGTATGTTTAAAATAATTCTGTGTTACGAAAATGTGATCGGGTCATCTACCTTTAATAGGGAGGTAAATAACTAGTAGTTATGCCCTTTAGTACTCCAGTAACTTACTAACTACTAACGATGTAATTCTAAGAGCAAAACTGGCGAGTAACACCAGAATAGTTATTAGCGACTAAATATCTACATTAATCAACATCGTACCCTTACAAAATTAATTGTCGCATATGCCAAGTGTTCACCTATACCGTACTGTCAAATTCTGACTTGAATGGTCCTTTGTAATATTAAAACTGTGTCTTCACTCGCTAGGTCATAGGTGAGTGTAAATAAAGAATCACGTTAAATCGGCCTGCGATCTGAACAAAATGACGCCATTTTTGTGGCCAAAAATTTCGAAGTTGTTCATCGCTTTTTCGAAAATAAGGACTATCATGACATTACACACATATTTGGGGCGAGTGCTACATACAGATGTTGCACTAAAAGGTACAATTTTCATGATAAAAATCCGTTTTTGTAATTGAATAGTTCAATGGTTAATTAACATGATGCCAGTTCTATCGTCCAATTTTTGTGGCATGCTACCGTGATCCTGTCTTTTATAAGTGGAAAACACGGGTTTGATTCCCGAAATTTCCTCATGTTTGTTATTGTTTTATTTTTAGACATGATGGTGACCTAATGAAATCATTCAATATAATGGCCCAGGTAATGAAATTTATTAGTATTTATTTATTATTAATCAATTGATGTATTAAAATGTTTTATTCATCTTTTTATTTACTTTTAATGTATTTATTCATTGATAATATATAATTATTCATTCACCTATTTGTATAACAAGGCATATATGTTTATTCATTTATTTATTTATTTTTCGTTTATTTCGAGTATTTGATGTTAAATTATTAATTAATTCATTTGATTGATTGGTTTGTTGACTGATTGTTTGAAATTATTTCTACGATTTTGTATGCATCATTGTGGATAGATTTAAAATATTTTATACTAAATTGGTCATAAATGTATCATTGAGTAAATAATACATAGATTGATAATGAATTGCATGATAGAAATCCCATTTATCATCTATGTAATCGTCCATCGGGCAAATCAGAAATAATCATTTAGTTACAGCATACACTTTTATGCTTCAACTTACTCTTGGGTCCGGTCAGGTATAAGATTTAGCGTAAATTACTCTCAAGTTACTAGCCTAGTAACTTAACCCGGTTTGGTGCTCTCAAAATGTTGGGTTACGCCTCAGTTACTAGCGAGGTAGCGCTATTCTTCAGCTACCCGTCATTGGTGCACTCGGCCGAAAGCCTGGCTGGTAGGGCCTGTAAAATAATGCGTCTATATTTTGTTGTACGCATAATGACGCACCCTGTGACTCACCAAGGTAAAGTGCCTTTCATTGACGCACCCATTCGTCAATATTGTGACGGACCAAAGGCTACCCATGACAAAAATAGTACGTTATTGGTGTAGCTTATAACAAGGTCAGTGATAATTTCTCTAACTTTGAAATGCATTCAATAAGTTAGCGCCAATATCCCAAATAGTTTTTATAAGAATTCAAATCATATAAAGGAATCTACTTTTAAAACAATTCTAATAATATCTTAACTCGTCATACGTTACCTTAACACTTTCCACGCGGCTATTATTTTACCATACTCCAAAACAGATATTTTAGAAACCTATCCCAATTTTCAAAGTCTATCTCAAGGATTACAGACCCAATACTAGGCATGTTTGTACTTATGTCAATGCATTTCTCAAGATGATTCCAAATATGGTAATGACATTCCATAATTTTGATATTTTTTAAACATTTTGTGACATTTTGGAATGTCATCTGCAGCTGCATGCCACGTGGAAAGTGTTAAAATATTATTATGCAGCCATCTCGATTCAATTAAGAAAGGTGGATTCTTCATAGCTACGAGAGAGTTTGAATATTTAATTTTTAAAAAGCTTCAAAGCCAACATAACATATCGCGGCATTCTATGTCCTTTAAAGGGATGCGTTTGATCTCCACTATTTGTTTTACATTTAAATAAAACGACTGAGACTGGAAATATCCATACCTTTGTGAGCGAGAATGAGGGCAATGGCCGTGATGACATTATGGGTTACAAACATATATCATCGCGGATTTATCACATAATCGATTAATATTCAAAAGATTAGATGATTCGTTGACCAACTGATCTTAATTAATTAACTGGATGAATTTGATTTAGTATAGGGATGAAATGTACATAGTGCCTGTGTCATCATTTATTAACCAACAATTGATGGGGGCTTGATTTGATCATTTCGTTCAATATACAGGGTGAGTAAAACAAACATATGGGGAACGAAGCCATCTTGTTTTCAAACTCAATTTGAGCTTTGAAACTTTTGAAACTGTTTAAACGTTATAAGAATGATACATACATTTGTTACTAACTCTGTGTGTAAAAATAAAGTCACTCGGCTTTCCTTTTATCTTTATTTACTAACAAATAAGATATGTTTACACTTAAAGGTATATGTTCCGATCACTTTTGGGGCTATGATTTTTTTTTCTTCATCAAGATATTTTGATATCAGAAGAATCCCCATATTTTGCTCATTATGTCTGTAAAATATTAGGGGCCAAAAATGTTCCATTTAAAAATCATAGGCTAAAATGTGGTGAATTACTGCCAAAGGTGGTTAACCACCCAGCCAGTTTGTATACTAATCAATGGGCAAAATTATTGTGACCTTGTTATTCTAAAATTAGAACTATTGGAGTTATGAAACTCAAACTTTGGAATGTGACAATGTTAAGGATGACCTTTAATGTAAAATTGGAAACCGGACCAGCAATCAGAACATACCTTTAAAACGCATATTGCATGTTGGTTTTGAAAACAAAATGAATCACCCTGTGCGCTAAGTTCGACATTTTAATGAAATTCATGAAGTGGCATTGCTTTCATTTTTAAGAAGGGGATTTGCCATCAAACTGGATAGAAGTGTAGAACTGTATCATATTTCAATTTGAATTCTTATAATGAGAATATGATGATAGAAATCAAATTTTCTGTGGATAAATTTAGACAAAATGAAAGTAACTGGGCGAATGTACAATATTAGATATGGTTCAATACAGGACTTGATATCGTCAACCTGTTTTAACACTTTCCACGCGGCTAATATTTGTACCATACCCAAAACATATTTTTCAGACACATTTCCCAACTTTAAAGGTTTATCTCAAGGATAACTGAACCAATATTAGGCATGTTTGTACTTATTTTAATGCATTTCTCATGGTGATTCCAAATATGGTAATGAACTTCAACAATTATGATATTTTTGAAACATTTTGTGACATTTTGGAATGTCGTCAGCTGCCTGCCGCGTGGAAAGTGTTAATCCAATTCGTGTGAAGCCCTTGGCTCTACAACTCGGACTCAGTGTTACACGTACAGTGTCTATTAAACCATGGAACTTCCAAGAGTTGAATTCGATACTATATGTGAACTTCATGTGATGAAAGAAACGTGATGGGTAAAATATGAAATTGGAGTGCGTGTAGTATTTCAGTCATCGGCGCGACCCATTTAACTGTGTTTGAAATTCCATAAGCAGTGGAGTTTAAGTTCTGGAATAAAACTTTCAACTTAACTTTCAAATGACAAGTATATTTAGAGAATAAAGGTATTGTTTTTAGACCGTACCCGTGTTATATTGTCTGACATAAATGCGGACGATAGTATTATTTTAAGTAGAACAACGACACCGCAGGCGGAGTTGTTCTACATGTACGCAAAAAATAATACTACCGAACGCATTTATGTCAGACAATATAACACGGGTACGGTCTAAAAACAATACCTTTATTCTCATTCTTAAACAATCATACTTTAGACATTTATCAAAGAAATAAGTACATTTTATTGTCCACATTTGACAACTTTTACCCCTGCTAGGATCGAATAACCCACAATCATTCCATTCAATCACATGCGATGAGTAAACCATGCGTAAGCGTCGCGGCGCCGGCATAAACGCAGGAAAAGCGCTAAAGACGCATTGCAGAAGTGCGCGTAATGGAGCAAACCACGCATTGTGAAGGTCGGGCGCACTTTTAAAACGTAAGCCCCACCTCCCCTTGTTAAGTTGTCTCATCTAGATGTCGCCGATTTCTCTGAGAACCAATGAGATTGCTTAAACTTTCTTAGCTGTATAAGAATGTTCGGTAGAGAAGTCATCAGATTGCGTCAAAATCATAATTACAGTCAATCAGATTTATCGAATTTAATCACATAATATACAAGTTCTGGAATAAAACTTTTAACTATACTTTCAAATGACAAGTATATTGTTCGGTAGAGAACTCATCAAATTGGTTTAAAATCATACGTAAATCAGATTTATCGAACTCAATGACATCAATTTTGTATTCTCATTCCTATACAGAACCTGATTTAACCCATATCAGATGTTCCCAATGTTAACATCATATGAGGTCGGGTCATTGTCTCCTATGACTGACATTTATAAGTGTTATTGTCCTTTTAACCTTTTTACAATCAATCGCCATCATGGAACAGTCGAGTCCTGCTCTGATTTGGTCAAACCACCAGAGTGTTATATACATGTATGTACTTTCGCTGTATATATGTCTTGTGGCGAATACACTGAAAGATCAGAGAAGTTATGAAAGATCAGCTATGTAGCCTTGATATTGATATTTACATTTGTTTCACTTATTACCTATTTCATCGTCATATTTGCATGCGCAGTTTTTAAACCAATTTAATAATATGTCGCACGAATGCTAGTCTTTATTCAATGTAGGTTAACCATTACCTGCAACGACCTGAATAACAATCTTATGTCGTACACCAGCAAAATCTGTGTGTAAGTCTATATGAATGTGTTTGAAACTGGATGGAAAAAAGCTACAAACGTACAAATGTAGCCAAATTTAGATTTTAATTTCTTCAACACTACTGCGTATCCCTTTAACTAGTTACAAACTTGACCAATTTAGAAACGCAACGTAACGAATAGGTACTTTATTGGTTCATATCCATGCAATGCTAAGTAAAATTTACATAGTGATTCACGTCAACATGTCAGGGCTTTATAGAGTTAACGCATTGCTTTTTCGTATTGTGATTTTGATTATGGGCTTTTAGCGTCTTTATGTGGCTAGCACTTCTCGTGTTTATACATCTGTTTTCATCAAAATCCCTTTCCGCTCCGCACGTACGGAATATTGTTTCTTATTTCAACTATTAGATTATCATAGATTTAAATAAGCTCACAAGCCCACGCATAAACGCAGACAACATAATCTAAATAATATGGAGAATTGCAGTTTCTAACTGAAATACGGCTGAAAATGCAAACATTTAAAACAATTCGTTTAATTTTATTAATGAAAAGAAATTGGGTAAGGTGATTTATTCTTTTGCCTCATACCCTGTCAATGGTACCACTATTCATTTCATAAATAATTACCCAAAGATAGTTAAATTAAGATATTGCGGTCAATCCCCTTTTAATATCGAAAAATTATCGACAGCGGAAGGATAAGTAATTGGATTCAATTGCAGTCGTAGGCTAGCAGTAATCTCATTAGTTAAATCTTAATTTTGTTTATAGTGTACTGAATGAAGACTTAGACTGACAGAGTTAATTTACTCCGGGCAGAAACACTGAGATAATTACATAAATGTATAGTATTAGTTACATCGCGAACCGGCTGGAGAATCATTTTAAAAGGCTTGAATACCTCAGCCACTTTCTGTAAAAGACTCTATAGCATTAAAGGTAGATGTTTCGATTTTCAACTTGAAGTTTTCTATTCTACATGAAAGGTCATCCTTAAAAAAGTCGTGTTCCAAAGTTTTAGTTGCATAGCTCTAATGGTTCTTATTTTAGACGCACAAGATGCTGTGAACTGTACCCATTGAGTAGTACACAAACTATATCGGTGGTTACCACCATTCGCGGTAATTCGACGTTATTTCATCGATTTCTCCGTAATTATACCGATTTAGGCCGTCAAATTTCAGTATAATGATGAGAAAAATACGAGCTTTCATATGGTTTATAGATTGGTTTATTGAAAAATACAAAATCGTGGCTTAAAAGCCAAATTGCATTGCACTTACAATATTATAAAAACATTTAAATACATTCAAAGAGATACATTAAAATATAAATATAAAATACAAAGACACATTTACACTCTCACGAGATGAACATACACATACCCTCAAACAGCCTTACCCACACGTACCTCACCCCCACACCTCTCCCACACACTTTCATGAATTTAACAATAAAAGATCCTCTCACAAGATGAAAATACACATACCCTCAAACAGCCATACCCACACGCACCCCCCCACACCAGACCTCTCCCACTCACTTTCATAAATTTAACAATAAAAAGATCCTCTCACGAGATGAACATACACATACCCTCAACAGCCATACCCACACGTACCCCCCCCCCCCCCCCACACCCCCCCCCCCCCCCCCACCCACCAGACCTCTCCCACTCACTATCATAAATATAACAATAATAAGATACATTTAAATATTGATTGCACACAACATTTTTAAAATTATTCATTGTTTAAAAGTCTGACATAATATGGTACCGGGCTGTTAAAAAATCTCTTTGTCCTGAAACGAGGCTGGGAAATTGCACTTGAATTACGTAGGTTAAAACTGTGACATTCATTTCTTCGGGGTGGTAAAAGATGTTCAGTCCTGACATTTTGATCTAAACCTTTGGCAAACTTGAGAGAGTGATGTTCTCTTCTTTCCTCCAGACTATCAAGATCACACATGCTTAAGGCATCAGAATAAGAATGATACTTGCGGCCTTATTTTCATGCTTATAGGCCATCATCATATGACATGAAAATCTCCGTATGTCTGAGATAATTCTGTGTTACGAAAATGTGATCGGGTCATCTACCTTTAAACCTCTAATTGTTGTAATTGCCCCATTTGGTCAGTGGTGGTCTGCCTCCAGTCACCAGTGACATATTTGACAGTTGGTATGGTTGGTGGGATGTTATACTTTGATTCAAATCTATGTACACATAAGTGTAGTGTTAATCCTATGATTGTTGTATTGGATATCATTATGATAGCGGTTGGTTTGAGAAAAATTAAACAAATCAATGCAAACATAAAGTATTATTATAAGGTTAAATGTGAGTTTGTTTGCTTGTTCTTCGTTTTTTTTGAAAGGTTTTTTTAAATATTTTTTTAAAAGAATAACACTGAGACATATAATTATATGTCGGAAAATTCTAGATGTAATTTTTCGTCGTCGTCGTCGTTCTATGAATCATGGCTGATTCTTTGTGACCCTATTGATGATGGAGCGCCACCGTTGTCTATTTTGTGACATGCGATGCGCAGAGATGAGAGATAGACCGGTTGCTTCTTTAATGCCATCAGTCCAACGAAGCTTTGGTCTGCCACGTTTACGTCTTCCTTCGATAGCTCCTTGTATTATCACCTTTTCTAGATTGTCACCCTCTCGTCTAGCAATATGTCCAAAGTATTGTAGCTTGTTGCGCATGATCTTTGTATATAGAGAAGTTTGGTTCCCAATCTGGTTTCTGACAAATTCATTTGTCTTATGCTCTTTCCATGATATTCCTAGCATCTTGCGCCAACACCACATTTCAAAAGCTGATATTTTCTTTGAATCTGCTATTCCGACTGACCATGTTTCAGCTCCATATGTTGCGACCGGAAAGATTAGTGCCTTCATAATACGTATTTTAGTGGCCTTTGTGATTCCTCTATCTTTCCAAATGGTTGATAGGGCATTTGCTGATGTTTTAGCCATTGCCAGACGTCTTTTAATTTCTCCGGAGCTTCCACCATCTTTAAAAATTAGTGATCCAAGAAAATTGAAGTAATTAGGCATGAACATACATTTTTTAAGCTTAAAGTATATACTTAAAATGATGGTTCAACCATGTCTGCAGGTTAAATTATCACAACGTTTCCACCAAAAGTATTTCGTCTTGACATCCTCTTAATCATGGCCATAAGTGTACTTAAGGGGGCTGTGCACCTTCAGGTACAGCCTCCGTAAAACTGCCGTAACTTCTTTATTATTCATTAAATCTATATAAAAGTATACATTTTCTTGCAGAAAAGGGTTCAATGAATCCAACCATGATCATGAAATTGACCATTTTGGGAGAAAATTATAAAAAACACGTTTTTTGACCCATTTTAGGTTTGGAAAAGATAACTCAAAATATATTTTGTTAAATTTTATCATACTAGTTTAATTATATTCCTCATGCAATTCCCTAGGAATCGTTTTTTTTTTTTAATTTTTACTTTATTATTTTTTGAATTATCGAACAAAAAGTGCCAAAAAATATGATTTTTTACCAAAAAACGTGATTTTCACGATTTTGGAGGTTAAAAAACAGTTTTTTTGGCACTTTTTGGTCTGTAATTCAAAAAATAATCAAGTAAAAATTTAAAAAAAAAATGATTCCTAGGGAATTGCATGAGGAATATAATAAAACTAGTATGACAAAATTTAACAAAATATATTTTGAGTTATCTTTTCCAAACCTAAAATGGGTCAAAAAACATGTTTTTTATAATTTTCTCCAAAATGGTCAATTTCATGATCATAGTTGGATTCATTGAACCCTTTCCTGCAAAAAAATGTATACTTTTATTAAGATTAAATGAATAATGAAGAAGTTACGGCAGTTTTACGGAGGCTATGCGAAGGTGCACAGCCCCCTTAAGGTCCCATATACAATTTGTTCCAGTCGCTCGATACTGGTACAATTTCATTGTTCCAGTATCGACCGACTGGAACACCAAATTGTGTTCAATACTGTAACGATTTTATGTTCCATTATCGGACAATACTGGTACACACACTACCAGTTGTAGTTTGTCCCAATATTGAACGATACTGGTAATTAATTGTGTTCCAGTATCGTGGAACATCATTAACACTTTATGTGTCCAGGTATCGACCGATACTGGAACAGTAACTTTGTACCAGTACCGAACGATGGAAAGATACTGGGTGTTCCAGTACTGGACGATACTAGTACAGTCCAGAATCTGGGAAATTAAGTACACTTTTTCCCAGAATCTTTACAACTATGGATGTAAAAGGGGGTACATAGGGAAATTCCACCCCCCCCCCCCCTATATGCTTGCACAATAAAGTACCCTGCCAAATTCGGCACACATGGTAATAATGATAGTGCAAAACTTTCCTCATAAAGGACAACCCTATACTAAATAATGTGAACCCGCCTAACATACTCAAACATCTGGTTTCGTTGTGTATACAAATTATTTCAAATTATAGTCATAGCTAGTCACTGTTCACCTTGTGGATAACAAATGTTAAAACATTGGACTTAGTATATCAATCAAAAATTCATCTTAAGATATTGACCAAGTCTAGCCATTATTTTGTTTCCATGCATGTCACAATGTCCCATGGCTATTTTATGATAATGAATTGTTCATTCCTGAGAGCTGGGATGCAATCACCAAAATAACGCCTTGTTAATACCTCCTGGGGTATAACCGCATCGTAAATGTTTTTAGATACACAAATAAACCAATACATCAATCCATTTCGTAATTGAATAAAGTTTGTCCAATATTTACATCACGGGCAATGCTCCTGCAATGATATCCGGCAATAACAAGCTGCACAAATCTCGCGCAAATACACGGGTATTTGCGTTTGATTAAATCACGTCAGTCTTATTGGTGCGTGGCAATTTGGTTAGTTACATTTATTGACCGATTAACAGGTATAGATTTACTAGTATGTTATATTTCAAATGTAAAAAGGTTACAATAGCCTCTATAAAAAATGAATTACTGTTGCAGTAGAGGTGTTGCGAACATGCATTTTGAAATTCTCATTAGCTACAAAATGTGTATAAAAATGCGCTCAATTCCGTTTGCATTATTATATGTTATACTTGCTTAATGTTTTCGTGAGCTTGTATGTTTTCAGCAATATGTATCAACATGTAATGCCTGCTATTTTTATACATTTGTAGGAAATTGTAGCAAAGAAAGTTTTCTTAATTTCTCTGTCGGTGTAGTGTATTTTAGTATAGTATAAAGACTCCGTTTGTCCCAATCGATTTGGTTACAAATTGAACATATATCCGTTAAAAAAGGTATTTTTAGACTATTTCCTGTTTGAGTTGCGTAGAAACAAGTCCAACTTATTTGGAATCGAAATTGATAACCTTAAGGGTTTTTTTCATATACTAACCGTTTCATGCAAATGAATTAATGTGCGTCTGCAAAGTACTTTTTCTGTCTGTTTGTTTGTTTTTGTGCTTGATTTTTTGTTTGGTTTGTTTATTTATTTACATGTGCCTCGAGCGAAACGCTAGGATCATATAATGATTAGCATTCTAGCTATATGAAATGAAAATTAGAACAAGATTGAAGGAAAAGGATTAGTTACAATAGCCGGCCACTACCAACAAATTAAGTGAAACATTCTGCAATGTTGCTGTGAGCCTTGTAGGACATGACGAATGAAAGCATTAATCCAATTTCAGCTGCCGCACGGGCTTGTAGATGTAACAACGTACGCAGTAGAACACAGAATTGGTGTTGAACCAACAAGTTTTCATGAAATTCGATGACGTATCCTTGCTGAAGCTCCGCGTACATTAATGATGCTGTTAGCTGTTGACATAAAAGGTAACTATTTGTCAAGCTTTGACACGTCGAAAACGGTGTAAACTGTAGTGCTATTGGTAATTGTAGAACATATAGTTGGTTCAAATTCAGTAATTCCGTTTGTCATTGGATTTGTATTCATATCTTAAACATTCTGGGTCGTATTCTCGTACTAAACACGGTTTTAGCTTAAAACCGTGTTTAACTTAACGCGTGTCTAACTTAAACGTGAGTTTATTCTTTAAACGACGTGTTTAACATGCAAAACACGATTTTAAACTCTGCAAATTTCGTTCCCAGAGTGGTCCTGCGTTGATTGTATACAGGTATTTAATTCATTGTGGCCCTAATGGAGTACAATAAATATCGACCGAATGCCTTAAATACACGGTACTTTTAACGACTACGCGATCCGCACGTCAGCTTGCACCCGTCACGGAGGATTGATCACGCAAGGCATACATTTGGTGCGCGAGTGTAGTTAAACACGCATTAAACTACTCCCGTACCCATGTTTAAAGTTAGACACATTTCGGCGAGTTAGACGCGTGTTTAAGCAAAACAAATGTACGAGAATTGAGTTTAGTTAAACGCTGTGTCTAAAGTCAAAGTTAGACGCGTGTTTAGCTTAAAACCGTGTTTAACCACGTACGAGAATACGGCCCTCTATTTTTTATATTGTCAAATTATCCCTATGTTAAATCAATCAAACAGAGTGAGGCCATTGTGGAATATAGGTTCGAAAAGGTATGAAAGACCCACTCCGTAGACTTGATATTGGTATAAACGTACAATAATTTATTGCCCTAATTAATTACTTACGTTACGAACTGACAAACGCATTGCGCGAATAGAGTCTTAGTCAACGTAGGCTAACCGTTACCTGCACCATCCGTAATGACACTTTTGATTAAACCCGCAATTGACGAGGTGGTCGTCTAACATTATCAGCATCTTATGTTGTACACCAACAAATGCTGTGTGTAATTCTAAGCTATTTTATATATTGAAATTGGATAAAAGCGTTAGACCGCACAAATGAAATGTTGTCAGCTCCCTCAGCTTGTATTATTATTATTATTATTTTCTATTATTTATTTTTTATTTATTTTATTATTATTTGTGTCTAACTTTATAATATTGTGATTATTTTATCATCTCGAAGGAAAAGGGAGTGTGTTTGTTGGCTTAAACTTAAAATAATGGTTAATAAAAGATAACTCCCTAATAATATGACGATTTCATGGTACTGTAGTATTAACCCTGGTTACACACATACATCAATTTATACTTAGGCCTGCCACAAGTACATGTGATGTGCCATTTTCCGGAGTAAACATAATATCAGAATTAAGATCTATATTCTGACTATAACATTTAGATTATTAATACACTTCATTATAGTATTCTCCCCATACCCAAATATCGCTTTGTATCATTATATTTATGCAAACATAGTCATACCTTGTGGGTAATTCCCGTATTGCATATAAATTGGGTACACATGAGGAGATCACATCGATAGGAGAGCAGCCGGAATCTATGTAGTGATAGAATTACGTGATTTGAATTGATATCCAGAATTTGATTCGCTTCATTCGTTTGGCACTATGCCGATGAGAAATTGAGAGCCACTGTTGAGCTTTCCGGGGAAAACCCTTTCCTATTGCCGCGGTCGATTTATCGCCTCTGTTATAGCTGGCTCTCTATCGGTGTCTAACAGTTTTTGATGGAGTATTAGTCTTATATCCGCTTTCTCTGCGCACAACACGTTATGTTTTACTTTAATGTGGTTTTTACTGTGGAGTGTGTTGACTTGTCGGGGAATTTGTGTCAAACAATTTGTATTGACAAGATAACGATGATATGGACATAATGTCAGTTTGGAGTCCGGGTAATGAGTTTCACTAGACTAGGCATCAAAAGAATCACAACTCTACTTCTAGCTGGTACAAAGAAAGTTAGTCATACTATGAGATTTGCTTCTTTGCCATTTCGTTATCCCAAATAGTACCAACAAAATGATTTATAGATAAAGCCGAGACTTGGGACATTTGCTTGGAATATATTACGAAATTAAATCCGTAATATTGTTAATGTGAGGTTTTTAGACCATTATTCTCTTCTCTTTTATTCGTTTTTCATTTTTTTCTCTGCTAAATGTTGCTAAATTCTTTAAGAAGAAGAATATGTCTTCCACAAGGAGACATTTTTACTACACAAGTTTTGTTGGTTCTTTCTGTTACATTTTAAAATATTGTGATTTTTCGTCACCCTGACACTTATAATATTTGAACCAATTAATATGATTATAGTCATCATAAGGTAAATTTTTTAATCTTGACCCAATTAGAATTATGAATATTTTTATTAGCTATAACAGGTTGATTCAAACCAACTTTTTGGAGATTGATATGTGTGATCTATTGTAATTTGTAGTTCCCAGTCATGCGTCCATTATTTGACGGAATAAAGTGCATGATTCAGTTCCGCCAAGTTCGGTCATTGTAAGTTAGGACTTATTGGTGGCACTAGACATTATGGTAGCCGACTAGTTTAACATTGATTTAAACACTCTTAGTAGTTATAAACCAATAAGAAAGCAGGAAACTAAAATACCTGCATAATGTGCTGAACTGCGGGTGATATCAAATGTATTAACGTGCTTTAATTTATTATAGAAGCGATCATATCAGGATGAAATCTAAATTGAACCAAATTAAAAGTCACTGAAGAAGCGCTTCTATGGACACAGATTGACGGTCAACACCAACAAGCCACCTGTCGGACACCACTTTAACCTTCCCAACCACACCATGTCTGATATGATCTTACAGGGCATTGCATCTTTAGGTAGCCGTTCAGAAGTGGTACGTCTCAGTAGAGAGAAGCTATGGATGAAGCGTCTTCTCACAATTCAGCCCCACGCCGTAAAAATCCAGGAAGGGAATGATTAGACGCAACCTCCCCCTCCTCCCCCATTTGTATCTGATTAACTTATCACTTGTATTTTTTACCCATTTGATTTTCTCCACTTTTTCTTAACTTTATTTTTCACATTTTATATTTCTCATTACTCGTTCAATTGCATTTCCATTATTTGTTACCAAAAGACTAGACCTATTCCCACTTCGTTTTGTCTTGTTTTTTCATGCATTCTCTCAGTCATTTTACATTTCCATCTAACTTTATTATTTATTTTTAGTCATCACCATTATGGATTTTGCTCACCATTTTTATATTCTATTTGCCTTTCACCTTTTAATCTCACCTTTGTTATGTCATTCTTTTGTTATATTATTCACTTAATCAAGCAGCAGTCAAGTTCCCCTATTCATCCGTCTGTAACTTTGACCCCAACTATGTTACATTATCTCTTGTCATTTCCTGCCCATTGTTCCCCTGTCTATATATATGTTGTGTATGTTGTATTGTGTCATTTTACCTTCGATAAAGATTCTGTTATAATCGAAACGTCAGGTCATCTATATTTATAACAATATTTATAACAATATTTATAACAACAATAATGGCAATTTTGGATGTTCATCTTGAATTCTGAAGTAAATTTTTAAACATTTAAAATTTTCAACACCACTTAATCTCCTTTTAAGGTTAAAATTCGTTCTAGAATGTCGTAGGATTTCTTCCGCATGGGTTAGATCCAGATTTGTGGGAAACCTTTCGGAGATTTGATACGTGGTTCACATCAGTCTAGCTCGGAACTGGTTTAGTCATTCTTAAGTTAGAGCTTACTAGCAGCACTGAAAAATTCTACCTCGGACTAAATTCTATTTATCAATTATGAGACAGTGACGTAACTGCGTCCTTTACTAATTGGAGTATATAAACGCGCGCGACTATACATGCAGGCGTAGAAAGACGGACGATACATTCTCGCACGTTAATGCTGCGCCTGCAAAATTACGTCACTATCCAGAAGAAGAGAAATGGAGTATAGTTTGAAATTAATCAACCGACGAAGTATTGACATGTTTGCCACAGATATTGTTAAATTTGCTTCTGAACACTGCGGTGCTTCCAGACATTTTAATTTGTGAACTGTTCAGCAATACTCTTTTCACTATTTTAATATTCGCTGAACCTTGCTTACAAAGTAAAAAATGCGCTTGAAAATGGTCCATCACCTTTAAGTATATGATTTCATACATGCAATTACCATTTGCGTTTTTCTAACGATTGTCCTGGTTTTATTATTCCATTTTATGACCGTGGCTTTGTATTAAAGAGTATTTATCTCACGAGATAGCAACTAATCGAATATTTAACGGGTAATGCTAATGGACACGGAGATGAGACATCTTTAGGCTTATTCAGTGGTGTGTTGTATGCTGCGCCCTCAATATTGATAAAAACTGGGATTTTTACAAATACATGTATGAACTTACACTAAGGATTCAGAAAAATCAGCTTTCTTTGTACAACAAAACTTCGATTCAAATATTCTGATCTAGGGCTAAGAAAAGAATTTCACAATATAGCGGGGGAGCAATCAATACCTAGCATCCTTTATTTAAAATGAAAAATGGTTACAACAGCCTTTCTACAAATAAAACACTGTAAAGTAGAGGTGTTGCGAACATGCATTTTGAAATGCTCAATTACTTTAAAAAGTCTTATCAGCCACAAAATGTAATAAATATGCTATTAATTCCGTTGATGTTTTTTTTGCATATACTAAAGTTAGGGCGAGGGAACTTGCCTCTTTAATCGGGTTTATCACCTTTTGCATTATTATATGTGAGACTTGCTTAATATGTTTTCGTGAGCTTTTCATGTTTTCAGTTCTAAGGATCTGCCTGCTATTTGTATACATTGGTAGTAAAGTTAACATAGACGATGGCTGGAAGAATGATGTGACATGTTAACGCTCTCCATCTCTGCCGTTGTAACGTATGTTAGTATAGTAAGCCTCAATTTGTCCCAATCAACGTGGTTACAAATAAGACACTGATATATAATATCAGAACTGAATTAAAGTTTGATAAGATGAATTATTTGGAATCAATATTGATAACGTTAAGGGTTTTTAGAAATATTTAACCATTTTATGCAAATGTATTAATGTGCATACACGGTCGATACACGTAGACCCACGCCTCAAGCGAAACGCCAGGATAGTATAAGCATGCTGACTATAGGAAAATGAAGAAAGAAACATTAATCCAATTTCAACTGTCACACAGGCTTGTAGATGTAGCAACGTATACAGTATAACACATATTTCGTGTAGCCCGAGTGCTAGTGGTGATTGTAAAACACAAAATTGGTCAAATTCAGTAATTCCGTTTGTCATTGGATTTGTATTCATATCTTAAACATTCTATTTTTATAGATTGTCAAATTTATCCCTATGTTAAATCAATCAAACAGAGTGAGGCCATCATAGAAGAGATTCGAGAAGTATCTAAGACCCACTACGTAGACTTCATATTGTTATGTAAAGCATGCATTTATTGCACTAATTGACTCTTTTGTCGATAATCGTATTTACGTGCGTACATTTGTTACTAACTGACAAACGCATCGCGCGAAAAGAGTCCTCGGCAACGTAGGCTAACCGTTACCTGCACCACCCTAAATGACAATAAGCCGCAAACATTTTTATCAAATTCGCATTTGGCGATGAGGTTTTGTTACATTATCAACATCTTATTGTTTTAGACCGTACAAATGAATTCATACCCAAATGTTGATATTGTCATCATTTATTACTTTTTCTATATTTAAAATGTTGTGATATCTTTTGTCATCGTGATAATTTATTTTAACGTTTTCGTGGTACAGTAACATTTCCCCAGGTTAGAATAAGGTTAATCCCTATAGATATGGTGTGACCGGTGACGTAGTGCCCGGCGGTTTGCGTGCGCACCTACAGGAAACGGTGCTTTAATTCACACTTGATTGATCATTACTTACCATGCTTACGGTGTAATAGTGCAGTAGTCATGCTATGCATCCCTAAGCACAATGAGAGACCAGGTACTAAATCTGGTTGCCCGGCGGTTTGCGTGCGCACCATAAGGGCATGTGTTTTTAAAATTGGCGCTCAGTGATGTGTGTTTTGCTTTCATATAGTAAATGTATGCAGTAGTCATGGACTAGTACCTCTAGCATGTCTTTAGACCAGGCGCTAATCAATTTGTAAACACTACTGATGTAAACAACGGTCACCTCATCTATACATCAATATGTTCTTATGCATAAAACAAGTACATGTGATGTGCTATTAGCATGAGTCTCAAGGCGCTTGAAAAGAAACATAAACAGATTGTTGAGTTACATATTGGCGAGTTAGTGGTTGGGGAGTTAGGTGAAAAATATGAATGCAGTTGAGTTGCTAATTTGTATAGACTGATCACTGATGCTGTAATTATTTTCACAAATATATACTGTTTTATGTCTCTTATTTCATTAAATATTAACTATAACTCCAACTATAAATTTAATTTCAATTATGCCAACTTATATGTAAATCGCCATGATCACTGTTGATGAGTGGTTATGATTGGCTCAAAACAAACTTTGCGACCCACAGAAGCCTCAGAGAGGAACAAATAATGCATTGCAAGCAAAAAAACACCCTAAAACACAAGTTTTTCAACATATTTTTTGACCGAAGGATATCCGCAGCACTGGGTTCAATCTAATGCAGCACATATCCATTTTGTGGGTTTACAATTGCCTTACTCTTCCCGAAAAAGTGGTGAGACGGAAAAAATGGAAGGGTATTACTGACAAATAAATACATAACACTTGTTGCTTTCTATGCGGAGCAATTTTGGCACATTTAGGCTAACGAAAGCAATATACGTGTGACACATACGTCGTATAATAATAATACGGTATAAGCCTTTAGGCAACTAACTTATCGTCCAAGTAAGCATACCATTTTCTGCATCACCTCAGCGATGTCTGTCAAAGGTGTAACGATTTGATCAGTCTGTCGCCTATCCCAAACATATCACTTTGTATCATTATACTTCTTTAAACATAGACATGCCTTGTGGGTAATTCCCGTAATACATATACATTGGGGACACTAGAAGAGATCG
Source organism: Ophiura sarsii (assembly GCA_035610835.1). Taxonomy (NCBI): domain Eukaryota; kingdom Metazoa; phylum Echinodermata; class Ophiuroidea; order Amphilepidida; family Ophiuridae; genus Ophiura; species Ophiura sarsii. The sequence goes on along the minus strand of CM069446.1, from coordinate 957,519 downwards.
CGTCGACAGGAGAGCAGCCGGCATCTTTGAAGTGACAGTTCTAAGTGATTTAAATAACGTATGCCGATGAGAATTTGAGAGCCAGCCGCTGTTGAGTTTGTCGGGGAAAACCCCATTCCTATTACCGCACTGGATGATCGCTTCTCATAGCTGGCCCTCTAGCGGTGTCTAACATTTGGGGAAAACCCCATTCCTATTACCGCACTGGCTGATCGCTTCTCATAGCTGGCCCTCTAGCGGTGTCTAACATTTAAGAAACCATTGGAAAGGAATATCTAATGCACTTTGATGGAGTATCAGTTTTATACCCTCTCCCCCTACGCACAACACGGTGTTTTTATTTTAAAGGAGGTGTCCCGCAAGCATAAAAGTGTGCATTATATCTTCTGAGTCGTCTGACACCGTCTGGTGTTGATGACTCAGAAGACATCCATCAATAGCGCCCCATGTGTGAAATTGGGGCTGATGACTTCGGAGAGAATTCCCGAGGAAAGCTTCCAAAAAGGTGAGCTTAAAATCTCAGTTGTGAGAAAACAGAAATGTTAAATGTGTGCATTATATGTTAGAAAAATAACTATCGAGCCCAACTTTTGTAATTATATAGAACAAAACACCACACTTATGACACAAACAAATAAAAACTGCAATCTCTCAACATGCACTTTTTAAAATTCGCGGCGATCGAAAGTTCCAGTGTTGATGATGTCATAGTTATATAATGCAAATGCGAGAATTTTAGCACCGATACCCATGACGTCATCGACATCGGGACGTTTGATCGCCGCGAATTTTAAAAATTGCATGTTGAGTGATGGCAGTGTTTATTCTTTTTTGTAACTAATATGGTGTTTTGTTTAATATAATTACGTAATTTCTGCTCGATACTTATTTTTCTAACAAATGATGCTCAATGTTGTGCTTGCGGGACACTTCCTTTAACTCGCAAATGTGCATCAAGATATTCTTTTGACTTATCGGGAATTTTATCAAACAATTTGAATTGACAAGATAAAAACTATCAACGATGATATTGACTTAATATTAGTTTAGAGTCCGGATAATGATTATTACTAGGCATCAGATGAATTACAAATCTACTACTAGCTGGGATATATGCTTGCATAAATAAAGTAAGTCATAATATAATATTTGCTTATAGGTAAAACGGTTTAATTGCAAGTCCGTTTTCATTGACTAATTGTTTCAGTTAGACATTCAAAATATAAAATATCAGTTGTATGGGATCTATATAGCAAATAGTGCACTCTTTACGACACTATTCAGAACCCATATCCAAAATAGAACAACAAAAATGCTATATATATAGATAAGGCTGAGACTTTGGTCATTTGCTTCATATAAATCACGACATTATAATCAAGTTGTCAATTTTGACGATTTTATAGACCATTATACTCTTCTTTTAATAATAATAATAAATAATAAAAAGACTTATATAGCGCATAAAGCAACGGCTTCAAAGCGCTGTACATGTACAACCATAAGACTATAAAATACACAATATACTACACGCTACCAAATATTTTAAAGCATTATAAAAAAGTCATAAAAGTCTTAAATCTAAAAAGCTTTTGTTTGTTTTCCTAAATTCTTTAAGAAGTAGAATATTTCTTCCACTATATAGGTAACATTTTTTAAACTTTGAAACCAGCAGTTAATCTTCCGGAATCTTAAGTTATTTGCTTAAGGCGATAGTTCGCTAGAAAAAAATGTGTTTTTTGTTTCATTTTGAGAAATATCGGATTTCCATCACCATGCCACCTATATTTGATCCAATTAGTATGATTGAGACCCATCATATCTGGGTGAAATCTTAATCGTGACCCAATTAGAATATCTATAGTTTAATCAGTTCCAAATTAGCGAGAAATAGTCGGTTGTTATCTCTCCGCGTGCAAAAGTAATCCAAGCGTACTCGCATGGTTATGGCTACACCCACGCGGTTTTGGTAGCACGCACACGTTCGCGTCTTCTGTATTTATTCGCTGATGTAAGGAGGCTTCGCCATTTTGGAAATAATCAAACTATAGTATGTATGTTTTATCATGGAATCGAAGCACCCTTTAGGAGATTGATATGTGTGAAATGTTGTATTTCGTAGTTCCCAGTCATGCATCCAGTATTTGACGAAATACAGTGCATTGTTTATTTAGTTGGACCACTTTATTCCACCCAACTAGTTCGGTCATTGTAAGTTAGTGGCACTGGAGATAATGATTTCCCGACTATTTATTCATACACTCTTAGTATGAACCAATAAGAAAGCAAGAAACTAAAATACGCAGAGTGCATTGAAAGTGTGTAATTGCTTTCCGTCGTGTGCGCCATTATAACAATATTGATGATAAACTACATTTGTAAAGCACGTTATACAAACATTTCGATGTGCTGTGCAATACAAATTTTGAAATAGCGTTTTAAATTGACATATTATGGCTCAAGATGCAAACGTTTGAAACAATTATTTTAATTTTAAATACAATATAATGTAATTCAAAAGGAAAACTACTGGAATAGGATAAAAGCATTTCGTGGAGGGTGATTTCTAATTTTGCCAACAAATTCTCGTTATGATACCACTGTTCATTTCATAAAGAATCTACCAAAAAAGGGAAAGTCTGATCACGGTCAATCCCCTTTTAATATCGGAAAATTATCGACAGCGGACGGATTAGTAATTGAATTGTTAAATCCTAACTTTTTAGAATAGTGTACTGTTTGGAGACACAGACTGAATGAGTTAATGTCCTCGGTGCAAAGAAACAGAGAAACAAACGGAAATTGGACCGTCAAAGGCGAGGCGACTGAAGAAACAACATACTTGTACATTCATCTCGTAATTGATGAATAAAAGTATAAGACATGCTCAATATTGACATCACGGCCAATGCTCCTGCAATAATATCCGGCAACTACAAGATGCACAGGTTTCGCTTTTCTTTTTTATGGCGTTTGAGTAAATCACATAGTCTTTTTGTTGCGTGGCATTGGTTAGGTCAAAATGACGGGAGAACTTACTTCTTTACGTCGGGTCTATCCACCTTTACCCACCGAGTCTGCATGTTTTCAGCATTATTATGAATAACATTTTAATGCATGCTCATTGTATGCATAATCATAAAGCAAAGAAAGATTTAATACTTCAAAACAGACCGTATCAAGTTATTATAGACGACGGATGACTAAATGATATAAAATGTTAACGCGCTCCTTCTCCGTCGATGTACCTTTTTTTTCTAAAACTTGTTCGCGAATGTTTGAAGTATTTGCTTTTCACTTCCAATTCGGATACTTAGTAATAGAAAGCTCTCCGTTTTTCCGATCGATGTGGTTGGACAGATGTGCGTAATAAAAGGGGTTATTCAAGTCATTTCCTGCTTGGGTTGCGTGGAAAATAGTAGATTATATTAGAACTTAGTTGAATGTTGGTATGAATTAATCGGAATCAAAATAGATAACGTTAACACTTTCCACGCGGCAGGCGGCTGCAGACGACATTCCAACATTTCACAAAATGTTTCAAAAATGTCAAAAATGTTAACCATATTTGGAAACACCATGGAAAATGCATTGAAATAAGTTCAAACATGCCTAGTATTGGTTGAGTAATACTTGGGATAGATTTTGAAAATTGCGAAAGGTTTCTGAAAAATCTGTTTTGTATATGGTAAAAATAATGGCCGCGTGGAAAGTGTTAAGTTCACTGTTGCCGACCAATGTGATTCCTCTTTCATTCGCTTTCAAGAAGTTTCGGAGGATGAAGTGCGCGCCATTGTGATGAAGTCTTCGAAAAAGACATGCAGCCTTGATCCATTGCCAATGTCGCTTCTAATCTACTTGCTCGATGATCTTTTGCCCATTACTACAAAGATCATCAATAGTTCGCTGGCCTCTGGGCAATTTCCAGGCGCTTACAAAGTTGCTCGTGTCAAACCTCTGATCAAGAAAACATCGCTCGACTGTGAGGACATGAAAAATTATCGTCCTATATCAAACCTAAGGTTTGACTCAAAACTCTTAGAGCGTGTCGCTGTAAGTCAACTCCAAGCCTACCTTAAAGAGAATGGTCTTCAGGGCAACAAGCAATCTGCTTATCGCGAAGGCTGCAGTACAGAGACTGCAATTCTCCGTGTGTGCAATGATCTCCTGCAGACAGTTGACAGAGGCGACGAGGTGATACTTGTTCTCTTAGATTTCTCAGCCGCATTTGACACTATAGACCATCATGTGTTGATTAGGCGCCTGGAGGAGCGATATGGAATTACTGACAGTGCACTGAACTGGTTTGTATCCTACCTTGAAAACCGCAAACAAGCTGTTGCCGTTGAGACTGCACTCTCTGATACGCTTCCAATGGACTACGGCGTACCGCAGGGATCAGTAGCAGAACTGAATGAATGTAGTTGGTTTCGAGAAAACATGTCTCGTCATACATTTCACTAACTTTGAAGCTAGAAAGTTCAATCAGTTTAGGTTGGTTTTCCTAATAATTGATCAACTATGCGAAATTAAATCCTTAAATAGATTCCATGACTTGATTAGTGTATTAAATATATTTCAGCTCACCACGTGGCTGTTTATGTGTTATATAAACTTTAAAATATTATGCGACTATCATATTGAATTTGGTACTTTTTGTCTATAGGGGTATACATAGCTAAATAAATGCACCGTTATCCCGGTATAAATCATTCTGGGACACACTTTACAATTAACGTGTTTACTTTCAAAAGCTGAAAACCGTTTAATCTAGAATGAAATATAGGAATCGCTAAGCGGCAGATAGTTTACGCACAGTGTGAAGGATAGACGAATATGCTAAGACAGTAGGTTGCTTTCCGTATTCAGACAGTTTAGTTTGCCTCCATGTCCTTCTAGCAAAGCCAAGTAATCTGCAACACCACTTCTTGAACACCTCTTCCATTGCAGCATCACGTCCATTTAAATGAAATTGAACCTTTTCGATAGAGAAAGCAATACATGGATTAGCAGAATATTATTTTATATAATTACATTTGTATCATAATTATAGGCTGTACCATATTTTTGTCATCGTGACGACCACCTTATCGTCCTCATCTTCATCTCCATTATACCACAGGGCAGATGGTGGAAACACAGATGGTAGACCATTATTATAGCTCCTAGAAGCTAGTCCAGCACTCTCACAGTTTTGGTGACTACTACTTTTCTACTGTGATATCAATATTAATATAATGCATTAGTATAGTTAGTATTCAATATAGCACGTTCATGACATTCATGAAAAACAATTGGGAAAGAAAACACTCCTAAATGTAACTTGAGTTCAATAACACAATTTCTCACGATCACGTATTACTTGCTTTAAAAGGAAGACGCCCTTCATTGAGAGTTCGCCATGGACATGATGGAACAAAAACAATTCCTGTATTCAATATAGCACGTACATGACATTCATGAAAAACAATTGAGCTTTAAAGGACAACTATTTGGGAAAGAAAACACTCCTAAATGTAACTTTAAAGTTCAATAACACAATTTCTCACGATCACGTATTACTTGCTTTAAAAGGAAGACGCCCTTCATTGAGAGTTCGCCATGGACATGATGGAACAAAACAATTCGTCGCTGTTCTGACATACCGGCACGTCTCTTTACTTATTTCTGTTGTGATGTGCCGGTATGTCAGAACAGCGACGGATTGCATCAGTTTATTCAACAAAATAACAGTATTGTAAATTTAAAGGCATGACTTATTAATGGCAAGGAAACTTCGCGAGTTACCATGTATCGATGCCTATTTATTTTTTCAGACATTTCAAAACAAAATCAATTTCTGAACATCGAGGCGAGAAATAAAATCTTTGTTAGTAATTAAAAAAAAGAAAAAAGAAAAAAGAAAAGAAAGTACATAAATAACAAATAAAACATATTCATTAATTAATCGCAGAAAAATTGATAATGCACGTGAACATTTCATAGGTTATAGAAATATGGTTGGTCAACTCTCACGGTTAACTGAATTTGTAGTTTGGCAAATATTCTTGAGTTAGTCGTCAGTCTATACCAAAATTAAAATATGATATACGCTTAGAAAGAGGTGTCAACTTTTGCTGGGTACAAAAGAAATGTGTTGTTTTAATCCAATATTTTGTTAAACATCGATTTCGTAAAATAACGTTTTACACATGCAATAGTTTACTTTTGAAGTCCGAGATTTACACTCTGGAAGTGTAGATAAGTGCCCGTAATTGGGCGGGTTATTTTAAACGAGTACCCATCAACATGCGGGTTGGGTCTTTTAAATGCTGAAACAGAGTTTGGTTCCCATGGCCGACACGTGGATGCTCTCTATCTCAGTTAACTGTACAATGTTAAGCGAAAATCCGATGCTATCCGGGCACATCGGTTACGTTACTTTGCAGTATCCAGCTATGCGGTGCAGGAAGCAGGTCTTGAGGACCTTGAGGACCCGGCTTTTTGTATATAAAGGGTTCAACAAAAGAAAGTATACCACTTTGTTTATGTCATTTTGAGTAATATTCATTTTTTTGTTGACCAAACAGGCTAACCATGATAATTTGGTATCAAATTATGCCTAAAAGATTCATCTAAATGCCTATCTAGCCTGTTTGGTCAAAACAAATTGAATGTTACTCAAAATGACATAAACAAAGTAGTATACTTTCTTTTGTTGAACCCTCTATATAGGTAACATGTGATAAGATTTATACATTTATAGTCTTGTATAGAATAGGACAATACAGGGTGGTTCAATAAAACCTTGACAGTTTTTTGAAGCCATTTTTTTGAAATTCTGTAGATTTAAAAAAATATCTTTTTTAATATTCATCAACTATATGATCTTGACCATCTATGCTGAAAATATAATTACAAATAACTTTACGGTTGCAAAATAACAGCTATTTGAACAAAGTCTGTCCCATTTCACTCTGTCCACGGGTACTGATTTCGCGACGTTACAACCAGTGTGGTTCAATAAAACGTTGACAGTTTTTCAAAGCCATATTTTTAAAAATTGTGGGATTTGAGTGGTTTTTTTTACATATTCCTCAAAAATATCATCTTGACCGTCTATGCCGAAAATGTCAATGTTAATAATGCTATGGCGGCAAAATGATAGCTATCTGAAGAGAATCTCTCCAAATCTCTTTGCCCACGGGTAAGTCTACGGTAAATAACCAGCAAGATAACATTAAATGGCATCGTCACTGTTAAGGCATAGAGCATAGACAATTACACTTCCAATCAATGAAAATCAATAATTCTAATTAGGGTCACTCGTGGTATTATTATTACGTATTGATTTCACACCTGAATAGATAGTTAAGATGTTAACAATTACACTGGTTTCACCTGGCGGGATCTTCAAATCTTAGATTACTTGCATGCAATTCATCATTCAGTATTCAATATAACGTCGCGAAATCAGTACCCGTGGACAGAGTGAAATGGGACAGACTTGGTTCAAATAGCTGTTATTTTGCAACCGTAAGGTTATTTGTAACGATATTTTCAGCATAGATGGTCAAGATCATGTAGTTGATGAATATTGAAAAAGGTTTTTTTTTAAATCTACAGAATTTAAAAATAAATGGCTTCAAAAAACTGTCAAGGTTTTATTGAACCACCCTGTAGTCTTATTTTATTATGAACAAAAGTTCCTTTTCAATACTGAAGGTGATGCTGACCAATTACAAGATTACCGAAAGTTAAATGGCATTCATGGAAATTATTATTTGCCAAACTACAAGCCAGTCGTATGAAATATTCCACAATTGAAGCTTTGAATCTCAGCTACAAAATCATAGTAGATTGGTCTGAACAAACATGTATTTATCTTGGGGTAATTTTCCGTGTCCGTTGTCCAAAATCTCTCTCTGGCTTTGATTGCATCATGACAAAAGCGAAATGGGTATCAATAAGCATTTACTATAAATGTGTAGCTATGATTCAGAGCTATAATCATGACAAATGTCATGAGGCTGACATTCATATTAGCAATGTTATGAGTGAGGAGGAGGTAGAACTTATTGAATAACCCTCGTATAATATCAGGCCAGACTTTTAAATTTGTTCACCCACAAACACCCACACAACAACACCCATGCTACGTGGTACTTCCGTCTATTGTTGTCATACGGACTAGTGATGTCATCAATACAGGTATAAGTGCGCTGTCATGTCGGTCCACTATAATCTATTTTTAGAAAGCTGCTTTGTCATTATTGCGAATTTCATTTGAACCAGGTTCTATCAAAAGGTCCATTGTCATTCTATTGCGAATTGCCTTGCCCTTCTATTTACCTTGAAATCAGTTTCTCCTTGTCATTGCAATATTACGTATCTAAACTTCAGTAAGATACTCGTATTCTATTGGAATCAATGTTTCCGGTACAAATGGTACCGATAATAAACTAAGTCTACACCCAGGGTTGCACGAAGTTGTTTCTTCCCCAGGAACAAGGTTTTGAGCTTAACATTTCCCCACCTACACTTACAGGTTTTATAAAAATCAGATTAAAAATGTTAGCTATAATAGGCCTAGTGTTGTTCAGATGTACCAGTACCATAGTAATAATTTTACATTTTGGAAGAATCTTTTTTAGGGGGGGGGGGGGGGGGGGGGGGGGGGGGCATGACAAAAAAATGATGTTCGCGAAGTTGTTGTGGCTAATTTTCAAATTTAACCTAATAGTAAGAAAATGTTATGCTAAAATTATCGGGGTTTTTTCTAATTTTAACTAAATTTATTTATTTATTTTGTTTTTTTTGGGAAGGGGGGGGGGGGGGGGTGGCAAAGTTGGGGTTGGAGCACAAACATATTTTTCACGGGAAAAATCTCCCTTGGGGGAAAAGCAATAGCACAATAAACACGTTAGTATATGTGCAACCACAGCCCATAATCCAAATTTGCATTTTTCTCTTCATCTTTTCAGCAACTTGATTTCTTTACTTTAAGTTGGCATGCCAAACAATACAAGGGACCGAAGGTGAGCCTAATGAAGTAATGCGTGTGTTTTGAGAGGTAGGGGTTAATAGCCACGGGAAATGGTTTAGGAGGGTTATGATAAATCAACCTGGTTTGTGTTTGTGAGGGGAGGGGTTGAGGTGATATGGTTTATGTGGTTTCAGAGGTATCGAGGGTTAATGAAGTAATGCGGTTTGAGAGGTAGGGGATAATAAAGGATCCACGGTAAATATATAGTTTAGGAGGGTTATGATAATCAACCTGGTTGGTGGATGGGGTGTGTGGGTGGGGTGTAGGGGGTTTATGTGGATTCAGAGGTAGGTAATGTGGCATAACCATCTAGCGGGGACCCGAGCGTAGCGAGGGTACGCCGCAAGTATTACATAATTGACCAAACCATGGATGGTTTCCTGCTAAATTACTTTTTTTACGAAAATTATTATTATAAACCTCAACACAAATCATGCTCAAACAATAGTGTAACGCTTTATTCCATAATTCCTGGACTTGTGAAAGTCTAGTTTCATTTCTACAGATGCTGCAGAATATAAGTGGGTGTTATTGTACTACTAGATGTCAAGGTTGCCATATAGTTCCGTGTACCAAGTGAACCAAAGCACTTTAACACTTGCATTAAAGGGGAACGAGGAGATTGGCGATGAAAATGAAATTTGACAGAAAAAAACATGGAAAAAGTGTACTTTAAGTCTCAGATTCTGGACTGTATCGTCCGATACTGGAACACCCATTATCATTCGATATTGGTAAAAATGTGTTTCAGTATCGGTTGATACTGGGACACATAAAATGGATCGGACGATACTGGAACATAATTACGTACCAGTATCGTCCAATACTAGGACAACTCACATCGGTATCATGTGTACAAGTATCGCCCGATACTGGAACAGTAACATTATACCAGTATCGCCCGATACTGGAACAGTAACATTGTACCAGTATCGCCCGATACTGGAACAGTAACATTGTACCAGTATCGCCCGATACTGGAACAGTAACATTGTACCAGTATCGAGCGATACTGGAACAGTACAATTGTACCAGTATCGAGCGATACTGGAACAGTACAATTGTACCAGTATCGCCCGATACTGGAACAGTACAATTGTACCAGTATCGAGCGATACTGAAACAGTACAATTGTACCAGTATCGCCCGATACTGGAACAGTACAATTGTATCGAGCGATTCTGGCACTGAACTTTAATGTTCCAGTATTGAACGATCCTGGTGCATCAGTATTTGATCTAAGTTCATATACTTTTTTTCCACAAAAAAGGTAAGGCAATATTCCATGGGCAAAAGGTGGAAGTGATGGAGCTAGATAGACTTTCCTGGGATGCGGCCAGTGTGCCGAATTCTGCTATTCAAAATTACCAAATTGTAAAAATATTACATGATATGCAGCGACTATTAATTTGGTGCAAAAAAACACACCAATTGCTAGGAAAATTGAGGGCACACTCCGATGTATCTCGCAATAGCCCTTTAATGTCAAATGGCAATGAAGGACAATTAATTCCTTCTTTCCTATTCCCTATTGTGTACTGTTTCCGGTTCTGTTCACGTAATGATACTATTTTAAACTCCATTGTGTAAAATTCCAAGTATGGAGGACACTTGTTAATACAAACAAGTACAGTTTCGAAATCAACGACTTGTAGCTCTCTCAAAATAAGTCGCGTTACCAATTTGAAAATATATTTGGAAGGCTAGTAGAATTTTTCCGGTACCTGACTCCATTTGAGGCCCCTAATAATATAAAACACACGCTGGAAGGTGTGGCCACATATATCGCAATGACATACAAAATGATCGATTTGCTGGACGCGCTGGTCTCCCACACATTCAATGCATGCAGTCTCTCGCATTGTTGACTTTATTCTGCTAATTATTTATAAGTACAAGTTTCACTGTTCGGGAAATTCGTTTGTATTTTTAGCAAACCAGATAGCTGTTATAGTAGTTTTGGCACCAACATATTACAAATATATTATATATTTATACCGCAAATTGTTTTAACCGAGATATACCGTTTTTAAAAAGTTTCGTAACTTTTGGGATACCCTGTATTTTGCTCCAAAGTTCTGAGATTGCGACACACAGCACTCTGAACGTTGGATTCGAACTCTCGTTTTTCGCGTCACACTACATTGTGAATTTGTAGGTATCCGGGTGGGTGTATATTTTGTAATTCAAATTGAAACGTATTTTCCAAGCAAATCTTCAAATTGTAAAACAAAACATTTTGGAGAGATTGCTTTGAATAAGATGTTCCCCAAATATGTACACAGGTAACAGAAACAAACTGTTTTATTATTTATTGGCCATATCCGGGAGCTTAAAATAAACTTATGACACATTTTCAATGGTTGCAGGTATATATAGCTTACGTTCACGTTTAAAGTTTAATTGTGTGTTCCATAGTACGACTGTTTAGATCTATAGTCGTATCATACACCTGTATCCGAACTGAGAAGGTATAAAACCAACGCTTTGTAATTAGACGAATGAGAGTTGTAGCAGAACCATGGCCACTAACGAAGTAAGTGCGATTTGTTACAATTATGAAATAACTTAGACAGAGTGCGTCGATGTGTAAACCTCTTAAGATCAGTTCGGGAATTGTTGGTTACAGTTCCCAAACTATATTCCATGTATTCCGTGATGTATTCCGTGACTTGAGGGCACGTGTGGTCTAGTGGATAGCATGCAGGCTTCACGATACAAAGGTTGTGAGTTCTAGCCCCGCTATAACCAACATGTTTGTATCCTTGGGCAAGGTACTTAGTTTCAATTGCTTCGTCGACCCAAGCGATATTTGGGGAGCTGTTAGGATATCAAAATCTAAGTTTAGTGCTGATAGGCTTGTGCACTGGTTGACTGGTAGCCGCCTAGGTGTAGCGACCGAGGGATTCTGATATCTAAACTGGCAGCGATAATAATTGATTTAAAAAGCGCTTTGGGACTGTGCTTGCATTGTGGAAACCGCTGTATAAGAACGGTAATATCTATATAATAATATACGCTACTCTCTGTCTGTTTGTTTGTCTGTTTTTCTGTCTGTCTGTTTGTCTGTTGTTTGTCTGTGCGCGCTTTTTCGTCGCCTTCCCGGGGTCGGACGGCGTTCAAACTCGGTGGGTGGGTGCAGCTCGGTCCCCGCAAAAGCAAGTTCGCTAGAGCATACGAGGTCAAAGGTCATCTAGGGGTCAACTTTTTGAAGTTGGTCGGGTCGTGCTTAAACTCGGTGATCACAATGCTCGATGCGAGGCGAGCGTGGCAAAAATAAAACGGGTTAGCGTTTGTCGGGTCTTCCGGGATCAAAGGTCGTCTAGGGGTCGAATTTTCAAAGTTTGTCCGATCGGGCTTAAACTCGGTGACGGGAAGCCCGAATACGAGTCGAGCGTGGAAAAAATAAAACGGCTTTGCTTTTCTTGGGTCGTCCGGGGTCAAAGGTCGTCTAAGGGTCGAATCTTCAAAGTTTGTCCGATCGGGCTTTATGCATGCATTCTACAAACCACCAAACCCGAGAACCGCCAAACCCAGTGACCGCCTCCAAACCCGAGAACCGCCAAACCCGGGTGACCGCCTAGTTATTATTAATATTGTTATTGATGTTTACTCCAAATATAATAAATATCATATCGTTGGTGTCGACCAATCTAATAGTAACAGGAGATAAGTGCCGTTAATCAGAATTTTCCGTAAGGAAGGTCTGACAAGCTTTTTATATGTAAAAAATGATTTCTAAAAAGAGTCTTATTGACGCCACTCACGACATTTTGGCTGTTTCTGTCATTTTTTGATTAAAAATGCAATTTTCCCACTCTTTTTTAAAAACTTCGTCAGAGTATGGTAAACATGTTTTTTAAGCTTGATTTAGGTAAATGGAGAGTGCTAAGTTCTAATTTGATATCTTGACCCCGATTTATGGTGTTTCTATATCATTTTGACAACTTATTTGCCAAAAATGTCAATACTTCCATGGTTGGAAGTTGTTTACCAATAAACCAACATAGTAGGTATATTCCATTTACCTCTGTCCCACCCTGATCCCACTATGGGCTCAAGGTTCTCTAGTGGATTTGGAGCGCATTCACTCATAGAAATGCCAATAACAATGCAATTCAACAATGCAATTCAGAATCAGTATTGTTCCCAATCCAGGGTCTAAATAATAACTCAAATAAATGTTAGAATGAAAGTTCATCTGTGTTGGTGATAAATAATTTGAAGTTTAAATTCGATCTCAACACAAGAAATAATTATCTGGAAGGTGTTTCTAGACCTCAGCAGACTAATGACGACTTGAGATTGATATTTCAACTTTCTGCGTTCATTGTTTATTTGGGATATTATTGCAAATGTATTGAATTGTTGATAAACTTGTTAACTTTATTGTTTAATATGTCTATCTTTATAGTGATGGTTCTGACTCAGGGGCGGACATTTCTTGTTAGGTGTGGGGGGGATGATAAGTTTGGCCCCCAAAAAATGAAATTGAGCTGGTACCATATATGCTGTGCGCAGCACCGCACTCCGAGCTATGCTCGGACAGGGGGGTGTCTGAGGGGGGATGTGGCCCCCTCATAAGTAGACAAAATTTCAATTTTCAAACTCATTTGGTGCGATCTGGTGTATACTTTCGACCAATATTGTATTGAAAAGCCATCGCTTCATTTTCACTAAATATTTTGTTTTTTATCAATGCACGAAAGAAGTTGCACGAAAGAAGTTGAGCATTTTTGATACTGATATATTCTTGATTTTAGTATAGATGGTTTAAAAGCTCCAACAGGGGGGAGTCTGAGGGGGGATGTGCCCCCCTCAGAAGTAGAAAATTGTCAAACTCATTTGGTGTGATCTGGTGTATACTTTTGACCAATATTGTATTGAAAAGCCATCGCTTCATTTTCAATAACTAAAGAATTTGAGCATTTTTTTATACTGATATATTCTTGATTTTAGTATACTGTAGTCATATGACGTGTATATTATAGTGTACATAAACTTGGACTAAATGAGAAAATGCCAAAAATACTGCTTCAGAATGCTAAATATTATTACCTACATTTTGTATTAAGTGATGTCATTGTATATTAAATAAAATGTGTACAGACATTGAATAAAGAATTCATACAAAGAATGAAATACAGAAGAACAAAAAGATAGAAAAAAAGTCAATCGTAGACACTGATTTTCTTTCAACGTCTATGATCAGCTATAGCAGGATTTATGGAAAATTTGAAAAATAAGGATTTTAACCCCTGAGAACTACCGGCCGATTGGTCAGAAAGATGGATACATCATTTATTGCACCAATGAGAGACATTGTTTAAATAATTATATCCCTGATAAAGATCGGGGTGAAATAGTTTAAAAGCTGTATCGTAATTGGTTATTCAAATGAGTATATCTTGTAATTAACCAATCAGAAGCGCTGTTAGATAGACAGGTAGTGCCCAGGGGGTTAACTCTTACCAATTTTCCTTACCAGGTAGCAGGCCCCCTATTTTTGTCATAACATATTGTGACCGACCATCCGAGCGAAAGCCAGACAGGTCATGGGTCGCGACCTAATGTATATAAACAGCGCTCACACGTCTGTACTCAGTGGCAGAGCAGCCCCCCCCCCCCCCCCCCACCCCCCCATTGACAAAAGAGTTTTTTTAAAAAGGTGGAAGAGGAGAAGAAGGAGGAGAGGAGAAGGAGAAGAGAAGGAGAAAGGGTAGGAGCATAAAATAGACGGCGCAAATATACTGGACCTTTTAGTATTAAAAATGCCAATTTTGTGCGCTTTGCGCGTATAGGTTCAATCTTTCATTAATGAAGCTTAGGGAACAGTTCCATTTGTACGCGATAAATTTATCGCGACTGTATCGGGGCTGATATGTTTTGGACGCGATGTTTTTCAAGTTGATTCGCGATAAAATAGTCATCAGGCCCCGATAAAATAGCCATCGGGGCCCGATACGAGGCCTCTGCTAATCCCTGGGGTATGTTTAGCAAATAGAGCGGGACATTGTTTAGCAAATACACGAGGATAATACAATTTACGTTAAACATCCATAATCAATAACATTATCTCTAAAAACATGAAATGCTGAATTTGTACCTTACAACTAGAATAAATAACCCAAAGCTCTATTTACATACCGACCACTTATCTTTCGTTATATTTAAACAAGCGGTAATACGCTTCGCGATAAATAATCCTTTGCTACTCGCAACTGTTCGCGATAAAAATCTCATCGGGGCCTGATAAAAAACTCATCGGGTCGCGGAACATTCTCGCAATTTTTATCGCGTACAAATGGAACTGTTCCCTTAACAACATGGCTTCAGAAACGTCTTTCTGGACCATTTTGCAGTCCAAACTGATTTGTTTGCGCGCTTCGCGCATTTTCCTACATGTTTCAACGTATGGGTCTCAAACAACCATTATTATGTTCTAAATATTATGTGTGGGATGTTAAAAACGTCATACTAGACCTTTTTAGTGTTATAAATGACAATTTATGAGCTGCTTCTTGCAATATTTTGCAACATTACGTCTTTGCATATTGGATCTGCAAGTGTATCACTATCAACAAAATCAGCGCTCTATCCGATGTTGCCTAGGCCTTCTAAAGTAGATAGAGAAGATTTTTTAGTGGGTTCACCTTTTCTTTCCTTAAGAAGGATAATGTGCTGTCACACAGAATTGGACCAAGACGCTAGTGCAGATATATTGACACACTAGTGTTATTACCTGAATATCAAATGTCCATCTACACATACATTGCCGTTAAGCTGATTTGCATGTTACAAGAGGGTGATCATGACGTTGCACGGATAACAATATTCTGCCCTTAGTTAGAACACTGAAATAGTAGGCCAGCATTGTATCGGCTTCATGTGTGTGAGCATACACACCCCGCACCACATTATGCTCTGCATTTCCTCTGAATAGCTGCAACATCCTTATGTGTCTTTATAACAGATGCATACTTACCATCTTTCCATTCCTCGATTAGGAACTTGAGAAATGCTATTTTGAAGCGTGGGGATACCAAGGCATGACCGAAATCTGGGGGGGGGGGGGGGGGGGGGAGGGGTGTAATTAGCTGGCCTGCGCCAGTGATACGGAATTATCATTTGCTTGCACCTCTTGACTGTTGCTCAAACATTCTTAATGCTTTTGACATAACTGTCACAAACAAAATGTACTTCTCTTTCATGTGAACTGCATATGATTCCAAGACCGGCTCTGCTTTGTTGCCAAAATGAAGTGATAAATCTGAGAGCAATGACTGGATATAACATGTCATCATAAAGAACTGTATCAACTAGCACTGCTCTTTGTGTGTGATCACATTTTCAAGGGGTTTCACAGTTTGTACCCTTGACAGTGTCTCCAATACAAAGCAAACTCTTCAGGAGGAAACGTTGAAGCCGATACACATGATACAAGCAGGGCGTAACAGAGGTTGGTTGTCAGGGGGCACAGCCAAAAGAAATCCTGGTTAGAATAATTCCGTCCCGGAATTTTTCGTAAAAGGTTTGCCCCAATTTTTCCCCAGTCAGTCACCTCGTGAATTTCACGTAAGTGGGGTGGGGGGGGGGGGGGGGGGGGGGGGGGGTGGTAGGTCAAAAACATTCGCACGGTCACAAAATTTCGCACGGTCACAAAATTTCGCAGTACAAAAAGCACAACATTTTGACTGTTGTGTTTTTTGTACTGCGAATTTTTCTTTCTTTCCCTTTCTTCTTTTCTTTCTTTCCCCTTTTTCTCCTTTTCCTTTTTCTTTTCCTCCCTTTTCCTTTCTCTCTCTCTTTTCTTTCCCTTTCCCCCTTCTTTTCCTCTTTTCCCTTCCCCCCTGGTGGGTAGGTTTGAATTTCCTGCTGAGCACCTTCAGGGGGGGGGGGGGGCGCACTGTGCCCCCCTGCCCCCCCCCCCCCCCCCCGGCTGTTACGCCACTGGATACAAGGCTGGCCTACCATAATGTATTGACTAAAGCAGTTCTAGGACAGAATGTTGTTATCCCTGCAACAGATACTGATGTCATGATCATCCTTTTGTATCATGCAAATCAGCTAAACGGCAATGTGCAAAGAGAACCTTGAGCCCACACATCTTGGTTGGAGAGAGTTAAATGTAGTTTACAAATGTGTTGGTTTATCGGTAATCAAATTCCAACCACGCTTTCTGACACCATTGATTGAAGTTCATGACGATGATGAAGGAGAATCAGTGGATGTGGTAAAAGATAGTAATGATGATAATGATGATTGAAATATAGACTGGATAGGTCAAATACCTTTCCATTATCCACCATCAAAACAAAATCTTTAATAAAGATCAACAACATCTAATATCGTAATTAAGGTTATAATTTTGGTGTTAAAAATGTCAAAATTGTCAAATAAAGCTCATGAAGAAGGTCATTTAAAGTGTTTTTCTTGGACTAAGTTAGAACTTAGCACCCTACATTAACCTAAATCAAACTTAAAAAACATGTTTACCATACTCTGACGATTTTAAAACAAAAATGGTAAAAAATGACATTTGGGCCTCAAATTGACATTTTTGGGCCAAAAAAGTCAAAATTATATAAAAACTCTATAAAATTGGCGTTACAAATGTCAAATTCAAACTCAGCACCCTTCATATACTTATACCAAGCTTGAATAAATATGTTTACCATACTTTAAAAAATAAATGAAAATATGGCATTTTGGGTCAAACAATGGCCGAAACAGCCAAAATGTCGTGAGTTGCGTCAATAATACTCCCCTTTTTTGAAATCAGCACCATTTTGTTACATAAAATTAGCTTGTCAGACCTTCCTTAGGAAAAATCTGATTAACGGCACTTATCTCCTAGGGTATAAGCTCTCAACTAGTCTGCGTTTTAATTTATTTTCTCGACAGACAATCAGCAATGTAGATAGATAAAAAAAAATTCGAAATAAATTCGGACGGACCACGGTCCGCATTGGAGGGGATATACGCGATTGATATATCGCTGGTATTAGTGCGTATTTTCATATGTACGCAGTATACGATGCGGGTGTGTAAGTAATACGCGGTTTGCACTTGTTTATACAGAACGCAATTCTGTTAAATTAGTAATTAGACTTAAATGAAGTTGGTATGGCCAGGTATCAGGTTGGCTGTCATATGCTGAGGAAAATCTTAAGATTTGTCGAACATGACTCCGTTGCACGAGACGCACATGCCATCGGGTCAATTCCCAGCTCCACACATTGGACCACTATAGTTCTCAAAACGCGCCTAGGCATTATTTAAGCTCGACAGACACTAAATTAGATTTCTAGCAAGGTATACGCAATGTCACAATATTTACTAATGCAAATTGAGGTTAAATTAGTAATTAGACTTAAAATGAAGTTGGTATGGCGTGATCAGGTTGGCTGTCATATGCTGAGGAAAATCTTAAGATTTGTCGAACATGACTCCGTTGCACGAGACGCACATGCCATCGGGTTCAATTCCCAGCTCCACCCATTGGACCACTATAGTTCCCATAACGCGCCTTGGCATTATTAAGCTCGACAGACACTAATTAGATTTCTAGCAAGGTATACGCAAATGTCACAATATTTACCAATGCAAATTGAGGTGAAAGAACAATCCAACCTTTCATTGTAGGGCTTTAACATTTACGGAATTCCCAAGGTTGCATTATCGAATACAAATATTGCGATAATACAAAAGAATATAGATGTTCAACACTAAACAATGATACATGAAATAGCGTCTTCAACAAATATTAATCACAATTCACTTAACTTTATTACAGCCTTCGGTAGAAACAATAACCAACAATGTCTTTGTTCGTCATCCTACTCTTGGCGAGGGCCACCTGGTACCATTTGGAATGTATATACAACCGGCAACCATATACATCGGTGATGTTATAGTCTCTGGACAAAAATGTGTTAGTAAAGAGGAAGGCGGCTTAGCTGACCAAGCCAAAGTATTGTAAGTAAACAATTATCTCGCATAGAGAATAATTGGATCATGATAATACCCGGTGATTATATCAATACATGGGTAATTATAGATGTAGTACCGCAGGACCATAACCGAAATCAAATCATTCTGTCATTCTCATATTGATGTCTACGACCATAGACGTAGCTACTCAAACCAAACAGGCTGGATGGTCGTAGGGCCTAGGTTCATGGCTTATTCCCAGGCGTGTGGATGAAAACGCCGAGGAATACTGGATTTCCCTAAGGTCGGGAAGATGTCAACGAGTATATTTATTATGGGAATGACCCCCTTAGTCTGTGGCTTGTGACCGTGGATTGCTGGTTACGTGTGTTGTGTGTTGTGGGTGGTTGTTTGTGGATTGTGGATTGTGAAGTGTGGATTACGGATTGCGGATTGAGAGTTGTAGATTATGTTTTGGGTAGTAGGTGATAGGTTGTTGGTTGTAGATTATGGGTTGTGGTTTTAAAACAGACAATGACAAAACTTGTCTTTAAATACGTGTGTAATGCATTATGGGATTATACTTGTTATGCTTGCTAATTTCTCCAAAACTGCCCAGATTGTTTGTATTGTTGTTACAGTTTGTAATTTATTTTTACACAGAGTTGGTGATCTGTTGGTTGCTTTGGATGACATATTCGTCGATCAGATATCGTTGGGAGACGTCCTCAATTTGTTCAAAACACTTCCTCCGAATTTCAGTATGGTAAGACAAAAATGGATGGGTGAGAAAAATTGTGCCCTGGGAAATATTCGGCCGAGTGCACCAATGACGGGTAACTACTAGGGAGGTAAGGTACCTCCCTAGTAGTTATGCTCTAACTGTAGCATAACTTACTAACGATGTAATTGTTAGAGCATAACTGACGAATAACACCAGAATAGCAAATAGCGAGGTAATTATCCACATTAAAGAAAGTGTCCCGCAAGCACAACATTGAGCATTATTTGTTAGAAAAATAATTATCGAGCCGAAATTACGTAATTATATAGAACAAAACACCATACTAGCCACAAAAAACAATAAAAACCGCAATCTCTCAACATGCACTTTTTAAAATTCGCGGCGATCGAAAGTCCCAGTGTCGATGACGTCATGGGTATCGGTGCTAACATTTGCGCATGTGCATTGTATAACTATGACATCATCGGCACTGGGACTTTCGATCGCCGCGAATTTTAAAAAGTGCATGTTGAGAGATTGCGGTTTTTATTGTTTTTTGTGGCTAGTATGGTGTTTTGTTCTATATAATTACGTAATTTCGGCTCGATAATTATTTTTCTAACAAATAATGCTCAATGTTGTGTTTTTATTTGTTTTTGTCATAAGTGTGGTGTTTTGTTCTATATAATTACAAAAGTTGGGCTCGATAGTTATTTTTCTAACATATAATGGACACTTTTATGCTTGCGGGACACCTCCTTTAATCAGCATCGTCCCCTTACAAAATTAATTGGCACATATGCCAATTGTTAACCTATAGTTTACTGTAAAATTCTGGCGTGAATGGGCCTCCGTAATATTAAAAACGTGTCGTCACTCGCTAGGTCATAGGTGAGTGTAAATCAAGAATCCCGTGGAGTCGGCCTGCGATCCGGGAAAAAAATGATGCCATTTTATGGCCAAAAAATTCGAAGTTTGTTTACCGCTTTTTCAAAAATAAGGACTATCATGACATTATAAACATATTGTGGGCGAGGGGCACATACAAACATTGCACCCAAAAGCACAATTTTAATGACAAACACAAGCACCCGATGGAAACAATTATATAAACTTCGTCGCTGTTCTGACATACCGGCACATCACAACAGAAATAAGTAAAGAGATGTGCTGGTATGTCAGAACAGCGACGAATTATAACACATCTCTTAACACAAATACTTGTGGCGTGGACACCTTGTCTTTTGCTTGTTAACCGCGGAACCCCGGTTCGATTCCCATACCACGCACGGCACGATATGCTTTTTTATTTCGTTCTTCTAGTTCTACCCTTCCACTCACATTAATGTTGACACTTGGCTTTATCAGTTTTTAATTAATAATTCAATAAGTTTATGTATTTAGTCATTATTTAAGATCCTTGGACAATTAGTACATTTTGGTCAAAATATGACCAAAGTCGGTGCGATTAGTGTTTGAATGAGCAAAAGGAGTTGATCTAAATTTTGACTAAAAGAATCACCAAATTGAATGAATGGATTTTTAAAAATATAAACATTTTTCAGCTTATGAGGGGTCACATTCCACTTCAAATAGACACCCCCTGGGCATGCAAGCGCAATTGGTCCTTCAGCGAATCATCCCTCCAATGTTCACAACAAATTTACGCTACTGCTAGAATCGACTGACTTGTGGCATAAAACGTTATGCCCCAACTTACTCTTGGGTCCGGTCAGGTATAACATTTAGCGTAAATTACCCGCCAGTTACTAGCCTAGTAGTAGCTTACCCCGCATTGGCGCTCTCAAAAATTGTGGGTTACGCCTCAGTTACTAACGAGGTAGCGCTATTCTTCAGCTACCGGTCGTCTGTCATAAAGGGTTCAACAAAAGAAAGTATACACTTTGTTTTTGACATTTTGAGTAACATTTAATTTTTGTTTTGACCAAACAGGCTAGATAGGCATGAATAGGGATGAATCTTTTAGGCATCATTTGATACCAAATTTGCCCCCTAACAACAAAGATAAACCATGATTAGCACCATTTCAAGAAAATTGGTCACTTTTCAAAAGTCACATTTTCAACGCACGCAAGCCGCGAGAAAATGCTGTGCGTGGACTCTGAATGGCCGGGAATGAAATGGATATTGATCACACAGTGGGGATGCGTTGGGCTGTGCCTGAGTGAGCGGGCTATTTGATTATGAACAGGTGACATGTGGTCTTTTCTTCCCGCGTATGTGTATTGAAATGTGACTTTTGAGTGACTAATTTTCTTTAAATAGTGCTAATCATGGTTTATCTTTGTTGTTAGGGGGCAAATTTGGTATCAAATTATGCCTAAGAGATGCAGTTAAATGCCTATCTAGCCTGTTTGGTCAAAACAAAAATTGAATGAACTCAAAATGACATAAACAAAGTGTATACTTTCTTTTGTTGAACCCTTTATTATGAATGATGCTTCAACCACCATATTTAATTTAATTATAAATTTCGTGCAGTCATTTCCCTGGCGATGTGTGTATGTGTATAATCCGTGGCATCGCTTCTTTTGTAGCATCATTATGGCGCGTGGTATACCAAATTGCCATACAGTCACATCGCCAGCGAATTCAATTCAATTCATTCATTTCATATTTCATTGTCACTTTTGTTTGTCTTTTTTGTTTGTTTTTGATTATCCACTATTAATGTTATAACTCACCGTATGTAGTAATATTATAATAATATTTTTATTCTGCAATGTGTACATCATCAGTATATAGTAATGTCCATGCCTCTGACAACATGTATCCGAATTTGTTTAAATGATTTATTAAGGGTGGCCAAATATATTTGCGAGCTCTGCTCTGATTTTGGTCAGCCCACCAATGTATTTACTTAAAATTATTGTATATGTATTATTGGTAAATAAAACTGAAACTGAAACTGAAACTGACACTCTCTTGAAAATGATAACTAGTCCTAAGCTAATGTAGCAAGCAATGCTAATGAACAAGTACGGGCAAACTACGCATGGCTTCAAAATGACGTCATAAACAATCCAACCACCCCTACAGTAGTAGGACGAGGCTTAATAATGTTCTTTAATGTGTCTTGATATACAGACTGTGATACGCCAAGATACAGAAGCCGAGGGCGCTCCTAAATATAAGGGTTTGAAAATATCAATAGAGTTGGGAGTTGGTGAGTATATTATAATTGATTTAAATGTGAATTAAAACAATGTCGTAACAGCGACGTCGTAACTTTCTGAATAACATGTAAAGGTAACTGAATAAATAAAAAATCGGAATCTGAAATTGAATCGATTGAACAAATGAAAATAGACGAACGTGACAGGATCTCGCTTAATTTTATGCGAGGTCTAACCTATCTCTTAAAGTTGTTAAACGGCTATCAGTGTTACCCAACACGTTATCCTGAGTGGTTACCGGAATTTTGTGACCTTGCAATCATGGGCGAGGGAAATAGTTGTGACCAGGAAGTTGTGTGCTGCGCATTCATTGATCATGTTGATGGCGAAATGAACCCGCCTCTATGTTTATATTGGTTTATTTGTACAGATAAAGAATCTAATGAAGTAGTAGTGATCTCTAGCTCCTGCGAGCCAGAAGATGTCTACTTCTACAAAGAGACATTAACCTCTATGGTATTCACGCAAGCATTAGTGGGAAACCTGACGAAATACATCAAAGCAACAAGTAACACTACTGTTGCTATGCAAACATGGCCTGCACCATCCAACAAAGACCAGTGTAAGTATGCCCTCTACGTTCAATATTATGTATGCAGTTTAAAACATTTCATCAGTTATTTGTCATGCCGAATTTAAAGGGCAAAGTTTAATTAAGGAATACTTATAGTTCCTTTAACTTGACTCAAACCATTGTCATACTTATTCCAGCAAAAAAAGGATATCTACCCTGAGACTAATATACCTAAAGGGATAGGAAGCAATGACTCGATCTATTGTTATTTAACCAGGTATATCCAAACACGTCGTCTGATACTGCTGCTGTGTATACTCAACGCCGGCGGCGCTGTCCGTGTGGGCATACATACAGAATAGGGGGGGGGGGGGGGGGGGGGGGGGGGGTACCGCGCCATTTTGCGATATTTTGCGAAACCGATCGTGGTTATCACGTGATACGTATCGTTGAAAAAATAATTTATCGTGATTGCCGATTGCCAACGACATGGCCATCGTATGCACGCTACAGAGATCGACGAGTATAATTGTGATGGTTTTATTATTTAACCATATCCATTTATTTATAACGAACGGATTTTGATTGTGCCATTTTTGTGTGTTTCTCTCGCACAAAATATGTTTGTAATGTGATTATACTCCTTATTTTTGAAAGAACGGTAAAAAACATTGACATTTTCGAATACAAGAAATGGCGTCATTTATACGGTCCACAATCATTGGTAGCGGTATGGTGTAGAAGTCCCAAGTATGCAAATGATCTCACTAAAACGGAGATCATTTGCATACTTGGGACTTCTACACTTTTAAAACAAAAATTTTGTATCTAATTATTTAAAATATTTGAGGATGAATGAGGTTAAATACTTTGTACTGGCTGATTTCTTGGTAATTGTGGATAATTAAAACAAACGTTTTTTTCTTTCCACAATTACCCTTTTCCACAATTTTACCTCAACACAGCCAGTACGTAGTACATAACCTGTAAATGAAACAGGCTTATTACAGGGGAAGGGACATACTAATTGTGTATCAATCTATTTCCAAACATTGTTAATAGCCACTTTAAAACATAAACCAAAGGTGAGACTCCTCAGTTATTACAGTTAAAATTGATAATAATAACTAATAATGATGATAATGTCTCTTTCAGATATTTTCGATCTATACGTATACAATTCAGTGAATGGTGCAACGGCCATAACATTTTACAATGAAAAGTACCAGGCGTCAATTACTGTCTCTGAACCGGAAGCAGACGGCAAGATAGGTTGGAACCGGTAAGAGTCTATAGTTTAATTAGTTTTAAATCACCGAGAAATATTCGTTATGTATCTCTCCACCCGCTAAAGTAATCCAAGCGTACGTGCGCGGTTATTGCCGCGCATACGTGCATATTTATGGCTGCACGCACGTGGTTTTGGCAGTATGCACCCGTCAAGCATATTATATACAGTGCAATTGTTGCCTGCATGCGCCCCGCGTGCTTCTGTTTTCATTCGCTGCTGTAAGGAGGCTTCGCCAATTTGGAACTGATTAATCTATAGTCTAAGGATGCAAATGTAGCTGTACTTCCTAGTTCTTATGAGAGGCCATCAGATACAAAACAACGCGTAAGGTAACGTCTATGGTAGCACGTAGTCCCGCATGTACATGTAGTACGTGTACGGTTACACAATGTGTCAGGTTAGACGTCTAATAATACATTAAGGGTACAAATGTGGTTTATTTCGTAAATGTTAATACTTATGACACTTTGGATTTAATAGTTACAAATATAAACGTGCAAGATGTTATCTTAGCCGTCTTACCTTACACGTTGTACGTTGTAACCTCGAACGTACTAGATTTACCTTAGACGTCTTATGCCAATCATAAATTATCATAAAAACTCACGATATGCGTACCAGTAAAGGTATTGCATTTCCAGGTTTTTTACTTAATACTGATTGTGTAAAGGATCCCTGTATTGTACCTCTGATGCATGTAGTTCTCAAACGAGCCAAAAACATGTATGATTATACACCTATCAGTTGTAAGACGCACTATACGACCCCCGGGAGAGGTTCGTCGTGGGTGCGTCGTTTACCAATAATTCTTGACGGAGGGTACGTCAGTGGCAGCCTTTGGTCCGTCAAAAAAATGACGGAGGGTGCGTAAAGGTCCGTCACTTTACATGGGTGCGAATGGGCTGATAGTTGACTGAGGGTGCGTATTTGGATGGCAATGGTCCGTCGTTTTTTTGACACAGGCTGCGTCATGGTACATGAGAAGTTGACGCACCTCGGTAAAGTGACGCACCACTCCCGGGGGTCGTATAGTGCGTCTTACAACTGATAGGTGTATTATATATTTGGTTATTTAGAGGTTCTTTTTAACTATTTAATTTCAATTTTTGTTGTTGTTATTTAATTTCAATTTTTGTTGTTGTTATTTTATTTCAGAGCAAAACCGAACCACCTTCAGGATGTGTAGAACCGACCTACAATTTCTTTGCTAATATGTATACGGGAACATTTGACGAGTTCGGCTTTGAATCCATTTTGATAGCAAGTAAGACAGGCAGTCCTTTCAAGTAGTAGTACACTGCTAAAATGTTGAGCAAAATACGTTGCTTAATTGTGTTTAATCGTATGTTGGGTAAATGGTTGATTAAATTGTATTCAACATTTTTAATAATAATAATAATGGTAATTTGTATAGCGCCGGTATCCGTCAGAAATGACGCTCATGGCGCTTTTGTAAACATGTAATATAAGTAATTAATAGCACAAAAATGATAAATAGCATGGGTATTATACATATACTGTTTTGTACGCTTCATTGAACAAATGAGTCTTTAAAGTTTTCTTAAAACTATGAATAGAATCTGTACATTTAGCATCGCGTGGTAGACTGTTTATGTAGAAATCTAGGTGTTGTATTAAAGTAAAAACTACCCATCGTTGAGCAACAACAAAAATAGAATCAAGTTGGAGAAACCCCTGGTAAAAACTCATTTTGTTGCTAAAATATTGCGTTTGTTTCAATCGGGCAACTGTTGAGTATTTTTGTCTCAGGCAATCACGCAACTTATGTTAAGATTTACTCATGTGTGTTTATTGATCAACTGTTGCTTTAATCCTCGATTCTAATGGAGAAATATTCCACTTCAGCAACTGTTGCATGAGCATTGAGGAAATCACACAACAGTTGATGCAAGTTACGCACATGTGAATTTTAGACAACTGTTGTCCAAAAAAAAGCCCATTTCGTGATACGCAATCGTCATGACGTCTTGTGCACGAGCTGAGATCTCTGGATCTGGATAAATTATAGTCTGGTACATAAAACAGTGAATCCGCATCAACATCAGAGTTGGTGACATCTGACAGGCGTTTTGTAAGTCCGGTTTTGAATGTTTGAAGCTTGGTCTGTCAAGAAGATGATGTGATAGATCGGTCTAAATATTTGTGGTCGTCCATGGGAATAAGCTTATTTCGCCATGTCACAAATAAACAATTATTGGCATCAAAACACCCAACATACGGGTACATTTGATAAATTAAGCAACAGTTGCTATACAAAAATGCTCAATATATAATGAAAACAATTCACAAATTAAGCAACAGTTGGTATTAAAATGCCCAACAAATGGTTAATTAATAATACCCAACTGTTGTGTAATTAAAATTGTGCAACTGTTGATTAGTAATGATTGCCCAACAGTTGATACACCATTTTAGCCAACGGTATTGGGCATTTTTTACTCAACTGTTTAACTGTTGTATAGTTACTCAACATTTTTGCAGTGTAGAACTTAGAAGGGCCAAGTATCTAGACGTGATATTATTTCGTATCAATTGTTTTTTAGCGGCAATATGTTGGGCTTGAATCTGCATGTGAATGGAGGTGATGGCAAATTGGTGTTCGTGATTGTATTCAAATATACACGATATTAACATTGCCAGGTAATGTTTATGTAATTGACTCGGGGGCAGTTGTTGATAGTAAAACATTGAGAACGAGAAATGTCTAATTCATTAAAATTATACAATATTAAAGGGACAATTATTGATTCTTAATACACTCACGCTATCTATGATATGTTTATTGTTGTATTATTTGTTTAGATAATTACATGACGTCCGAAAGCAATGACTCATTAGTCCTGACACCAGAGACGGTTGAACCCAAAGCTCTTCCAAAGGCATCTCAATATTTTATGACGAAATATGATGAAAAAATGAAAAGTGAAGATGAAGAGGAGACAGCTGGTGCCGATGCTGGAATGTAAATAGGTAGACACATAACACAGTGTTTTAGCTTCATACAACAGGCATGCTCAGCTGTATATCGTCCACAATTGTTTCGTAATCTCTTTTGTTAATAACTGTTTTGTGAATAGAGAAAGGTGTGAAAGGCCAAAAAAAAACACCATAAAAGAAAAAAGAAACACATAAACAAAATAATCAAAAAACACAAACACAAACACAAACACAAACGAGCGTACAACGAAGTCGTAATCAATTTCCCCGTGGACAACCATTATAGGTCATATAGGGGTCAATATGCAAAAATGCTCGGAAATGCTCTAATGCATATTGAAACTGTTCCCGAGTCCATAGGAGCAACAATGCAAAAGGTTATGTATCACCTGATGATTAGTTATCGAGATATAGAGCAAAGTAGGTCAAAGGTCAACAATCATCGTATTTTATGTTCAGGGAACATATTCTTCTTAATGCTTTGATTTTAATGAAACATGACTTATGTGGAATTATGCTACTGACATTTGACCTAATCAAATTAATAGATGCTAAACTTGTAGATTGGCAATCTAATCCGTTTATAGTGTGTTGCATCCATCAGAACAATTATAACAATATTTTGAGTAGATGTTTAGGAATAAGTTGGTACCATTGTGGCTTGGGCCCTTACACATGGTAGTGATTCAGACCAAATCGGTATTTAGCTCAAGAAATTATTTATTTATTTACGTACGCATATAATTCACACGAATTTCTGGTATCGCTACGGCATGCCCCTGACACAAATATCTGTATGCATTAAAGTTATTACATTATAGTTGGTAAATATGACAATACTTCTAAATCAGATTTCAAATCAACCGGTTCGTCTTGTGTCTGTTGTCCTCTGATATCGTCATCATCCATGACGTCCATTTCATATTGATACCCTGTTGCATGATCCTTAACATCTGGAGAATTCTTCTTTCTCAGCAAACTGGTGACAATTTCATCAAAAGTCCTTTGTTTCGTTTCTGGAAAATAGGTGAAGAGCACAATTATGCTTAGATTGTGTATTTTGATTTTTATAGTGTCGTGTATGAATTAGGTCAATACTTGCGTATGTTTTGTTTCTCGAAAATTAGACAAATCAATGCACTTGCGCAAATGTTGATATGCTCACGATAGCACTGCCCCTGCGGATTCGAGCCATTATTCACACATCAACATCAGCGCGCGTGCATTTATTTGTCAAATTTCTCTCGAAACAACACAAACGCATTTATTGACCTATCAGCAACGCGCACTTTTACAGAATACTGTGCGGTTTATTATAATAGAGTTGTAAAATGGATATGATCGTCCTCCAATTAAACTATCTATGTGCAATTAAGAATCTCTTGGACATCTAATCAACAATAGCTATAATGTCAAATTAATCATTAAATAGATGTATCGCGTTTTCTAAAGTACTTTTTGTGATATTGAAATTACATTTCCCTTTTGGGCATTTAGTATACAAAGCAAAGCCTTTGGTTGTCCCCCTCAAAGTGAGTATAAATTGGACAAACGCGCGATATTCTTCACAATGTTCTTCACAAAAGGAAGGGGACTGCACTATGCTTAAATAAATAGTTCTTGCGGATTTTCTTAAAACAGAAATCTATTTCAGTTTTAGTAAGATTGAAACAGAATCAAACTGTTGAATATCTATTGTTATCATCAATTTCGTTTGTGCAAAGTGAATCAAGTAGATTGAGTACAGGATGATACACATAATTCATGTTTACATTGCCATTTTAATTGTTGTCAGCCATTTGCATTTCAAGAGATAAATAAAACTACTAAAACCCGGAAGATTGAATTTGGTAAAGTTTACCTCATTCATAGGAAACATGGTTGTCACTGATGTAAACCTTACCTCACTCATTGTGTATCTTTGAAATGACCATGTGTCGTTTTTACACAAGGTATTGCTTCAATATTGAATATATATTATAGTGTGTATGAGGTCGGGGATTATTTCATATGTTTGCTGTTTGAAAATCGTCAACGCCATTTTATTTTTTGTCCAAGAAAAATATTATTGATGTCTTTATAAAAATTAGAATATCAACTGCCCCTATGTAAAAGCAATCAAACACAATCGTGGAACAACCTACCAAATTACTTGTATGTTTGTTTTGTGATGAATGAGCTTAAAATGAAGATTTAAGAAGTTTTCAAAGATCAGCTATGAATCTATTTATATATGTGTAGAAATTATTTATCACTTACTAATTAACTATTTCAGTGGTTTATTTGCATGCACACTTTTGTAACCAATTTACACATAAAGGGGTCAACAAAAGTAAGTCCCCCTAAAATGAGATTACTTTTGTTTACATAACTGCATACACAATTAGATGTATCAAAAGGAAGGTTGAAACGATAATGAAAAGAAGAAAAAAGCTTGGCTACTTAGAGAAAGTTTTACATTTTCGATATCATGTTTATTTTTCCCAAAACAGTCACATTTCCCCAAAATGATGTTTTCAGAAAAGGTGGCACTTGGTCCATACCAGTAAATTAAAAAACTCTCTCTCGTGATTTTTTTGTACGAAAATTAGACCAAGTTTGTTTGCATAACTCCGCACAGGATTAATCGTTTTGAGAAATTTAAAATCTTGTGAAAAGAAAAAAGTGCTTGGCTTCTTACAAAATGGTTCTCCTGTTTAATATCATGTTTACGTTTTCTACAATTGTCTCATTTTCCCAAAACGATGTTCTCAGAAACAGTGGCAATTTTCAAAATCCTATACAATTTTGTTTGCGTAACACCCCCACACAATTAGACGTTTTAAGAAATTGAAACTTTTCTGTAAAGGAAAAATGCTTAGCTAACCGTACAAAGTTTCCCATTTTCAATATCATGTTTATTTTTCCAAAAAAAGGCAAATATCCCTAAAATGATTTTTCCGTTAACATGAAATTTGCCCAAATCCAATACAAGTAAATGCCACTTTTTCTGAAAACATAATTTTGAGGAAATGTGACTGTGTTGAGAAAAGTAACATGATATCGAGAATGTAAAACTTTCTATTGGTAGCCAAGTGTTTTCTCTTCATAATCGCTTCAATTTTTTAAAACGTCTAATTGTGTGGGAAGTTATGTAAACAAAAGTAATCTAATTTTAGGGGGGGGGCTTACTTTTTTTGACCCCTTTATGTCGCACGAATGGAGTATTCTGTCAATGTAGGCTAACTGTTACCAGCAATACACTGAATGACAATCGTAATATAAGCCGCAAATGTTTCTTGTATCAAAATACGCTTTGCTGAAAAGGTCCTCTTACACTCTTATTGATATTGTACACTTCGAAAAGCTGTGTGTTAGTCTAAATGTATGTGTTTGAAACTGGATAAAAGCTTCAAGACGTACAAATGAATTCATAGCCAAATGGTGATATTGTCACCATTTGTTTATGGTTTGTAATAGTTTTCATCATTTAGAAAAAGGAGAAGTGTGAATTTGACAATTTATTCTAACGTTTTCACGGAACAATTACATCATCCTTGCTTAGAATATGATTAAGACATCAAGTATTTGTGACGTACTATTCCCCGGAGGATCAAAGCGCTTGCAAAAATACTAAATTACTAAAGCAAAATATTTATCAGAATCAAAATGATCAAGGAAACAAATGTGTCTATTAAATACCGCATTGAAGGCCATACTAGAGACTGCCTATGTAAAGCATCACGACAAATGGTAAATCTTGCCTACTTTTGACAACATCTAATGATGACACTCGCCAGAGTTTCGAAAGCTAAGCACTCCAATATGGACCTCTCTAGGGAAAGACCAAATTATAATCATGTTTATCAACCTAGCGTACCAAGTATTTTCAAATCATCTGAAAGAATATTAAACAAGCTTTTCAATGATATCTTTTAGAAATAAATTATGTGGAAAAAATATAAATATATCTTTTTATTTTCGTTATATTTAACAAACTATCTTGCTCTATTTATCTCAAAATATGCCTGGTCCATATGATGTGCCGTATGACGTGGTTTGTCACATATAGGAATTAAGACCTATTCTGATATAAATGTTGATTATTGGCACACTTCATTCTACTATCCTAGCATTTTAAGGATACATTGTTGAGGCTTAATATAGAACATACTCCAAACCAAGAATAACAAATAGAACCCATACTCCAAACTAAGCATACTTGCTAAAAATAGAAGCCGACACCACTACACCCCTTAGGCAGTTTATCCTCCATGTGAGCATACCATTTTCTGCATCACCTCACCAAAGGTGTAACGATTACCTTTCTATTGGCTTATCCCAAAATGTATCACCTTGCAGCATTAGCATAGCATGCCTTGTGGGTAATTCCCGTATAACATATACATTTGGGACATATGGGGAGATCGCGTAGATTTGGAGAGCAGCCTGAATATAATTGTAGTGATAGTATTACGTGATTCGAAATGCGATGCTGTACCGAAATTCAATTCACTTCATTCGTTTGGCACTATGTCGATGAGAAATTGAGAACCAATGTCGAGCTATTATTGTATTGGACGATGCGCCTCGTTTATAGCTGGCCCTCTAGCGGTGTTCAACGGTTAAGAAACCTGTGGTACGCACGGAATATCTATCTAACGTACTTTCAAATTGATGAAAGTACCGATGTTATAGCTTCTTGCTCTACGCACTGGACGATGTTTCTGACTTAGACTCCGTTTCTACTACGATGTGTGTGCGTCAAGATATTATGTTGGGGTTCTGGAATTGATCATACAATTTGCATCGACAAGATAAAACCTATAAACTATGATACGGACTCAATGCCAGTTAAGAGTCCAATTCAGGAGCTTGTAGTCAGAAGAATCATAATTCTCCTTCTAGTTTGGATATAGTCTGTCTTTACAAAGTAAGTAAATCATATTATAAGATTTGTTTAGGAGAATATCTGTGTAATAGCAATTCAGTTTGTTAAAGTTGGACATTCAAAATATAAAATACCATTTCTATGGGCTTTCATGGCAAATAATCTCAAAATTACAACAGAAGTGTTTTATAGATGAAGCTGAGATTTGGTAAATGTTTTCGATATCAATCATTACATTTTTGTTGTAAAATGCAAAAGTTTAGAGACCATTATTTTCAAATTGATTCTTTAAGAAACAGGATCTATTTTCCAGAAGGTGAAATGTGTTTTCAAAATTGTGTCACCAGCAGTGAATATAAATCAGTTCTTTTAATTCTTAATTAATGACAATTATTCTTTTAAGATCATACCCTCCTAAGTCTGATTACGTTCAATTCCCTTTCAATATCGGAATATTAACCACAGAGAGAGGATAAATAATTGGATACAATTGCAGTCGTACAGTGGCATTACTCCCATTAGTTAAATCCTAACTTGTTTAATAGCACATACACAGCCAGTCCAGAGTTCCACAAATATCACTTATCGTACAGCTTCAGAGTGCTATAAATTTGACATCGTAAATAACCCGATTAATTATATCCCAACTTGGTGTGTGTGTGTTTAGTAGATGATTGTATATCTTGATCAGTGTTGCTTGAATCAAAACTTTTTTAAAAGTTCTATCAGTGTCCAACTATGCAGGGGTTTGCACAGCAGAGTTCTGCCACATGAATCATCCCTAATACTAGTTCTGTCGATGAGTGCTATTAATTCCTTATAGCACTCGGCAGCTACGCTGCCTCGTGCTATAAGTCATATTAAATACCCGACTAAATAGTGTGCTGATTGGAGACACACACTTAAAGAGTTCATGTACTACGTGCAGAAATACGGAGAAACCGCAAGAAGTGTTATATAGTATAGTAATACACATGAGCCTGCTGGAGAAACATTAACATACTTGTACAACAATCCGAATAAAGTCTGCCCGATATTGACTTCACGGCCAAATATATGGCAATCATAAGATGTAAAAATCTCGCGCAAATACTATTTTGCGTGGAAATCTGGTTAGGGTTAGTTACATTTATTGACCGATTAGCAGGTACGAATCTTACTGTATTTCAAATGTAAAATGGTGAAAAAAGCCTCTTTGATATATTGGAATTACTGTTACAGTAGTTGTGTTCAGAACAAGCAATTAGAACTGCTCAATTACTCAAAAAGTTGTTTTGAACTACCAGACGTGTACTGAATGACAATTATTTAACGACTGGTAGGCGGGCTGGTAGGTCTATGTTCTTATTTCAGTTTGAAATAACGTTAATGTTTAATATTCGCATACACTTGATTTAAGCGGGTGGGAGAACTTCTTTAATCGGGTCTATTACATGTTAGATGTTGCTTAATGCTTAATGCATGAGTTTACGTGTTTCAACATTGTTATGGATCAAATCTTAATTGCCTACTAATGTTATGCACTGGTAGCAAAGAAAATTCAATCATTCAAAACAGACCGTATCAAGTTATCATAGACGATGGCTGGATGAATTATATTAACGCACTCCATATCTGTCGGTGTAACGTATTTTCTGAACTGTTTCGTGAATGTTTATTTGAATGTCACTTCCCATTCGTGCACTTACGAATTCCATAGGTTGTTCCAATCGAAGTGGGTACAAATTGGATAGGCGAGTGCTAAAATGTTCTCCACAATTTGATGCAAAAAGAAAAGGATTGCACTATACACTCTCAGAACAAAGGTTAAAATCTTTAACCATGTTGGTTACAATTTTAATCAACGGGAGGTTATCAGGTGAACCACACAATTGGTTGGTTAAAACTGTAACCAACAGCTGTTGGTTAAACTTTAACCTGTGGTTGGTTACACATTTTAATCATTTGTTGGTTAATATGTTTTGAACAACAGTGGTTGGTTAAACTTTAACCTGTGGTTGGTTACAATTTTTAATCATTTGTTGGTTAATATGTTTTAACCAACAGTAGTTGGTTAAAAAATGTTGGTTAAACTTTTATTTTTTTTACTAAACTTAAACCCATACAACATTACAATATTGATGTTTCATTGGCCCGATATTGGCTTTCAATGTGGCGCCAACCCGTGGCCAGGACCAACAAGGGACAGGACAAGGCACAAGATCCTAGCCACGAGGCCGGAAAGCGATAATTTGAAACAGGGGCCGCAATTTTTAGACCACGTCAGAATTTGTATATGAAATCAATCGTGTTATTTTCCGCCCCTGGTATAATGTGCCCATTATTGGAACAATATTGGTTGCCAACATAATGCCAATTGAAGAGCGCCAATGTAAAACCAATATTGGTCCAATATTAGTTTGACAACATGATGCCAATTGAAGAGCGCCAATGTAAATACCAGGGGCGGAAAATAACACGATTGATTTCATATACAAATTCTGACGTGGTCTAAATAATATGCGCAAAATATTTTCCTCGCCAATGAAATTCTTTGGCGGGAACCTTGTTATGTATGACTTATTGTTGGTTACATTTATGATGCCTTAACCAACGTTGAATAAACTAAAAATTAATTTTATTTTTACTCTTTAACCAACGCAGTATTAAAAGTAATTTTTAACCAACGCTTCATTTTTAACCAATGTTGTATACTTTTTAACCAACATTCTTTTAACCCATGGTTATTTAATACCTGTTCTGAGAGTGTAGTAGTACACTATTTCCTGTTTCAGTCAGGAACACAGTAGAATAGATCAAACTGAATTGAATTTGGTTAGAATTAATCGGAATCCAACATTGAAAAGTTGCATTTGTACAGTTCGAAATAGAATGGACAATGTCAACGCACTTTATTGCAATGTCATTGCAATATCATTGCAATGTCAGTGCAATGACATTGCAATGAGTGCACTAATCGGGTTACATCTCAAGGCATCATTGCAATGTCAGTGCAATATCATTGCAATGTCAGACCAATGTCTGTGCAATGTCAGTGTCCATTCTATTTTGAGCTGTACATGTACAGTAGAGCCATCCATTTCTAACTGACGAATAACATATGCACAATGCAAACATCACACTCCTGCAATACTATCCGGCAATTACAAGATGTACAAATCTAGCGCAAATGCACGGGTATTTGCGTTTGATTAAATCACGTCTTTTTTTGTTGCGTTCCTATTTGGTTAGGGTTATGCACATATCAGTTGTATGACGCACCATACGACCCCCGGGAGAGGTGCGTCATGAGTGCGTCATTTACCACCACATTCTTGACGCAGGGTACATCATGGGTAGCATTTTGTCCGTCACAATATTGACGAATGGGTGCGTCAATGTTAGTCACTTTACCTGGGTGCGTCACATGGTACGTCATGATGCATACAACAAAATCCGAACATTGTATTTTACATGCAGGCCCTACTCACCACCAACCAGGCTTCTTTTTAGATATGCAACTCCTGAAGTATCGTGCGTCATACAACTGACATGTGCATTAGTTACATTTATTGGCCGTAGATGTAATGCTTATATGCATATCGAAATGTTCAATTACTCAAAACAGTTGTTATGACCCACCAAGAATATTTGTGGAAAAAACACAAGGTTTAGCATTTGGTCACTTTGTAAAACATAACTTTCTAAAATGGCCAACTGAAAATGTTAAGTCTCTTGGTGTTTATTTTGGACACAATATGATAGAATGTTACAAGAGCATTTGGCAAGAGAAAAAAGATCGACTAATTCGAATCTTGAACTCATGGTATAGAAGAAAGCTAACGCTGTATGGTAAAGCAACTATTATAAAATGTCTTGGTATATCCAATTTAACATTTTTAATGTCTTGTCTACCCGTTCCTGAAAACTTCACGAATGAAGTGAACTCAATTATTTTCAATTTCTTATGGAATAAAAAACCGGAGAAAATAAAGAGAAAGACTCTCATTCGAAATTACAATATGGGAGGAATAAAAATGTGTGATTTTAAATATCAGTGTATAGCTTTGAAATGTATATGGTTAAAACGTTATATGTATGATGATGATAGTAAATGGAAATGCCTTTTTAAACGCTATTTAAATGCTCATGGTCCAAACTTTTTAATCTTAAATATGAATTTTGTGGAAGCAAAGAATGCCCCATCGTTAATTGGTCTACCAAAATTTTATTCAGATCTGGTAAAAGCATGGCATAATCTAGATAATGATTATAGAAACTTACAAATCAACGACTCATTAAGGGTCAAAAGTCATATTATATGGGGAAATGACCTGATCATGCACAATGGCAAGACCTTGTATTTCAAACACTGGATTGATAGTGATATAATATATATCAATGATCTTATAAATAATGATGGTATCATTTCCACTACATATATACTTGACAAGCTTAAAAATAAGCATAACTGGATTGCAGAGCTTTTTATTATTTTCAAATCAATTCCAAAGAATTGGTTAGCTTTATTAAACGCCAATAATATGCCTATTGAAATAAGTACTCGTTTAAGAACCTCGTGTATATATGTAAATAAAAACGTGTAAATATAATGTATTGGCAATCAAGGTATATTTACGTTCATGTAGTTAAAAAGTTTACAGTCGTGCCAATTATTCAGAAAAGATGGGCACAGGAACTGTCTACGTCACCAAAATGGGAC
The DNA here is from genome assembly GCA_035610835.1 of Ophiura sarsii. Lineage (NCBI taxonomy): Eukaryota > Metazoa > Echinodermata > Ophiuroidea > Amphilepidida > Ophiuridae > Ophiura > Ophiura sarsii. Next base: position 920,305 of record CM069446.1, on the reverse strand, counting down.
GATATTTGGACTATGAAAACTATTCTTGAAAAAGAGAGAAAATTGGCAGAGTTCAATTACAAATTATTATATAGAATCATCGCTACCAAAGCTAACTTATATAAATGGAACAAGGCGAACTCACCCAATTGTTTTGAGTGCAACACATCAGATGATTATCTACATTCATTTATCGCCTGTCCTTTGTCAAAAAGCTTTTGGGTTCATTTTAAAAGATTTATTATTTCTAACAATATTCCATGTCCAGAGATATCGTTAAAAATCATTGTGCTTGGTTATAAACCAGATAATCAAAATGTATTGAATGTAATGCTAAATAGAATGCTTAGTCTGGCGTCGTTCACTCTGTATAGATCCAGACATATGAAGATCACTGATAATAAAAACGTTGATGCATTTAAATGGTTTCTATACGAATTAAAATGGAGAATTAGTATCTTGAGACACAGTGAAAATATGTGGCACAAGATTAGCAAAAGCCTACATAGCACAGAGTAAATAGTAGGTTTTGATATTCTTCTTGTAAATCACATGTACATGACAGCCCATATTATATATTGCTTTGTTTGTCAATTCAACTGCGAAGGTCATGTGCCATTGATGATCATTAGCCATCTATCTTCATGCAAATGGTAATTGTTGGTACATGCTGTTCGCTGGTAGAGTCATGTTTTTCATATTTGTAACTTATTGATATCAGTATGTTTGATATATTGTTATTATGTTATATAACTATGTATAGAATATAGACGAATGAAAAAAAAGGAAAAAAAAGAAAAGAAAAAAGAAGAAGAAAATTTGTACTTAATAACAATTAACAAATTGTAATAATCATGATAATAGTCATACAGTTTGAAGTACAAATAGGACAGACATGCATTACAAATTTTCTCACAACTTGATACAAAAAGAAGGGGATTGCAATGTTTCCTGTTTTTGTAGATTAGACCAAACTGAATTTAATTTGTTGAATAAAACGGAATCAAAATTGATAACGTTAAGTGTTTTTGTTAATATTTAACCATTTCAAGTGAAGTATTGTGCACATCAGCAAAGTGATTTGTTGGTTATATGAAAAAATACTGATGAAGGGACCACTCCCAGCAAATGTTATAAACAATTTTGCGGTCCGCATTGCAGGACTAAGAAAAGAAAGTATAATTAGTCTCAGTTGTTGCTATGGCTTGTAGTACAATGATACAGAATTGGTGTTAAACCAACAAGCCTTCATGAAATTCGATTCAGTGTCTTATTAGTAATAAATATAAAAGTATACATTTTTAGAAAGGAAATGAGTCAGAGAATCTATTTTTGGTATCAAATGTCACTAAAAATGCTGATTTAACAAAAAATATTGACCACAAAATCAACGTAACAAAATCAGTTTTCGGTAACAATGCCAAAATTGCACCAAAATATTCTAAAGACACTTCTCTAGGATGGTTTTTTAAATATTTTTCATAAGTATTTACTTTTTTTTAAATTTTTGACCAAAAGGTTCCAGAAAATAGATTTTTATAACCTCAAAAATTCAATTCTTTACCTTTTTTGGTAAATGTTTTTAAAACTAAACAGCCAATAACTGTGTAACATTATAGTTAATGGATTATAATGGAAACTCTTATGGAATGTTAAGTAACTTTAAATTCCATTTAATATAAAGTGATTAATTTCCTTCAAGGGATGTCTATTTTGAATTATGTTAGCGACGTATTCACCCGATAAATTATTAAATACATTAAAAAAATTACCGAATTCTAAGACATCGACTTAACATGATCGAATATGGTGGATGGCGAAATGATACAATTTGAATGTATGCCCTGTGGCCATTGCTTTGCATTAAGACGGAATGCGAGTAAAAATAAGTTGAAAATCTGCGCTATAGCCTATTTGACATATCAGTAGCATTAAGAAATTGTTTTGCAAATGTCTAGTTTGTTACCGTAATCAATCAAATACAATTAGTATAAATTCAATGAATGAATCGATGTTCCGAAGTTTAATGTAATAGCATGTCTGATTTACTAAATAAAACAACCTATTGAAACATTTTCTTGGTGGATTTTCGTACACAGACATGGGAATCTACCAAACAATTATGTGTGGCATCATTTCAAGAAAATCAATAAGCAGATCATAATCTTGTGCACCAAGACACGGTAGCATTTATTGTCTAAAATGATGTGTGTTAATTTTATAGACAAAACCAGTCATAGCCAGTGAGATTTAGTGCCACTTTTGTTTCTGTATAAAATTGATAAATGGCACAATTTCTTATCGTTACATTGTCTCAAGGCCAACAAATTTGGTATCAAAATGTGCCTAACAATTAGGTGCATCTTTCTAGCTAACAATTATTTAAATCCAACAAACATTTTTGGAAATATCCTAGTATATGCTAGGGGGGAACTTACATATTTTGATGGGTGTATCATGATTTAATTGCATGCACAGGCCCGTTTGATTAATAGCGAATTCGACAGTGATACAGAAATATTAGGAAAATTAACAAACCCGCAACGTTTGATAAGGCAAATCAAGTTTGGTTTATGATAATATTTCTACCTGTAACGACATTTTCTCCACAAAACATCAATACTATGTACAGCTGAAGTCAATCACTTAGACTCTGATTAGTAAAAACATTAATATTCTAATTTGTCACATGAATATTCTGGTTTGTGTATAATCTGTATCATCATTGTAATCCGCAAATGCACGTACTACATACTAGACGATGTAGGAAATAATTAGAGAGTAATCTCAGCGGTTTATTTGTTTCCAAATGATAAATACCGCTACTTTCTATACAACTGAATACGCAGAAACACACGAATACCAACCAAGGAAGATTGACAAGTTATTTCTTAAACACTGGAGAAACACATATTCAAAAAGTATGGTCATCTGACGCCAGCATTTATGGGCTTCAGGAAGCCCGGATGACCACTTAATTTTAACACTGGTTTCAAATGTTGTTTTTGATTGTACTTTTCATAACCTAAATATGAACAGACTAAAATGGGCTTGTGCAACTTTTTGTGCCACAAATCAAACCAAACATGAGCACCCTTTTTATTGCGTGCAGAGAGTGTCCTTTTAATACCCAAGGAATTTAGAATTAATATTTAGTATAGTTTGTCAGTGATATCTATTCTAAACTTGGTATTTGCCAAACTAGGGTATAACTTAAGTTAACTCCCTGCGAACTACCGACCAATTGATCTCAGGATAATGGATACATCATTTCCCGCACAATTCAGAAACAAATTAGAATGATTTTATTAATTCCTGATGAATTTGGAATGATGACACACCATTAGGAGTTGTATTTTAATGGTAAGTTACACGCATCTCAATATTTACAAATATTTACATTGTAACAATACTTTCCCTGTTATGTGTCACACACACTATATAGGCCTACCTAAAAAGATTGTAACAGGGATGCTTGCTAATTCAAAATCAATAATTGGCACCGCACCAAATATCTGGGATACACTAATTAAGCAAACATATTTTCCCTTTAAGTGATACCTCATTCATATACATTTACTGGATACTATTAAAGTTATGATTGTTTAAGTAACCGGACCTGGTGAAAAATGTGACAATGTATGAATCCCAGCTAATCATCAGTACGTTGCCGTTCCCTTTTCAATCCATACATGCCTGACTGCTTTCAATACAATACAATCACTGACATCCCAAAAACAACTGGATTTGCTGCAACTTATATTTGATTAGGTCTGGTTGATGAAAACATGACTTTAAAACTATCCACTCATTTTTTTAAATGTAAATCTATGAAGTTCATTGTACTGAATGGTCATGGTCACTGTATGATTATTACAGTACAAATGGCATGGTTCATCTGTAGAAATCAAGACACTACTTGGAAGCTCGGAGCAGTGTATGAAGCAGGATATGGTCAATGATAAATATTTCTGTAACAAACAAGTTTTGGAGTATGGTGCAATGATACCTATATTAAAAGGCCCTTGCTTTAAATTAGCAAGTCACTCTTGCATACGCTACAAAGGTGTCTGTGTCACTTTATTTCAGTCTTACTCACATTTACTAAATCAATTATTAACCATGCAGTTATTGCCTGATGAGATGATTCTACTCCACATTTACTGCCGGCTTGTGTAAATGAATTGCCATTCCGAGCCAAAAGGTACCTTCATTAAAGTCCCATGATCCTTTGCTACGGTTTGGTGAATGATACACAATTTGTTCTGGCACTCTTGCCCACACTTGCCGTTGTCTAACGGTGTCTGTATGCTTGATTGTATACCTATACGTAGGGTTTCCTCGAGGGTCCATCACACAGATGATTAGGGTAAACTTGCGACCAATATCTTCTGCTGCAGGCGTGATAGTAAAAGCTTCATTGATATCATGGTCCTCATTAGTGGATCCATAGTTACCCTTCAACAGAATCTTCCAATCTCGGTTTTCTGTGGTGTCCTCACCAAGTGTATGCATTTTGGCATACCTTTTCAAATCTCCTAGATCAAGATCAAGAGGTTTCACAATAATGTGGGCACGCTTGCTGAAAAAGCCTGACATCCAATATGGTCTCGTTATATAAAATTGTGGATTCATGTGAGGGCAATTATCATCAGAGTCCCATGGACAAGCACTGACATCTTTGCGTAGTATAGTCGTCATTTGGGCATGCACTTTGTATGCTGGACTAATGTAGTCTGTAATAAAAGACTTCCCGATTGCTTTGGAAAGCTCCGATTCCTCAAGTTGCATTAAGTCATCCACGTTCATATTGTGAAAGCGAATCAATTGCAAGATTTCTTTCAAGTTCTTCTTGGCTGCCATTCCAGACAAGTCATCGTACTTCAATTTGGCCCACTTTGTAACAAATTCAAAACTATTTACCTCCTTTAGTACAACCACATTACTACTAATTGTGGTAAAAATTTGTTTTAGGTGACGAACCTCAAGTGCTTGGCAAGTCTTGGGCTCGATGTGACAGTATCCATACCCAAGAAAGTTTGTCTGTAATGATTCATAGCAGATTGGCAAGAGAGCAGGGATAAACTGCTCGATATACAGAAGCCAGCTTAAAGAGCTAGGATAAGATTCCCTCTCCACACCCGTAAGAACTTCCTTCATGAAAGTAACAGCATCTTGTTTCAACAAAGATACATCATACTTGTCAGCAATTGTATGAAATAAGCACACATTGTCTTGATTCAGAGTCAGTTTACCGGTATAGAAGAACTTCAGGAAATCTCCAAACACAGGTTCACATTCGGGGGACTCTTCAAGCTTAATTACCCTATCGGTTGACTCCTTCCATTGGCCGCTTGTCAGCATGGTATGGAAGACACTGCTCTGTGCTGACAAGACAAATCTATGGCCATGATAAGACTGCTCCCCTACTGTCAAAGTGACATCACTCATGTCTGGGCTGTTGAAATGTTTACCTATATTGCTGAGTACTTCAGGTTCACGGCTGACCGATATTTCGCTAGATTGTGCCATGTCTGTCAGTCCACGTATTCAAACACCTATTGCCTGTTTCTTTCTTCAATAGATCTGTAGGTAAGAAACATGAGAAAGTTGTAATGAAAATGAGCTCCAAATATATAGGGATTGAGACTCCCATGGGAACTCCCATATATGGTGTACTCCCATATGGGGTACTCCCATATATGGGGTACTCCCATATATGGGGTACTCCCATATATGGGGTACTCCCATACATGGGGTTCTCTCATATATTATCGGGTACACATACATGTATGAGGTATTCACATATAAGATATTCGGGGAATGTGTCTCATTCTAATGCTGCAAATTTAAATGAAATAACAAACATCAGTCAGATTTTGTGATAGAAAATCCCTAAACATGGATCCCATTTTGCAAAATAATCGCACACAATGCTTTTTTTTATCAAATAGACTCCCCATGGATCTCAAATAGCGAAGATGTGGCCGATTCCACGGCAGGTTTCACGGATAAATGACAGTTTCCGACTATAATCATGATAATGGCAGTTAAACTTCAGTGTTGTGGTCAAGGTTTTGACTGGAAGGGTAATATTCGCCAAATTCGTACATGGATGTGCCTGCCGGACTTCGACAATTTGATTTTCTCTATACCTATTTTCGGGCCAATTTAATCCCACCCATCAATATACCAATGTATGCCAATTGGGCGCTTTGGTCTACATTGTACGTCTGTGATGAAAACACCCCATCGCTATACCAATGTTTGCGAAAAAGCACCCCAAAAGGCAGGCACATGCATGCGTATACCATCTCAATGTAAGAACCCCTCCCGGGATGTTTAGGTTGATTATTTAGGTTGGTTATTTCAACTGATCAAAACTTACCTAAAATATGATGGGACTTTCCGATCGTGATGAATGACTGCATGTAGCTCTGCATGCACCGTAAATCCTAAAATTAAATACATCGATGTGCTTTAATAATAGACATGAAATAAACTTTAGTATGACATTCAGTGATCATTAATTCATTATCATGATACTTGATCATGCTGGTAAGAGAAAATTATACTCCTTGTACTGCACTGCATCACCACCACTGTATTGATTAATACTATAATACCTACCTACAAATTACCAGAGATGATTGTGAACAGGTTTGATGATGGCACCTAGGCATTGATCTTGACCCTATGATATTATCGTAGGTCATACAGTCTGACGTGATAGTGATACACCAGTTACTACTGGATACACACAAAGCACGCCGTGTGTGCAAACATAGACCTTGAACATTTAATTGGCACTCGCTAGAGTTTTGAAAGCTAAGCCCTGTCATATAGACCACTCTACAATGCTCTAGGGAAAGACTAAATTATAATCATGTTTATCAACCTTAGCGTACCAAGTATTTTCATATAATCTGATAAACAAGCTTTTCAATGATACCTTTTAGATATAAATTATGAGGAAAAGAAAATAAGTATGCTTTTTTATATTTTATATATTTACAAACTATTTTGCTCTATTTATCTCAAAATATGTCGGGAAATATGTCTGGCCCACAAGATGTACCGTGACATGATTTGTGTCACATATAAGAAGTGAGACCTACATTCTGATATAAATGTTGATTTTTGGCACACTTCATTCTACTATCCTAAGCATTTTCAGGATGCATTGGTCAGGCTTAATATAGAAAATCGAAACTTGTTTCTGGTAGCCTGAAGTATCCCCTTACTCATATCCCTCCCCCTTCCCCACCGATCAATGTTGCGAGGCCCTGCTGATGGTGGGCAAATTGTGGGATTCAACATTGATCAGGGGGGAAGAAGGAACACTTTACATTACAACATTCTAACATTGTAGAACCCGTACTACAAACTAAACATACTTGCTAAAAATAGAAGCCGACCCCACCACACATCTTCAGTAGTTTATCGTCCATGTGAGCGTACCATTGTCTGCATCACCTCACCAAAGGTGGTCGAAGGTGTAACGATTACCTTTCTATTGGCTCATCCCAACATGTATCACCTTGCAGCATAGCATAGCATGCCTGGATAATTCCCGTATAACATTAGCATAGCAAGCCTTGTGGGTTATTCCCGTATAACATTAGCATAGCATGCCTTAATTGTGGGTAATTCCCGTATAACATTAGCTTAGCATGTCTTGTGGGTAATTCCCGTATAACATTGGCATAGCAGTCTTGTGGGTAATTCCCGTATAACATTAGCATAGCATGCCTTGTGGGTAATTCTCGTATAACATTATCATAGCATGCCTTGTGGGTAATTCCCGTATAACATATAGCATGTCTTGTGGGTAATTCCCGTATAAAATTAGCATAGCATGCCTTGTGGGTAATTCCCGTATAACATTAGCATAGCATGTCTTGTGGGTAATTCCCGTATAACATTATCATAGCATGCCTTGTGGGTAATTCCCGTATAACATATAGCATGTCTTGTGGGTAATTCCCGTATAAAATTAGCATAGCATGCCTTGTGGGTAATTCCCGTTCAGCCTGAATATAATTGTAGTGATAGTAGTACGTGATTCGAAATGCGATGCTTTACCGAAATTCGATTCACTTCATTCGTTTGGCACTGTCGATGAGAAAAATTGAGAACAAATGTCGAGCTATTATCGTATTGGACGATACGCCTCGTTTATAGCTGGCCCTCTAGCGGTGTTTAACTGTTAAGAAACCTGTGGTACGCACGGAATATCTAACGTACTTTCAAATTGATGGAAGTACCGATGTTATAGCTTCTTGCTCTACGCACTGGACAATGTTTCTGGCTTAGACTCCGTTTCTACTACGATGTGTGTGCGTCAAGATAATATATTGGGGCATCTGGAATTGATCATACAATTTGCATCGACAAGATAAAACCTATAAACTATGATACGGACTCAATGCCAGTTTAGAGTCCAATTCAGGAGCTTGTAGTCAGAAGAATCAGAAATCTCCTTCTAGTTTGGATATAGTCTGTCTTTACAAAGTAAGTCAATCATATTATAAGATTTGCTTAGGAGAATATCTGTGTAATGGCAAGTCAGTTTATTAAAGTTGGACATTCAAAAATATAAAATACCATTTCAATGGGCTTTCATGGCAAATAATCTCAAAATTACAACAGAAGCGTTTTATAGATGAAGCTGAGATTTGGAAAATGTGTTCGATATCAATCATTACATTTTAACCATTATGTTGTAAAATGCGAAAGTTTATAGACTATTGTTTTTAAATTGATTCTTTAAGAAGCAGGATCTATTTTCCAGAAGGTGAAATGTGTATTTCAAAATGTTGTCAACAGCAGTGAATATAAATCAGTTCTTTTAATTCTTAATTAATGACAATTCTTCTTAAAGTTGACTTGCCCTTTCCGACCGACCCGAATTTTCTAGGGTGGCTATCTAAGTTAAAAAAAATGAAAGAAGCACATAACAATAAAGAAAGGTGTTTTTGAGTAGTATCTGCTTGTTTAAAAAATAAAAATAAATAAAAAAAATAAAATAAAAAATAAAAAATAAAAAAGGGTTTTTGTGTAGTATCTCCCTGTTTATTTATTTTTTAAATCAACCACAAAAATCCGACCATCCGACCCAGACTCTGGCCCTGAAAGGGCAAGTCAACTTTTTTGTTTTTGGCCTTATGATGAAGTCTGATTACGTTCAATCCCCGAAATATTATCCACAGAGGGAGGGAGGATAAATAATTGGATACAATTGCAGTTGTACAGGGGCATTAATCACGTTAGTTAAATCCTAACTTGTTCAAATAGTGTTCTAATTGAGACACACACTTAAGGGGGGACTCAAGGAAGTCACTTTTTGAATTTTGTGAGTGCTGTAATTATTGAACTATGACTCATATTTATTTAAAAGTGTACATTTTTGGAAAGGAAATATGTCTGAGAATCCATATTTTGCGTCAATTTTGACCACAATTTTGATTTTTTTTGAGAAAATTAAAAAAAAATCCTTTTTTGACCCCAAAAAGTTTAACAAAGCTAACAAAAATAATTTTGAGTAAAAAAAAATTCCTAAATTGCTAGATTATGTAAAGACTCTTACTTAGGGACGATTTTTTTATTTTTAAATCGTATCTAATATTTTTTGAAATTTTGACCAAAAAGGGCCAAAAAAAGTGGTGAAAAAATGAAGAAAAAAAATCACTTTTTTGACGCTTTTTGGTCAAAATTTCAAAAAACATTAGATTAGGTGTTTTTTTTAAAAATCATCGTCCCTAAGTTAGTGTCTTTACATTATAATCTAGCAATTTGGGAATTTCTTTCTCAAAATTATTTTTGTTAGCCTTGTTTTGAGGCCAAAAAGTATTTTTTTTGTGATTTTCTCAATAAATCAACATTTTTGGTCAAAATTGACGCACAATTTGGATTCTATGATACATTTCCTTTCCAAAAATGTATACTTTTATATTTATCTCGTAGTTCAATAATTACAGCACTCACAAAATTCAAAAAATCAAAAACTTCCTTGAGTCCCCCCTTAAAGAGTTCATGTACTACGTACAGAAATAGAGATTGCGTTAAAGAGATTGCGTTATTCCCAAAACAGCAATACATAGTTTAAAGTGTTGACAGAAAGGGGTCAAAGGTCATGTAGGGGTCATTAGAGGTCAATCAGTGTACACCCCATGTTACCCACAAGATTATTGTCACCAAGCTTGTTTGTAATGGGTGATTTCAAGAACTTGTTGATACCCCCTCGTACAGTAACTTCTAAAGACTATAATGACTATAAAAGCCAAAAGCATGATCAAAGACCCTTATTTTGCACCATGAATCTGTATGACCATTCCCATTAGGGTAACTTATTTATTGCCAACTCTTGGGTTGACATTTTGGGGATAATTGATGGTTTTATGTAAATCTATGAAGTTAATTGTACTGAATGGTCAGGGTCACTGTATGATTATTACAGTACAAATGGTATTCTGTAGAAATCAAGACACTACTTAGAAGCTCGGAGCAGTGAATGAAGCAGGATATGGTAAATGATAAATATTTCTGTAACAAACAAGTTTTGGAGTATGGTACAATGATACCTATATTAAAAGGCCCTTGCTTTATATTAGCAAGGTACTCTTGCTACAAAAGTATCTCTGTCACTTTATTTCAGTCTTACTCACACTCACTAAATCAATCCTATTAACCATGCAGTTATTGCCTGATGAGATGATTTCACTCCACATTTACTGCCGCCTTGTGTAAATGAATTGCCATTCCGAGCCAAAAGGTACCTTCATTTAAGTCCCATGATCCTTTGCTACGGTTTGGTGAATGATACATAATTTGTTCTGGCAATCTTGCATACCTTTTAGGATCTTGTCTAACGGTGTCAGTATGCTTGATTGTATACCTATAAACGGGCCTACCGGGCTTTCGAGGGCCCGTCACACAGATGATTAGGGTAAACTTGCGACCAATATCTTTTGCATCAGGTGTAATAGTAAAAGCTTCATTGATATCATGGTCCTCATCAGAGGATCCATAGTTACCCTTCCACTGAATCATCCAATCTCGGTTTTCTGTGCTGTCCTTACCAAGTGTATGCATTTGGGCACACCTTTTCAAATCTCCTAGATCAAAAGGTTTCACAATAATTTGGGCACACTTGCTGAAATAGCCTGACATCCCATACGGTTTCACTGTATACAGTTGTGGATTCATGTGAGGGCAATTATCATCAGAGTCCCATGGACAAGCACTGACATCTTTGCGTAGTATAGTCGTCATTTGGGCATGCACTTTGTATGCTGGACTAATGTAGTCTGTAATAAAAGTCTTGCCGATTGCTTTGGAAAGCTCCGATTCCTCAAGTTGCATTAAGTCATCCACGTTCATATTGTGAAAGCGAATCAACTGCAAGATTTCTTTCAAGTTCTGCTTGGCTTCCCTTCCAGACAGATCATCGTACTTCAATTTGGCCCACTTTGTAACAAATTCAAAAATATATACTTCCTTTAGTACAACCACATTACTACTAATTGTGGTAAAAATTTGTTTTAGGTGACGAACCTCAAGTGCTTGGCAAGTCCTGGGCTCGATGTGACAGTATCCATACCCAAGAAAGTTTGTCTGTAATGATTCATAGCAGATTGGCAAGAGAGCAGGGATAAACTGCTCGATATACAGAAGCCAGCTTAAAGAGCTAGGATAAGACTCCCTCCCCACACCCGTAAGAACTTCCTTCATGAAAGTAACAGCATCTTGTTTCAACAAAGATACATCATACTTGTCAGCAATCGTAAGAAATAAGCACACATTGTCTTGATTCAGAGTCAGTTTACCGGTATAGAAGAACTTCAGGAAATCTCCAAACACAGGTTCACATTCGAGGGACTCTTCAAGCTTAATTACCTTATCGGTTGACTCCTTCCATTGGCCGCTTGTCAGCATGGTATGGAAGACACTGCTCTGTGCTGACAAGACAAATCTATGGACATGATAGGACTGCTCCCCTACTGTCAAAGTGACATCACTCATGTCTGGGTTGTTGAAATGTTTACCTATATTGCTGAGTACTTCAGGTTCACGGCTGATCGATATTCCGCTAGATTGCGCCATGTCTGTCAGTCCACGTATTCAAACACCTATTGCCTGTTTCTTTCTTCTATAGATCTGTAGGTAAGAAAGATGAGAAAGTTGCAATGAAAAGGAGTTCCAAATAAAGGGATTGAGACTCCCATGGGAACTCCCATATATGAGGTACTCACATACATGGGGTACTTCCATATTATCATGATTATCGGGTACGCATATACATGTATGAGGTATTCACATATAAGATATTCGGGGAATGTGTCTCGTTCTAATGCTGCACATTTACATGAAATCCCAAACATGTGATAGAAAATCCCTAAACAATTTTTTTAAATAGACTCCCCCCATGGATCTCAAATAGCGAAGATGTGGCTGATTCCACAGCAGGTTTCATGGATCAATGACTGTTTCCGACTCTAATGGCAGTTAAACTTCAGTGTTGTGGTCAAGGTCTTGACTGGAAAATAATATTGAAACTCATTTATTAGAAGTTGATAAAGCAAACAGCAGGGAAAAGGGGAGAAGAGGAGGGAAGGGGGAGTCTGGGAGGCTGGAGAGAGATTGTTATCTTTTTCCCCCTTTTTTATGATCACTTATATATATACGAGGGTCATTCAATAAGTTCTACCTCCTACCTCATAACTTTGTTATTATATAAGCCAGTCGTATGAAATATTCCACAATTGTAGCTTTGAATCTCAGCTACAAATTCATAGTAAATTGGTCTGAGTCATGTTTGTACTTTTCTGTAGATGCTGTGAAAATCAATGGTCCATTTAGTGCGACGGAAACGAAAGCAGATTTTAGTTTTAACCCTACCCCAGAGAACCGCTGCAAAAGTCATATTTGCTTTTCATAAGAACTAAGTGATCTTCAATACACAGGACTAAATGGAAGGATTACAAGTATATCTAAGTGATAATGTTCTACCACTGACTACCTGATTGACTATTATAAATGTTGCATAAGTAAAACGACTATCATGTTAAGAATACCAGTATTCCAGTATGCTAAAGGCGTAGCAATACATTCGATTATTTGCACGCCTATGAAGGTTTTATTGCCGACCATTGAATCTATACGTGATTATATTGTATTGTATACAGAAATCATCCATTGTTTTCTATTTTCAGTATTTACATCGGACTGTTATATCTAATCATACAATTTATGCGGAGAGAAAACCTAGAAAACCCCTAAAAAAACCTATTAATAGTTAGTGTAATTTTCCGTGTCCGTTGTCCAAAATCTCTCACTGGTTTTGATTGCATCATAAGAAAAGTAAGACTGATATCAGTTATCATTTGCTATATATGTGTAGCTATGATTCAGAGCTATAATCATGACAAATGTCATGAGGCTAACATTCATATTAGCGATGTTATGAGTGAGGAGGTAGAACTTATTAAATGACCCTCGTATATATAATATAGGCCTAAATATTATTTGGCTTTGTGAGGCACGATGATCTTCTGTGGAACACCATAAAAAATGGTAATCAAATAATCATTATATATTTCAAGGATATTGTTGACTACCGTATGTTATTATTAAGAGAAAGTGTTGACATGGGCTCTCCTGCAATTTGTGCGTTTATAACTCGCAGATTCCAGGAATTGAGCACCAAAATTGAGCACCAAATGTTCTCCCTGACACTACTAAATACTAACATTTTCAAGGGGGCTTTTCCCCCTGAACCCCTGGGGCACTGTGGACTCCGGTCGCATAACGCACAAAACGTATACCGTCTCAATGTAAGAAACACTCCCGGTTTGTTTAGGTTGGTTATTTTAACTGATCAAAACTTACCTAAAATATGATGGGACTCTCCGATTGTGATACATAAAGTATAGTAATGAATGACTGCATGCACTGCACATAGCTCTGCATGCACCGTAAATTCTAAAATGAAATACATCGATGTGATTTAATATTAGACATGAAAATATACTTAAGTATGACATTCAGTGATCATTAATTCGTTATCACGATACTTGATCATGTTTATAAGTGAAAATTATACTCCTGGCCTTGTACTCCACTGTCTTGCGTAAAACCTACCTACAAATTTCCAGAGATATTGTGAACAGGTTTGATGATGGCACTTAGGCATTGACCTTGACCCTATGATTATTGTAGGTCATGACATGATAGTGATACACCAGTGACTACTGGGTACACACAAAGCACGCCGTGTGTGCAAACACAGACCTTGAACCTTTAATTGACACTCCCTAGAGTTTCGAAAGCTTAGCGCTGCCTTATGGACCACTCTATTGAGAAAGAATAAATTATAATCATGTTTATCAACCTAGCGTATCAAGTATTTTCATATCATCTGATAAACAAGCTTTTGAATGATACCTTTTAGAAATAAATTATGACGAAAAGAAGATAAATATTTTTTTTTATTCCCGTTAACAAACTATCTTGCTATATTTATCTCACAATATGCCTAGTCCACAAGATGTACCGTATGACGTAGGAAGTAAGAACTACATTCTTATATAAATGCTGATTATTGGCACACTTCATTCTACTATCCTAGCATTTTAAGGATACATTGTTGAGGCTTAATATAGAACATACTCCAGACTAAGAATAAAAAATAGAACCCGTGATCCAAACTAAACATACGAGTTGCTAAAAATAGAAGCCGACACCACTACACCCCTTAGGCAGTTTATCCTCCATGTGGGCGTACCATTTTCTGCATCACCTCACCTTAGGTGGTCGAAGGTGTAACGATTACCTTTCTATTGGCTTATCCCAAAATGTATCAACTTCCAACATTAGCATAGCATGCCTTGTGGGTAATTCCCGTATAACATATACATTTGGGATTGGGACATATGGGGAGATCGCGTAGATGGGAGATCAGCCTGAATATAATTGTAGTGATAGTATTACGTGATTCGAAATGCAATGCTGTACCGAAATTCGATTCACTTCATTCGTTTGGCACTATGTCGATGAGAAATTGAGAACCAATGTCGAGCTATCATCGTATTGGACGATGCGCCCCGTTTATAGCTGGCCCTCTAGCGGTGTTTAACTGTTAAGAAACCTGTGGTACGCACGGAATATCTAACGTACTGTCAAGCTGGTGGAAGAACCGATGTTATGGCTTCTTGCTCTACGCACTGGACGATGTTTCTGACTTAGACTCCGTTTCTACTACGATGTGTGTGCGTTAAGATAATATGTTGGGGCATCTGGAATTGATCATACAATTTGCATCGACAAGATAAAACCTATAAACTATGACACGGACTCAATGCCAGTTTAGAGTCCAATTCAGGAGCTAGTAGTCAGAAGAATCAGAAATCTCTTTCTAGTTTGGATATAGCCTGTCTTTACAAAGTAAGTAAATCATATTATAAGATTTGCTTAGGAGAATATCTGTGTAACGGCAATTCAGTTTGTTAAATTTGGACATTCAAAATATAAAATACCATTTCTATGGGCTTCATGGCAAATAATCTCAAAATTACAACAGAAGCGTTTTATAGATGAAGCTGTGATTTGGAAAATGTGTTCGATATCAATCATTACATTTTAACCATTATGTTGTAAAATGCGAAAGTTTAAAGACTATTATTTTCAAATTGATTCTATAAGAAAGAGGATCTATTTCCCAGAAGGTGAAATGTGTATTTCAAAATGTTGTCACCAGCAGTGAATATAAATCAGTTCTTTTAATTCTTAATTAATGACAATTGTTCTTTTACGCTCATACCCTCCTTATGATAAAGTCTGATTAGGCCAAACAGAGAAGGAAGTCTGTCTCAGAAACATTGTGCAAAAAAGTGCTGTGCGATTTTTTTTTTTAGAAAATCGGCTATGAGGTATGCGATTTTTATATTTATTTTTTGCTTATTCAAGCTGACAGAGAACATTTGTTTAAACTTTTTTTTTTAAAAATCCAAAAAATCCAACAACAAAAATCCAAACAAAATCCAAAAAAAGAAAAAAAGTTTTTTAGCCCCCAGCGCATAGACCTACGCGCCGTAGCTCATTTCACATACCAATGCGGGCGGGCTTTTGAGACAGACCTTCTTCTTTGTTTGGCCTTACGTCCAATCTTGTCTCAATATCGAAATATCATCCACAGAGGGAGGGAGGATAAATAATTGGATACAATTGCAGTTGTACAGTGGCATTAAGGGGGTGTGGACTCTGCACGTAAATGTGATTTTCATGATTTTGGAGGTAAAAACATCAATTTTTTTGGCATTTTTTGGTCTATAACTCAAAAAATAAATAAGATATTCAAACACAAAAAAAGCACCCTGGAGAGTTTGATCAGGATTATCATAAAACTAGTATGACAAAATTTGACAAAATATATTTTGAGTTATCTTTGCAGAACCTAAAATGGGTCAAAAAAATAATCATGGTTGGATTCATTGAACCCTTTTCTGCCAAAACTGTATACTTTTATAAAGATTAAATGAATATTGAAGAAGTTACGGCAGTTGAACGGAGGCTGGTACCTGAGAGTCCACACTTAATCACGTTAGTTAAATCCTAACTTGTTTAAATAGTGTGCTGATTGGAGACACACACTTAAAGAGTTCATGTACTACGTGCAGAAGTACACAGAAACCGCAAAAAGTGTTATGTAGTATAATAATACACATGAGCCTGCTGGAGAAACATTAACATACTTGTACAACAATCCGAATAAAGTCTGCCCGATATTGACTTTACGGCCAATGCGCTGCACTGATCATAAGATGTAAAAATCTCGCGCAAATACTATTTTGCGAGTCAATTTGGTTAGGGTTAGTTACATTTATTGACCGATTATCTGGCAGGTACGAATCAATGTCTATCTTACTGTATTTCAAATGTAAAATGGTGAAAATAGCCTCTTTGATATATTGAAATTACTGTTACAGTAGTTGTGTTCAGAACAAGCAATTTGAACTACTCAATTACTCAAAAAGTTGTTATAACCTACCAGACGCGTACTGAATGACACATATTAAACGACTGGTAGGCGGGCTGGTAGGTCTATGTTCTTATTTCGGTTTGAAATAACGTTAATGTTATTCGCATACACTTGGTTTAAGCGGGGCGGGTTAACTTCTTTATTCGGGTCTATAACATGTTAGATGTTGCTTAATGCCTGAGTTTACGTGTTTCAGCATTATTATGGATCAAATATTAATGCCTGCTAATGTTATGCACTGGTAGCAAAGAAAATTCAATTATTCAAAACAGACCGTATCAAGTTATTAAAGACGATGGCTGGATGAATTATGTTAACGCGCTCCATCTCTGTCGGTGTAACGTATTTTCTGAAATGTTTCGTGAATGTTTATTTGAATGTCACTTCCCATTCGTGCACTTAAAGGAAGGGTCCCATAAGCACAACATTGAGCATTATTTTTTAGAAAAATAATTATCGAGCCGACATTACGCAATTATATAGAGCAAAACATCATACTAGTCACAAAAATGAATAAAAACTGCCATCACTCAACATGCAATTTTTAAAATTCGCGGCGATCGAAAGTCCCGGTGTCGATGACGTCATGGGTATCGGTGCTAAAATTTGCGCATGTGCATTGTATAACTATGACATCATCGACACTGGGACTTTCGATCGCCGCGAATTTTAAAAAGTGCATGTTGAGAGATTGCGGTTTTTATTTGTTTTTGTCATAAGTGTGGTGTTTTGTGCTATATAATTACAAAAGTTGGGCTCGATAGTTATTTTTCTAACATATAACGCACACTTTTATGCTTGCGGGACACCTCCTTTAAGAAATCTTTCGGTTGTTCCAATCGGAGTGGTACAAATTGGATAGGTGAGTACAGTGCTTGAAATGTTCTTCACAATTTGATGCAAAAAGAGAAACGGATTGCACTATAGTAGTATGCTATTTCCTGTTTCATTCAGGAGCATAGTAGAATAGATCAATTTGGTTAGCATTAATCGGAATCCAACATTGAAAAGTTGCATATAAAGCCATCTATTTCTAACTGCCGAATAAAATGCTCAATTAAAACATCACGGCCAATACTCCAGCAATACTATCCGGCAATTACAAGATGTATAAATCTCGCGGAAATGCGCGGGTATTTGCGTTTGATTAACGCAAATGGGTTTTATTGTTGCGTGCTTGTTTTGTTAGGGTTAGTTATACTTATTGACCGTAGAGGTGCTGCTAATTAGCACGTTGAACTGTTCAATATTAAAAAAGTTGTTATGATCCACCCACAATTGTGTATTCATTGACACTCAACTACTAGCAACAATAGGGAAAAGTGTACTTTAGGTCCCAGATACCGGTATACTGGAACATTTTATGTGTGCCAGTATCGGCCGATAATGGAACACTAACTTTGTACCAGTATCGAAAGATACTGGGTGTTCCAGTATCGGGCAATACTATAGTATAGTCCAAAATCTGGGACCTAAAGTACACTTTTCCCCATTTGTCATTATAGTCAATATGGTTAAATAAATATTGTAGTAGGGACCACTCCCAGCAAATTTTGTGAACAATTCAGGACTAAGAAAAGAAAGTATTAGTCTCGGTTGTTCCCATAATATGGGCTTGTAAATGTAGTAAACAGTATAACACATTGGTGGCGAACAAACAAGCTTTCATGAAATTCGATTAAGTGTCTTTGCTGAAGCCCAGCGTACATCGATAATGTTGTTAGCTCTCGACATACGGGTGTTGAGTGTTTAAAGGTGTAACTATCTTAATGGCTTTGACATGTCGTGAACAGTGTAGTATTAGGGATTGTAGGAAAAAGCTCTCGAATGGATAATGGAAACTCTTATGAAATGTTAAGTAACTTGAAATTCCATTTTACATAAAGGGATTTATTTCCTTCAAGCGATGCCTGTTTTGAATTATGTTAGCGATATTTACCTATTTTAACGGGCATGTGTGGCGCAGTGGGTAGAGCACTGGACTCATGATCTAAAGTTTGAAAGTTCGAGTCCCGCTGTGGTCAACATGTTGTGCTCTTGAGTAAGGTACTTTACCGCAATTACTCCTCTCTACCCAGGTGTATTTAAATGGGTACCGGCATTCTTCAGTGCTGTGGTGGAGGTGTAGCGAGCCCCACACAGCAATATTATAAAAAAGGAGTGAGTCTAGCCCTATCGCTTTGAAAGAGAGATGGGCACTCCGCTCCTGGAATTACAGGATCGACCGCCTTTACCTTTACCCTTTACCTACCTATAAATTTAAATACATTAAAAGAATTACCGCCCTCCTTCACCGGACCTGCTACATCGACTGCATATGATTGAATAAGGCGAATGATGGATTAATGACATTCGAATATATGTCTGTGGCCTTTGCCGTGCATTAAGACAAAATACAAGACAAAAATCAGTTGAAAATCTTCGCTATAGCCTATTTGACATATTAGTAGCATTAAGAAATTGTTTTGCAAATGTCTAGTTTGTTACCGTAATAAATTAAATACAACTAGTATACCGTAATGAATGAAATTGAATTGTTGTGACACTTTTGTGGAAACTTTCAAGCCCTCAACGATCAACAACTACGACGTATCTTCACGCACCATACAGAACATTACCTTTAAGATATGTTGGATAAGCATAGTTCTACACTTGAGATATAACCGATACTTTCTGTTGCACTTCGCGATGGGAAGAAATAGCACTTATATCTTAAGTGCACATTCTGTTTGGCCCAAATATTTTAATTGTAACCCACTCAAATGTCAACTAGTGTTCTCTTATCTTATGCTGCATGTTCTTTACAATGATGGAATATCTTGTATAAAAAGGGTACAATCGGCATACATATTATCGGTTCGTTTAACATTCCAATATCCTATGTCAATTGGCCATTGACATTTACATTCAAGTTAGTTGGTTTTTTACGTTACTACAAGCTCGTATGTCATTCAACTTTATTTTAACAAACAGACAGTCACAATCAATGCACACATATAGGTTAGATGTATGTCCGATGAGAGTTTGTATGTCAAAACTATTTAAACAAAGCAAGGCGTCACATATAATGCATGCATATAGCTTAGAAGTCTACAACATTGAGTTAAAATAACCCGTCGCATCCTGTCAAACTGTGTTGTCTGTAAGAATAAAGATATATTACAAATAATTTGTCAATCCTAATATGCCAATACAGTTCAGACTCGTTTTCGCCTTTGTGATAGGGAGCAGTTCCATTTGTACGCGATACAAATTGCGAGAATGTTCCGGGCCCCGATGAGTTTTTTATCAGGCCCCGATGAGATTTTTAGCGCGTACAGTTGCGAGTAGCAAAGGATTATTTTATCGAGTAGCGTATTACCGCTTGTTTAAATATAACGAAAGATAAGTGGTCGGTATGTAGGCCCCTAAATAGAGCTTCGGGTTATTTATTGATCATGGCGACATCTTGGCGCGGGGTTTGGATGTTTAACGTAAATTGTATTATCCTCGTGTATTTGCTAAACAATGTCCCGCTCTATTTGCTAAACATACCCCAGGGTATGGCAGAGGCCTCGTATCGGGCCCCGATGGCTATTTTATCGGGGCCTGATGTCTATTTTATCGCGTATCAACTTGAAAAACATCGGGTCCAAAACATATCAGGCCCCGGTACAGTCGCGATAAATTTATCGCGTATAAATGGAACTGCTCCCTAAGAAATGTTCCAGTTCATATTATAGATAGGCCAATACATACACGCAACAAAATATGTAAGTCCCCCTAGCATATACTAGAATATTTCCAGAAATATTTGATGGATTTAAATAATTTTCAACTTGACAGATGCACCCAATTGTTAGGCACATTTTGATACCAAATTTGTTGGCCTTGAGACAATGCAACGATAAGAAATTGTGCAATTTACCAATTTTTATACAGAAAAAAAAGTAGCACTAAATCTCACTGGCTATGGTAGGTTTTGTCCATAAATCAATAAGTAGATCATAATCAATAAGCAGATCATAATCTTGTTTGTAAATTTCATGGACAAAACCAGCCATAGCCAGGTAGATTTAGTGCCACTTTTTTCTGTATAAAAAATGGTAAATGTCACAATTTGTTATCATTGCATTGTCTCAAGGATGATCAAAATATGCCTAACAATTGGGTGCATCTTTCTAGCTGAAAATTATTTAAATCCATCAAATATTTTTGGAAATATTCTAGTATATGTTAGGGGGAACTTACGTATTTTGATGTGTGTATCATGATTTAATTGCATGCACAGGCCCATAAGTGAATTCGACAGTGATACAGAAATATTAGGAAAATGAACAAACCCGCAGTGTTTGATTAAGCAAATCAAGTTTGGTTTATGATAATATTAACAAAAAATGATAATAGTAACGAAATTGTCTCCAAAAACATCAATACTACATGTCAATCACCTAGACTCTGATTAGTAAAAGCAATAATATTCTAATTTGTCACATGAATATTCTGCTTTGTGTAGAATCTGTATCATCATGGTAATCCCAAATGCACGTACTACATACTAGACGATGTAGGAAATATTTAGAGAGTAATCTCAGCGGTTTATTTGTTTCCAAATGATAAATACCGCTACTTTCTATACAACTGAATATAACCGGGTGCAGAAACACACGAATACCAACCAAGGAAGATTGAAAAGTTATTTTTTAAACACTAGAGAAACTTGCTGAACTTTGAATGGTTCTTGATATTGCACAGGTTATCTACCGTTGACAATCTGATCGTATTCCATCCATTGGTCCTTGATACCACACAAGTTATCTGCCGGTGACAATCTGATCGTATTCCATCCATTGGTGTTGTTCTTGCGCGGCCTGTGAACAACACGTGATTATGCATTAGGCCATACAGTCCTCAAAATAAGTAACTGACCAGGTAATAAATATACTGTTAACTCCAACACTATAGCTCCAACGTAAAATTATTAAATGATGAAGTTGTAAAGAAAATACTTCTCTATAATTTGAGATATTGATCACGAAGATCGGTTAATAATTAAGAACGCAACATTGAAAAGGATTGAACAAACTGAAAGTGCAGTTTACATTTTCACACTTAGGTTTTGAACACGCAGGACAGCGTGACTGGTATGTGTATGGGCTGCATTCATCAATCGAAGCAGTCTCAATCCTCATCTTACTATCGACCCGTGAGTTGTCGCTACCAGTTAATCAATCATCTGCCTGATGCTAGTCCGAGGCTGCGTGTAGGCGAAGAAAATGTTAAAATGAAAAACGGACTTTGTTTTGGTTTTATGCAAATAACTGAGTTAATATTCATTCAATCTTCACGTGTAATATCTCTAATTAAAGGATAGACATTTCCTTACAACTTTATAATTATAATACCTTTAGGTAGGAGCTATAGTGTTGGAGTTGAGAGCATATGTATTACCTGGTCAGTTACTTATTTTGAGGAATGTACTGCCTGCAGTAAACACTACATTTGATGCGTTCTGGATAAGTTTATTCTTATGTTAATGCTCGCAATTTTTTGACGTACGTATATACCGATTTTGAAATCACTTTTTAAAAAACTGAAATAACATAAAATTTGCATTCAGAGTATAGGTTTGTACTACAAATTCCATTCAGAGTGTGATTTTCATACAAGAATAAAAATCTGCAACACACAAAACTAAACTGTTGAGTAAATATCCTATTTAAATTTCGACATTAATGCAGAACCATACGGCACATTAGCCCACTTTCCGTAATTGACAGGGCGAACAAAAATGAATCTAATAGACATTTCCAATCAAATTTAATCAGTTAAATCTCAATGGAATTCAACGGATTCTGCCTAATAGTAATACCGAGGATCTAGTTTAATAAAGTCAAATATTCAGCTACCATATAAAATACTAAAGAAATTAGGTAATCGCAAATGCATTTCGACGAAGGCGCAGAATAGCCTAGCAAAATAAAATAAGAGATAGCAAAATGGCAACCGTTGAGAATTACCCCAAGTGTTAAAAAGAGAAATTTTATGGGGCAACACATTGGATTCGTCTCCTTGACGATTAAAGGCATATTATGTGATCTTTTCTAAGTAGCGCCCTCTATCATTGACTTTTACTATGAAAGCAGATTTTCTTGCAGATTTGCATTTTTGATCATAAATCATAAAGATCTTCTAAGTTACAGATCGATGCGATTCCTAATTACTTCAAAATCATGGTTTGAAAATAGATTGTACCGAGCGGTACAATCTATTTTTTCAATTTTAATCTAAATTCACTCTAAAACTATGATTTTGAGGTTATTAGGAATCGTATCGCTCTGCAACTTGGAATATAAGAAAAGTAAATCTGCACAAAAATATGCTTCCAATTTTTTTTCTTCGAGGATTGAGGGCGTCTCTGGAAAAGATCACACAATATACCTTTAACTCACAAGAATTGCTTCAAGGTCCGCCACAATTTCTCCAGATTTCCATCCATAAATTCATTCTCACATTTCGATTTGAAACCTGATCTTACATGGGCGAGACTCAGGTGTCCCGATGCATTTCCATTCTAATAGCATAGAAAGTAATTTTCTTAAGTGCCTAGTACTGGGCAATCAGTTACAATAAATCAACAATTTACCTTTAATGGAAGTGTCAACCCTATT
Organism: Ophiura sarsii; assembly: GCA_035610835.1. Taxonomy (NCBI): domain Eukaryota; kingdom Metazoa; phylum Echinodermata; class Ophiuroidea; order Amphilepidida; family Ophiuridae; genus Ophiura; species Ophiura sarsii. The sequence continues at coordinate 896,638 of CM069446.1, read as the reverse complement.
ATTTTGATGATCAACTTTTGCTTCTAAGTTTGAGAATATTGAATAAAAGTACATAAAAGTATACATTTATAGAAAGGAATTATGTTAAGGAATCCGATGGTGATATCAATGTGATACCAAATAAACTATATATATTTTGAGAAATGAACCAAAAAGCGATTTTTTACCCCAAATTTTTCAGACAGCATAACTATAAAATAAAAAATGGTAATTTGTTCTAATATAGTAAACAAGACAATTTTGTCTAGGAGGCAATTTTTTCTTTTTCCAAAAAGGCTTAGTTTTGGAAATATTGCTAAAAACATCGGAAAAGTGTAAAAGTCGTGTTTTTTTTGCATACATTTCGCTAGAAATGGATGCATATCTCGAGTTTAAAATCCATAATCGAAAAAATAAAAATTGCCTCCTAGCGCTGAAAGTCCTCTACACAATGGTAGTAAAAGCTTACCTGATAGTTTGATATTTTTTTACTTATGTTGTCTGAAAAATCGTAAAATTCCTTCGAATTTCAACTTCTAGAAAACATCAATTTAGTAAAAATATTGACATTTTCCACCATTTAAAGCTAAATGTTCATGGCATACAAGGGCGTGTGACTTAAAAGGCGAGTATACTATTATGAACAATCAAAATAAACTATCAGATTTAATTTATAATGTCACAATATGAAGAAATTGGAAGAAAACTGAAATTTAAATGATCGTAAGATTGGCCTTTGTTTACATTTTTAGACATTGGTTAGCGCTCTTTTGTTTTTCGCGTCTACGTCGCGGATATTAAGCGGCGCGTCTAGTATTACGCACGGGAAGATTCAGCGCGCGACGCAATGATCGAACAGCTGCCGCAGCATTTGAAAAGCGCGGAACTCCGCTTAAATTCCCGCCAAATAACCATGCACCTTTTCCTGACTCAAACTTACCAAAACAACCATTTTAAATCACCCAAAAGAACGGGAAATAATCGCTTCCGATTAGTAACTTATGATGGTAATGATAGAATACATATAAAAGTATAAAATAATAGAGAAATGTGAAATTCAATTTTTGAAACAAGTGCCGGGTTGACACTGCCCTTAACGGGGATGAAATATGATCGTTAAATATATTTAATAACTTTATCGAATATGAATCAATACTCATATCTATTGAGTTTCAGCCTTGCAAAACAGCCCAAGGATAAGTCAAGTTACTGATTCCAATATTATGTATCGTCCTTTTATTATCACATTTCCATCATGGTGTCCTTGCCTTGTTGGGTATCATCTCATATTTGCAGTTATCTACTTCGCTACAAGAATGAAGCTTTTCCTGCCGACGATAGAGAGTGTTAATTGAACAGAAACCTGGAGAGTGTCACCAACATAGTCTGTGAATTACTAGTTGGGGTTTATAATATATATGATCAACACTTAGCATTAGTTGGAAGAGATATTACCAATTGCTTCAGTACATTCCTGTTATAGTCCATCAGCTACGGCACTTTTAATGGACCGAGTGAGGTCAAGCATCTGATGGGGTCAGTCTTATCTGAAATTTTGTGCCGGAGCTGAATATTGACACCTTACAAGCCGCAATCGCGGTCTCGGCTGTGAAAAATCGATTTTTGTACCAAAAATTACGTTTTTTTTACCAGAAATACCCCAATATCGTATTTTCATCATAAATATGCTAATGAACAAGCTATACACAATATTGTGATACCTAAATAAAGGTAGCATAATGGTCTACTTGAAAAAGAAAGAAAACAACTACATTGGTTGTTACAAGAGATTTAAACAACTTGATTTTGCATAATTTTTCATAAATATTGCAATTATTGGTGTTTTTTTTGTTACAATAGATCAACATTTGACCTTTTGACCTCAAAGGGGTCACAAAATTGAAAAACTCATTTTTTTCGGAAATTTGTGCATAATCTGAATATTAATGTTTTAGAAGCCAGAATTATATTATTAGTTGCAAAAATGGATTTTTGTACAAAAATACCACTTTTTAACCTGAAATACCCCAATATCGTATTTTCATCATAAATATGCTAATGTACAAGCTATACACACTATTTTGATACCTATTTAAAGGTTACATAATAGTCTACTTGGAAAAGAACAAAAACAACTAAATTGGTTGTTAAAAGAGATTTAAACAACTTGATTTCGCATAATTGTTCATAAATATTGAAATTATTGGTGTTTTTTTGTTATAATAGATCAACATTTGACCTTTTGACCTCAAAGGGGTTGAAAAGTAGAGAAACTCATTTTTTTTAGAATTTTGTGCTTAATACGAATATTATTTTTTTAGAATCCAGGATTATATTATTAGTTGCAAAAATGGATTTTTGTACAAAAATACCTTTTTAACCGGAAATACCCCAATATCGTATTTTCATCATAAATAAGCTAATGTACAACCTATAAACACTATTTTGATACCTAATTAAAGATTATATGATGGTTTTCCTGAAAAAGAATGAAAACAACTAAATTTGTTGTTAAAAGGGATTTAAACAACTTGATTTTGTATAATTGTTCATAAATATTGAAATTAATGGGTTTTTTTGTTGTTATAATAGATCATCATTTGACCTTTTGACCTCAAAGGGGTCAACAAGGTGAGAAACTCATTTTGTTTGGAATTTTGTGCTTAATTCGAATATTAATGCTTAGAATCCAGGATTATAGCATTAGTTGCAAAAATGGATTTGTGTACAAAAATACCACTTTTTAACCGTAAATAGCCAAATATCGTATCTTCATCATAAATATGATAATGTACAAGCTATAGACACCATGCTGATACCAAATCACAGGTTACATATTTACCCGAAAACGAACAAAAAAACAACTAAATTGATTGTTTAAACTTAGTTAAACAACTAAATGTTGCGTAATGTTGAATGAAAATAGAAATTGTATGACTTTTTTTGTTATAATAACCAATGTTTGTCTTTGGGATTCTTATTGTTCATTTTAGTATGAAATGTTTGTTTAGGTATTGCTTGTTTTAAGGGGTAGACCATAAACGGGCGTCATTGGCTTTCCAGTCTACTCCTCCATATTGTGGTTTTTTTATATGTGATTTGATGTATTTTTATATGGAAATAAAGATTGATTGATTGATTGATTGATTGATTGATTGATTGACCTTTTCACCTGGGAGGGGTCAACAAATTGAGGAAGTCTATTGTACTTGTAATTTTGTGCTGAATCCGAATAGTACAATCTTAGAAGCCGTTACCATGAACTTAACTGTCAAAATTGATTTTGTTAAAAAAGACGGAGTTTTAAATGAACTACTTGAACTACTATAATATTCCACTTCTGTCATAAATATTAATCTAATGGGTAGACATGGGTATCGCGCACCCCCGGAAATCAACTTCTAATCAATGTCCCTATATCAAAAAAAAATGGAAGCAGATTTTCTTGCAGATTTACTTTTCTGATCATAAATCATAAATATATTCCTAGTTACAGAGCGATACAGAGCAAGTTACAGAGCGAAAACGATTAGATATGTTTAAAGAATGTGAAAATATCCCATGTGTCATTTTTATGCAAATTAGTGCCGCCATAACCGAAAAATCTATTGTTCCCTATATCTTGGCCAATATCTTGCAGATAACTGAACAAATGAGGTGTCTAGATAGACCCGTATTTTGAGGGTCAAAGATCATAATAAAACTATTCTTGAAGTGACCACATGTGTCCGTAGCATACGAGAATGCACATTAGTGCCGCCATTACCCAAAATACATTACTATGGTTTATATCTGTCAATATTGCACATAACTGTACACGAAAGGTGTCTAGACCTATATTTTGTGGGTCATATGATCATTTAATGACCCCAAGTGATAGTGCAATGGCCACAAGCAGTCATTTAATGAATCTAGACTGTTATTTAATGAACATAGACTGTTATTAATGAGTCTATAGACTGCACCACTTTCAAAACCTTCTTGGAAAACCACCAACTGTTCCAGACACTGTCTTTGACATTACACCAGTAGTGGAAGGCGGTCTCCTAATCAGCTGCGTCTGCTCTCAATCAAGGAGGAGCCATTGGACTGGACAACATTCCTCTTGAGCTTTGGAAATCAAAGCAATTCCGATCTCACCTACTGGAAATCTGCAACAGAGCATTGATTCACCATGACATCCCTAGTCAGTGGTCAGTGAGTGCCATGATTCCTATCCCCAAAAAAGGAAGATCTCTCTCAACCAACCAACTGCAGAGGGATTAGCCTCTCCTGTATTGGGTCTAAGGTCTACAATCGTATGTTACTATAAAACCGAATTAATACGCCCATTTGTGGACCCTCTTCTTCTATGTAATCAAAAATGGCTTTAGAGAGAAGCGATCCACAATCTCCCAAATTCTAGCATTGAGTAGAATAATTGAAGGAATGAAAGAAAATAAACCTTCCACTTGCTGCCGTGTTCATAGACTTCTCTAAGGCTTTTGACTCAGTAGACCGTGATCGCATGTTCGATATCCTAAAGTGCCTATGGTATCCCTGACACCATTAGCAAGGCCATACAATTAATGTATGACAACTCTTTAGCTATTGTCAAATGGCGCCCGATGGGGAGACGGAACTTTTCAAGATTTTAGCTGGTGTTTCTTCAAGGTGAAACTTTGGCACCCTTCATCTTCATCACATTTCTTGACTACATGTACGTACACTCTTAAAAAAGGGTGCTTCAGGGGTTCTTGGCTGTCCCGTATATGGAACCCTCAGGGTTAAAGGTTCTTTTAGTTTAAAGAACCCAAAAAACCGTAGAGACTGTAGAGAAACTGTAGAGAACCTTTAGAGGTTCTAAAGACGCATTTTTTTGTTCTTTTTGAACCTTTAAAGGTTCTTTGTGGAACCTATAAAGGTTCTAAAAAGGGTTCCATATACGGGACAGACAAGAACCTCTGAAGCACCCTTTTTCCAAGAGTGTAATGTGCTGTGCCCTGACATCCATCCATGATGAAACAGGTATTCTGCTGGAGCCTTGGAGGAGTAGACGCTATCCTGACATTCGTCTTCACGATCTAGATTTCGCAGACGATATAGCTCGTCTAGCAACATCAATCAGTAAAGCGGAATCACTGTTACAGACTGTCGAGGAAGCATCAAATGCAGTTGGCCTAAATTTGAAGGAAGAAAAAACAAAAATCTTCCTTAATATTGCCACCTCACCCAGTGTAAAGACCGTCAAAGGAGTAGAGCTGGAAAACTTCTACAATTTAAAATACTTGGGGCCTATGTTCTGTACACATCTCAGGAATTCATATGCAGGAAAGCACAAGCATGGGTTACCTGCAATATACTGCAGAAGATCTACTTATCAGATTCTTCGAAGCGTAGAATATTTATTCCCCCTATAACATCAATATAACATCAATAATTAGGCAGCGCCGCTTATGTTTCGCTGGTCACTGAATGCGAACAACCAACCAGTCTATCTCCCGTCTAATTTTCTGGACTCCCCCTGGTTGGAAACTAACAGAGGCAGAAGACCCCTTCAGTATCCTGATATACGTCAAGAACGATATGGGTTTAGAATAGATCCACCAAAGATCCGCCAACTCATGAACGACAGGAAAGTCTGGGCTAATGTTGCGAATACTTCCTCCATTTCGTGCACGGACGACCAATGATGATGACGATGATGATGATGATGATGATGATGATGATGATGATGATGATGATGATGATGATGATGATGATGATGATGATGATGATGATGATGATGATGATGATGATGATGATGATGATGATGATGATGATGATGATGATGATGATGATGATGATGATGATGATGATGATGATGATGATGATGATGATGATGATGATGATGATGATGATGATTGGACTGTTATTTAATGAACCTAGACTGTTATTTAATTAACCTAGACTGTTATTTAATGAACCCCGACTTGTATTCTAGTGAACCTAGACTGTTATTTAATGAACCTATACGGTTATTTTATAAACCTAGATGGATATTTTATAAACCTAGATGGTTATTTAATGACCATAAGTGATAATTTAATGTTACAAAGCAATTATGTAACATATGTAAAGTAAGTACTTGACCCGAGTAATCAATTAATGACCATAAGTAATCATCTAATGACCACAAGTGATCCCCTAATGACCACAAGGGATCATTTAAAAACCACAAGGATCATTTAAAGACCACAAGGGATCATTTAAAGACCACAAGGGGTCATTTAAAGACCACAAGGGATCCTTTAAAGACCACAATGAATCATTTAATGGCCGCAAGCGACCATCTAATGACCACAAATGATCATCTAATGACCACAAATGATCATCTAATTACCACAAATGATCAACTAATGACCACAAGTGATCACCTGATGACCACAAGGGATCATTTAAAAACCACATGGATCCTTTAATGACCCCCAAGGGATCATTTTATGACCACAAGGGATCATCTAATGATCATTGAATGATCTCTTGTGGTCATTGAATGATTCCTTGGAGGTCATTAAGGACCATTGTGGCCTTTAAATGATCCCTTGTGGTCATTAATTGATCTGTTGGGGTCATTAAAGGATTCTTGTGGTCATTCAATGATCCCTTGTGGTCATTAAATAATCCCTTGTGGTCTTTAAAGTATCCCTTGTGGTCTTTAAAGTATCCCTTATGGTCATCAGGTGATCACTTGTGGTCATTAGTTGATCATTTGTGGTAATTAGATGATCATTTGTGGTCATTAGATGATCATTTGTGGTCATTAGATGGTCGCTTGCGGCCATTAAATGATTCATTGTGGTCTTTAAAGGATCCCTTGTGGTCTTTAAATGATCCCTTGTGGTCTTTAAATGATCCCTTGTGGTCTTTAAATGATCCTTGTGGTCATTAAATGATCCCTTGTGGTCATTAAATGAACTCTTGTTGTCTTTAAATGATCCCTTGTGGTCTTTAAATGATTCATTGTGGTCTTTAAATGATATCTTGTGGTCATTAAATGATCCCTTGTAATCATTAAATGATCACTTGTGGTCATTAGATGATCACTTCTGGTCATTAGATGATCACTTGTGGTCTTTAAATGATCCATTGTGGTCTTTAGATGATCACTTGTGGTCATTAGATGATCACTTGTGGTCATTAGATGATCACTTGTGGTCATTAGATGATCACTTGTGGTCATTAGATGATCACTTGTGGTCATTAGATGATCACTTGTGGTCATTAGATGATCACTTGTGGTCATTAGATGATCACTTGTGGTCATTAGATGATCACTTGTGGTCATTAGATGATCACTTGTGGTCATTAGATGATCACTTGTGGTCATTAGATGATCACTTGTGGTCATTAGATGATCACTTGTGGTCATTAGATGATCACTTGTGGTCATTAGATGATTACTTATTATTACTCGGGGTCAATTAGTTACTTTATGTATATTATATAATTGGTTTGTAACATTAAATTATCACTTATGGTCATTAAGTAACCGTCAAGGTTCATAAAATAACTATTTAAGTTCATTAACATAACAGTCTAGGTTCATTAGAATAACAGTATGGGTTCATTAAATAACATTCTAGGTTCATTAAATAACAGTCTAGGTTCATTAAATAAGAGTCTAGGTTCATTAAATAAGAGTCTAGATTCATTAAATAAGAGTCTAGGTTCATTAAATGATTTTATTTTTTTTTACTCAATCAATCTTTATTCAACAATTAAAAGACCGTACAGAAATTCCAGGATACGGGATGGACGGATCCATCCCATACAGGAAAGACAAAGGACAACAACAACAATTATTACTGCTGTGTTTGAAGACTTTCGTCCGACTCAACAGTTTATTAGGCCTATGGCCAATTTCACGGCATGCACCAACTTTATCGTGTGGAACTTTTGATACATTTATTATTCAAGCCGACGTAGCCATTTCTGTTTTCTATTGTGATTTTATATATACTCTGCTACGACATCCGTTCTCACCTCTGTCGGGTTTGAACTTTTACTTCTGTCTTCAAAATAATCTGTCTCCAGTTTTGGATCTACCAGTCTTCGCACCGCGCCGTTTAGCGTGATTACCAGTAAGCGTCCTGTATCCGCATCTGATGCGCTTGGGAGCGTGAGTGCTATGCAACGCGCAGTTCTCCAACGCTGTTTACGCTGTTTACTTGGAACTGCTACTACATCATTTCTACATGGATTTTCACGTCGCACAGTCTTGTATGCTCGGGATAGAAATACGATTAACATTTCTATTCAGAAACAAGACTTGATGGGCCCCGAGCACTGATGACGAGCCCATCTTTATCATTACGGAACTTATTATTTTGATGACAACTTTAATTACTGCTGTGTTTGAAGACTCGTCCGACTCAACAGTTTATTAGGCCTATGGCCAATTTCACGGCATGCACCAACTTTATCGTGTGGAACTTTTGATACATTTATTATTCATGCCGACGTAGCCATTTCTGTTTTCTATTGTGATTTTATATATACTCTGCTACGACATCCGTTCTCACCTCTGTCGGGTTTGAACTTTTACTTCTGTCTTCAAAATAATCTGTCTCCAGTTTTGGATCTACCAGTCTTCGCACCGCGCCGTTTAGCGTGATTACCAGTAAGCGTCCTGTATCCGCATCTGATGCGCTTGGGAGCGTGAGTGCTATGCAACGCGCAATTCTCCAACGCTGTTTACGCTGTTTACTTGGAACTGCTACTACATCATTTCTACATGGATTTTCACGTCGCACAGTCTTGTATGCTCGGGATAGAAATACGATTAACATTTCTATTCAGAAACAAGACTTGATGGGCCCCGAGCACTGATGACGAGCCCATCTTTATCATTACGGAACTTATTATTTTGATGACAACTTTAATTACTGCTGTGTTTGAAGACTTTCGTCCGACTCAACAGTTTATTAGGCCTATGGCCAATTTCACGGCATGCACCAACTTTATCGTGTGGAACTTTTGATACATTTATTATTCATGCCGACGTAGCCATTTCTGTTTTCTACAACAACAATTATACATATATTAAAAGATTTAAACACACATGTACATCACAAGCCTACATACAATAATTAAAACCTGAAACCAGCAGGAAATGGGGCCTGCCCTAAGTCTTAATATATGGACACTCTATCCAGGAAGGTTCGTGCCTTGCATTCCAAATTGCGTAACTACAAAGGAGAGCATTTTTAGATACATCATTAAAAACATTTTTCTTGGCTTTAGAACCAGTAAATTTAAATATTGCACTCATCCTATTTTTGTTCTCACTGGTAATTAACCCACGTGACCCAATTTCTATACAGCTAAGAACACAATTGTACTCCCCTGAATTGATGTCCGAAATTAGTGAACTGTACCTTTCGGTCTTGCGATTATGGCCGGGCAGAGGCAATATTCATCTCAAATGGGATAGTAAGTTCAACAACATGAATGCGCTTCTGGGCATTGTCAACAATAACAAGGTCCGGACGTTGACTGGTGGGAAGAATATTGGGCGGAATGGTTCCACCATTAATTGACCAGCCTGGGATGTCAGCATAAAGCTTCACAGAAGTGTTATCAGGAATATTATCCTTAAGATGTTTGACAATGATGGCAAGAATTGAATTGTGCCTCCATGTATATCTGCCTTGTGTAAGGAATGTGGAGCAGTTGTTAAGAATATGGTGGAGGGTTTCCTTATTGAGTACTCAAACATCATATTTGATTTGATATCATTTGGGTCCTACGACCATGGATAACCCAATAAGCTTATTAGCTTATTTCCATTGGGGTCCGTTAGATGTGTTAACAGATACAGACCGGGATGATCCCCTAGGGGAGAACGGGGTAAGATGAGCCATTTTTCACATTTTGCCCTATTGTGCAGATATTAAAAGACAGACCTTCACACTTAGTGTTGCAAGTAAAACTTTAGAGTGTTGACTTACTTAGTATAACATAATAATTGAACCAATTGCTATTGTTTATTCATGGGAGATGCTTGAAAAAATTTGGTAAAGTGGCTCAACTTGCCCCGGACCATGGGTAAGTTGAGCCACCAGTGTGGGTAAGTTGAGCCACCACAATAATCAATGGGACATTTGAAATCAGAAAATAAGTTTCAGAAATTTTGGTTTATTCATGGTAAAAGTGAAATATACTCATAATTGTTAATACTTTGATCCAAACTGGAATTTTAAAACACTTCCGCACAATTTTCGTACTAAATTTTGACAAATTTTATTTTATCATGGCTATTTCCTATGCTCAACTTACCCCGTGAAAAATGGCTCATCTTACCCCGCGACGGTCAACTTATGAAAAAATACCCCCCCCTTCCCTACTGAAGCTTAATGACATTTTCATCATGTTACTAAATTTAAGTGCACATGTCACCCTTTTAGCATACAAAGTTGCACTAATACAATCTATGCACTTCTAAGAAAAAAACCACGTAAACCATTTTTTCAAAAATGTACTCAGATGTGTCCAAAATCAACTTTCTAGCTCAATTTTCTTACCATGTGTGCACACGATGCAAGGTTGTCACCAGAGCGGTTTGAGTGATATCATCTAACAATAGAGGGCAGTGTAAAATTAGGAATGTCAATAGTTTCCCTAATACAGGGGGTGGCTCAACTTACCCAGTGGCTCAACTTACCCCGTTCTCCCCTACTCTTTACGAAAGAGTCTGTAACCTTTTAACGTGCTCGGGTATCTTCCGATGCACGGGACCACCATTTATACGTGACTTCCGAACCACTGTTTTTTGCTGCCATTAGGAAATCGTCACAAATCATTTCGCTTCATTTACAAGGCTACCGATACGGCGCACACACAGTATCAGCACTTAGATTGTAATATCCCCTAACAGCTCCCCAATCTCGCTTGGGTCAACGAAGCAATTGAGACTAAGTACCTTGCCCAAGGATACAAACAAGTTGGCTGTAGTGGGGCTAGAACTCACAACCTTTGCATCGTGAGACCGGCATGCTATCCACTACACCACACGTGCTCCACTAATACAGAGATAGAAACATCTAAAATACAAACATGTAATACATGCACATAATTAAATTGCACCAAGCAATTAGAATAACATATAGACATAATAGAATATGAGCACAAGTACCAAGGATAGCCCAAAAAGCTTTTGAACACATTACAATGACTGCTTGTGGCCATTGCACTATCACTTGGGGTCATTAAATGATCATATGACCAACACAATATAGGTCTAGACACATTTCGTGTACAGTTATGTTCAATATTATATTGACAGATATATACCATAGTAATGAATTTTTGGTAATGGCGACACTAATTTGCATACTCATACGCTACGGACACATGTGGTCACCTCATTTGTTCAGTTATCTGCAATATTGGCCAAGATATAGTGAACAATAGATTTTTCGGTTATGGCGGCACCAATTTGCATAAAAATGACACATGGGATATTTTCACATTTTTTAAACATATCTAATCGTTTTCGCTCTGTAACTTGCTCTGTATCACTCTGTAACTTGGAATATATTTATGATTTATGATCAGAAAAGTAAATCTGCAAGAAAATCTGCTTCCAATTTTTTTCGAGGATTGAGGGCGTCCCATGGAAAAGATCACATAATATACCTTTAACTAAGTTTAAACAATCAATTTAGTTGTTTTTTTGTTCGTTTTTGGGTAGGCAAATATGTAACCTGTGATTTGGTACCAGCATGGTGTCTATAGCTTGTACATTACCATATTTATGATGAAGATACGATATTTGGCTATTTCCGGTTAAAAAGTGGTATTTTTGTATAAAAATCCATTTTTGGAACTAATGATATAATCCTGGATTCTAAGCATTAATATTCGAATTAAGCACACAATTCCAAACAGAATGAGTTTCTCACCTTGTTGAGCCCTTTGAGGTCAAAAGGTCAAATGATGATCTATTATAACAAAAAAACACCAATAATTTCAATATTTATGAACAATTATACAAAATCAAGTTGTTTAAATCCCTTTTAACAACCAATTTAGTTGTTTTCAATCTTTTTTCAGGAAAACCATCATATATTCTTTAATTAGGTACCAAAATAGTGTTAATAGCTTGTACATTAGCTTAGGAAAATATGTAACCTGTGATTTGGTACCAGCATGGTGTCTATAGCTTGTACATTACCATATTTATGATGAAGATACGATATTGGGCTATTTCCGGTTAAAAAGTGGTATTTTTGTATAAAAATCCATTTTTGGAACTAATGATATAATCCTGGATTCTAAGCATTAATATTCGAATTAAGCACAAAATTCCAAACAAAATGAGTTTCTCACCTTGTTGACCCCTTTGAGGTCAAAAGGTCAAATGATGATCTATTATAACAAAAAACACCAATAATTTCAATATTTATGAACAATTATACAAAATCAAGTTGTTTAAATCCCTTTTAACAACCAATTTAGTTGTTTTCAATCTTTTTTCAGGAAAACCATCATATATTCTTTAATTAGGTACCAAAATAGTGTTAATAGCTTGTACATTAGCTTAGGAAAATATGTAACCTGTGATTTGGTACCAGCATGGTGTCTATAGCTTGTACATTACCATATTTATGATGAAGATACGATATTAGGCTATTTCCGGTGGTATTTTTGTACAAAAATCCATTTTTGCAACTAATGATATAATCCTGGATTCTAATACATTAATATTCGTATTTAGCACAACATTCCAAACAAAATGAGTTTCTCACCTTGTTGACCCCTTTGAGGTCAAAAGGTCAAATGATGATCTATTATAACAAAAAAACACCAATAATTTCAATATTTATGAACAATTATACAAAATCAAGTTGTTTAAATCCCTTTTAACAACCAATTTAGTTGTTTTTGTTCTTTTCCAAGTAGACCATTATGTAACCTTTAATTAGGTATCAGAATAGTGTGTATAGCTTGTACATTAGCATATTTATGATGAAAATACGATATTGGGGTATTTCCGGTTAAAAAAGTGGTATTTTTGTACAAAAATCAATTTTGACAACTAATAATATAATTCTGGCTTCTAAAACATTAATATTCAAATTATGCACAAATTTCCGAAAAAAATGAGTTTTTCAAATTTGTGACCCCTTTGAGGTCAAAAGGTCAAATGTTGATCTATTGTAACAAAAAACACCAATAATTGCAATATTTATGAAAGATTATGCAAAATCAAGTTGTTTTAATCTCTTGTAACAACCAATGTAGTTGTTTTCTTTCTTTTTCAAGTAGACCATTATGCTACCTTTATTTAGGTATCAAAATATTGTATATAGCTTGTTCATTAGCATATTTATGATGAAAATACGATATTGGGGTATTTCTGGTAAAAAAACGTAATTTTTGGTACAAAAATCGATTTTTCACAGCCGAGACCGCGATTGCGGCTTGTAAGGTGTCAATATTCAGCTCCGGCACAAAATTTCAGATAAGACTGACTCCATCAGATGCTTGACCTCACTCGGTCCATTAAAAGTCCCGTAGCTGATGGACTATTACCAACTATTCGGGAGAGGATACTAGGATTTCTGGGCATTGCTTTAGAACGAATTACTATGTACGGTGTGCGAGCTGACGCTACAGAGACCACAATCCGTATGAAATGAGTTCAGTGTCAAAACAACAACAAAATCCGCATGCAGATATTTTCTTAAAGGTATATGTTCCGATCAATTTTTTGGGGGGCTGTTATTTTTTTTTTTACATCAAGATATTTTGATATCAGAAAAATCCCCGAACTAGGGGATAACTTAAGTTAACTCCCTGCGACCTACCACCCAATTGATCTCAGAATGATGGATACATCATTTCCTGCACAAATCAGAAACAAAGTTAGAATAATTTTGTTCCTGATGAATTTGGAATGATGACACACCATTAGGAGTTGTATTTTAATGGACGCACGTCACATGAGGTTGACCCCGCGTAAAGTACGCGAGATATACCTTAGACTCGATCTTCCTGTCTTCCCTATTTTACACACGGTCCCTGAGAGGGTGCTCAAATGTGAAGGCTGGACAAAATACAGTTCCAAAAGTATGCGCTGATAAACTCGTGAATATACATGAGCTTATTCACGCACTATCACGCCACAGTGCGCCTGTAGTTTCATGCGGCGTTGTACACGGCGTGACGCGATAGGGCGCACGATTTGCCTCCCCGTGGCGCAGCGTGACGATCGTTCGATACACTGCCTTTGAATTGAACCAATCGGATGGTATTTCTGTTATTGCTGTGCACAAATACGCATGCTTGGTATTCGTATGCATATTCATATATGCTAAATACTCCTGGAATTCCACGAGTAAACCGCTCACTTTTTGGACGCACTATTTTCCCAGCCCTTCTTTTTGGTCCGCCATTTTTAAAGATGGCGGCATATAGAGGGACGCGGGTACCCAGTCTAGATCAACCTCGCCCCAAAAAGCGGTGTAACGGACATCCGTGGTGCGCAATACGTAAGCTCGACCTCACGGCTCTGATTGGTTCGCGGCATTTTGTGAGTTTTCAAACATGCGCGCGCAGCTGATCGAAGTGCGCCCGCGTATGCCGAACTGTGGCCAGGAGAATATGTGCCGTAGGTATAATAATATCTTGTTATTAACCAATCACAAACATTGTTAGGGGGCTAACTTTGGTAAGTTACACGCATCTCAATATTTACAAATATTTACATTGTAGCAATACTTTCCCTGTTATGTCACACACACTACAGTATATAGGCCTACCTAAAAAGTTTGTAACAGGGATGCTAGCTAATTCAAAATCAATAATTGGTACTATTACCAAATAGGTTCATAAGGATCGTTGAGTAGAATATTTATGAAAGGTTCATTGCACTGATCCAATAACATGTACTCACGTGTACGTTTCGGATACGTCTGTATCCTTTGTCAACACTTGTGGTAGTGACGATCTTGACGACTCTTGGAGGAGTTGCCAGTTGATTTATCATCAGGGGATTTTTTTTCCCGATGATAAAAGATCATCGAATACGTGCGTGAGAAAGTACTGCCCCTCGTCTCGATTCATTGTTGAGGCCCCTCTCTTTCTGATCTCTATTGCCTCGCGTATCCATCTCTTGTATCTTGTATTCGATGATCTTTTATCATCGGGAAAAAATCCCCTGATGATAAATCAACTGGCAACTCCTCCAAGAGTCGTCAAGATCGTCACTACCACAAGTGTTGACAAAGGATACAGACGTATCCGAAACGTACACGTGAGTACATGTTATTGGATCAGTACAATGAACCTTTCATAAATAATTGGTACTGCACGAAATATCTGGGATATACAATAACAGGTCTGGGGTGTAAGAGGCCACAAATAAAAAAGAGGGAAACAGCGTAAAATTGGGTAAACATGCCAAATATGGACTGAAAATGAAATATAAATCGGACATTTTGAAAATGTGACAATGTATGAATCACAGCTAATCATTAGTACAGTGTAGTTCTCTTTTCAATCCATACATGCTTGACTGCTTTCAATACAATACAATCAGTGACATCTCAAAGAAAATTGGATTTGCTGCAACTTCTTTTTTTATTAGGTCTGGTTGATTAAAACACTATCCACTCATTTTTAATTTTATGAACAAGTTGTCAGATCAGGGAAGAAATATGCTCCCTGTATTGCTCAGATTTTAAAGCCGGTATCACATAATATTACATTACATGTACATCGTACATGACCAAACGTCCAATATACAGTAACTTTTAAGGACTACAAAAGCGTAATCAAAGACCCTTATTTTGCACCATGAATCGTAGGGCCATTCCCATTATTATTGGCATGGTTCATCTGCATACATCAAGTCACTACTTGGGAGCTCGGAGCAGTTTATGAAGCAGGATATGGTCAGTTTTCAGTCTTACTCACACTCACTAAATCAATCCTATTAACCATGCAGTTACTGCCTGATGAGATGATTCTATTCCACATTTACTGCCGCCTTGTGTAAATGAATTGCCGTTCCAAGCCAAAAGGTACCTTCATTTAAGTCCCATGATCCTTTGCTACGGTTTGGCGAATGATACACAATTTGTTCTGGCGCTCTACTTGCCCACGTTTGTGGTGGTTTAACGGTGTCTGTATGCTTGATTGTATACCTATAACTATTGTTTACTAGAGGGCCCATCACACAGATGATTAGGGTAAACTTGCGACCAATATCTCTTGCTGTAGGTGTGATAGTAAAAGCTTCATGGTCCTCATCAGTGGATCCATAGAGACCCTTCCACTGAATCTCCCAATCTCGGTTTTCTATGGTGTCCTCACCAAGTGTATGCATTTTGGCATACCTTTTCAAATCTCCTAGATCAAGAGGTTTCACAATAATTTGGGCACGCTTGCTGCTGTAATATCCCACCCCATATGGTCTCGCTATATAAAATTGCGGATTCATGTGAGGGCAATTAGCATGTGAGTCCCATGGAAAAGCACTGACATCTTTGCGTAGTATAGTCGCCATTTGGGCATGCACTTTGTATGCTGGACTAATGTAGTCTGTAATAAAAGTCTTGCCGATTGCTTTTGAAAGCTTCGATTCTTCAAGTTGCATTAAATCATCCACGTTCATATTGTGAAAGCGAATCAATTGCAAGATTTCTTTCAAATTCTTCTTGGCTGCCTTTCCAGACAAGTTATCGTACTTCAATTTGGCCCACTTTGTAATAAATGTAAAAGTATCTATCTCCTTATGTACTACCACATTACTACTTATTCTGGTCAAAATTTGTTTAAGGTGACGAACCTCAAGTGCTTGGCAAGTCCTGGGCTCGATGTTACAGTATGCATACTCAAGAAAGTTGGTCTGTAATGATTCATAGCAGATTGGCAAGAGTTCAGGGATAAACTGCTCGATATACAGAAGCCAGCTTAAAGAGCTAGGATAAGACTCCCTCCCCACACCCGTAAGAACTTCCTTCATGAAAGTAACAGCATCTTGTTTCAACACAGATACATCATACTTGTCAGCAATAGTAAGAAATAAGCACACATTGTCTTCATTCAGAGTCAGTTTACCGGTATAGAAGAACTTCAGGAAATCTCCAAACACAGGTTCACATTCTG
Organism: Ophiura sarsii; assembly: GCA_035610835.1. Taxonomy (NCBI): domain Eukaryota; kingdom Metazoa; phylum Echinodermata; class Ophiuroidea; order Amphilepidida; family Ophiuridae; genus Ophiura; species Ophiura sarsii. The sequence goes on along the minus strand of CM069446.1, from coordinate 879,523 downwards.
GGGACTCTTCAAGCTTAATTACCCGATCGGTTGACTCCTTCCATTGGCCACTTGTCAGCATGGTATCGAAGACACTGCTCTGTGCTGACAAGACAAATCTATGGACATGATAAGACTGCTCCCCTACTGTCAAAGTGACATCACTCATGTCTGGGCTGTTGAAATCTATATTGCTGAGTACTTCAGGTTCACGGCTGATCGATATTTCGCTAGATTGTGCCATGTCTGTCAGTCCACGTATTCAAACACCTATTGCCTGTTTCTTTCTTCTATAAATCTGTAGGTAAGAAACATGAGAAAGTTGTAACGAAAAGGAGCTCCAAATAAAGGGATTGAGACTCCCATGGGAACTCCTATATATGGGGTACTCCCAATATGGGGTACTCCCACACATGGGGTACTCCCAATATGGGGTACTCCCACACATGGGGTACTCCCATATATTATAGGGTATACGCATTACATGTATGAGGTATTCACATAAGATATTCGGGGAATGTGTCTCATTCTAATGCTGCAAATTAAAATGAAATAACAAACATCAGTTAGATTTTGTGATAGAAAATCCCTAAACATGGATCCCATTTTGCAAAAAAATCGCACACAATGCTGTTTTTTTTAATAAAATAGACTCCCCATGGATCTCAAATAGCGAAGATGTGGCTGATTCCACGGCAGGTTTTACGGATAAATGATAGTAGTTTCCGACTATCAGGGTCCCTAAAAAAATTGTGCACATGTTTGCGCAACTTGTTGACCATGAAGGTCTACAATTTGGTGTAATATATTTATACACACGGAAAGGAAAAGCACTCAGCTTTCAGATGCCGTTTATTTTATCTAATTTGGATTTGTCAATCCTGAGATATACCTAGTTTATCAAAGCTACCCAAAATCGACGTTGTGCCACTTTTACAGAAAGAATTATTATGAGCGTCAAAACAATACTAACATTGGTCTATCCATGGGCATCAATCGTCTTGAAACATTGGGCTGGGGATTTGACCAGAATTGTTTAAAAGAGGCTGAGATACAAAAAATGATGTCCTTGGAATATGTGGTAAGGGATTTCTACGAGCAGTTATTCTGGGATTCCTCTAAAGCTGCACGCCGCACGTTATCAATGTGTTACTGGGGTTTTTCCGTAACCTGACTCAATTAATCTGACCTGACTCAATTTTATCTGACATAGTTTCATCTGACACAATTTTTTTTATGATTATAAGGTGACAAAATTTGTTTTAAAATATATGGTATCATAAAAGTGGTTTTCGCAGCCCCAACTGATGTTAAACCGATAATTTATCTCGCCTTTTCAAATTAAATCATTCTGGCTCTTCATATCTTTCGCGCGATTAAATTAGGTATTCACACTTTAACTTCAATTTGTTATTGCAATTAGTAATATTTCGAATTTGGTTAAATTTGGTTAAAGTCAAAAGTTCAAAATTTGAAAAAAGTCACAATATATTATCCCTGGATCAGATATTAGTTTTAGAACTTAGCCCAATTCGGCTGAAAATCACCGTGTGTGTCAATTTGTGTAGCTAGATTGTAGACATACAGCCTCTGGGTATTCCCAGCGTGTGGTAAATGTGTTGAATTAACTTTTTAGTGGGTTTTTCTTGGGTGGACTTTTGTTAACCCAACACGGGACTTTTCAATGTTCTTGCGTTAAGAAAATCAATGTTTGAATTTTAATTTGTTTAAAAAATAATGTAATTTCAGATTTGGTCAAATATTAAGTTCAAATTAAAAAACAAAAAACAATTATATAGCAGATTTCAGTTTAAAATGTAGCCCAATGGGGCTGAAGATATGTCAATAGCAGGAGTGTTGCAGCGTGATTACAGCAGTGCCTTTTCGGATCTTCTAGACTGTCGGTCCAGGGTGTATCACCCCATTCACACCATGTTCACACCATGTTCACACACAGATACTAGCGTGATAGCCAATTCAATATGTCAGCCCCTGTCAGACCATGGTCAGACAATATTTGAAACTTGGCTCAAACTATACTGGACGATGGAACCTAATGATCACTTGATTTCATTCACACGGAATATTTGGAGCCACATGTGCGTTTTAATTACTTTTTCCGATATCAGGAAATCTTACATTACGAAAAAAAACTGTGTCAGATAAAATTGAGTCAGGTCAGATTAATTGAGTCAGGTTACGGAAACTCTCGTGTTGCTGTGTCCTGCCACTACTTTTCATATCTTAGTCTTCCAGAATGTTCTTTATTCATATTGGTGCTTGTACCGCTACCAAGCATTATATAGGTGTATTCCTAGATGGTACGTGAGTGTTTGGGAAATGAATGGCGAACTCTCTGGTGACTTCTGCTGGACTTCTCTTGTTTCATGATATTTTAAGACATGGACACCTTCTTCTAATGAAAATCGAGGCCTCACCAAGCCATATGGACGTCTGACTTGTTTTGAAAATGTAGGCCCAATAAACATTTTGTGAAACCTTTTCAAAAGGACTGGTTCGAATCATGTAACAAACATCTTTATATTCAGTTCTGCTTGGATACACAGGCACTCATTCTATTATTTAAACCTATTCATTCTCAATACAAAAAGATTATTTCGCATAACACTGGTGAAGGCAATCGTATAAGTGGAAGTTGTATCTTAGTCCTAGTAAACCTTTGAAACTATAAAGTGGCACAACGTCGATTTTTGGTAGCTTTGATAAACTGAGTATATCTCAGAATTGACAAATCCAAATCAGATAAAATAAACGGCATCTAAAAGCTGAGTGTTTTTCCTTTCCGCGTGTACAAATATATTACACCAAACTTTATGACTTCATAGTCAACAAGTTGCGCAAACATGTGCACAATTTGTTTAGGGACACCCGGTAATGGCATTTAAACTTCAGTGTTGTGGTCAAGGTTTTGACTGTGGAAGGGTAATATTCGCCAAAATCGTACATGGATCGTGCTTGCCGGACTTCGAAAATTTGACTTTCTCTATACCTATTTTCGGGTCAAATTCCCACCCATCAATATACCAATTGATGCCAATTGGGCGCTTTGGTCTGTGATGAAATCACCCCATTGCTTTACCAATGTTTGCGAAAAAGCACCCCAAAAGGCAGGCACATACATACGTATACCATCTCAATGTAAGAATCCCTCCCGGGATGTTTAGGTTGGTTATTTCAACAGATCAAAACTTATCTAAAATATGATGGGACTCTCCGATTGTGATCCATAAAGTAATTAATGACTGCATGCACTGCATAGCTACGCATGCACCGTAAATCCTAAAATATACGATGTGCTTTAATAATAGACATGAAATAAACTTTAGTATGACATTCAGTGATCATTAATTCATTATCATGATACTTGATCATGTTGGTAAGAGAAAATGATACTCCTTGTACTGCACACTGCATCACCATTCACCACCACTGTCTTGCTTAAATACCTACCTACAAATTACCAGAGATGATTGTAAACAGGTTTGATGATCCATCGATGGCATCTAGGCATTGACTTTGACCCTATGATTGTAGGTCATGCAGTCTGACGTGATAGTGATACACCAGTTACTACTACTGGATACACACACACCCCGCGGTGTGTGCAAACACAGACCTTGAACCTTTAATTGACAAATCACTAGAGTTTTGAAAGCTAAGCGCTGCCATATAATAGACCACTCTACAATGCTCTAGGGAAAGACTAAATTATAATTATAAGACTATTATTATAGTCTTTTATTTTCAAATTGATTCTTTAAGAAGCAGGATCTATTTTCCAGATCAGTTCTTTTAATTCTTAATGAATGAGAATTCTTCTTTTACGCTCATACCCTCCTTATGATAAAGCCTGATTACGTTCAATCCCCTCTCAATATCGGAATATTAGAGGGAGGATAAATAATTAGATACGATTGCAGTCATACAGTGGCATTAATCACATTATTTAAATCCTAACTTGTTTAAATAGTGTGCTGATTGGAGACACACACTTAAAGAGTTCATGTACTACGTCCAGAAATACAGAGAAACCGCAAAAAGTGTAATATAGTATAGTATAGTAATACACATTAACATACTTGTACAGCAATCCGAATAAAGTCTGCCCGATATTGACTTCACGGCCAATGCTCCTGCACTGATATCCGGAAATCCTAAGATGTACAAATCTCGCGCAAATACTATTTTGCGTGGCAATTTGGTTAGGGTTAGTTACATTTATTGACCGATTAGCAGGTACGAATCAATACCTATCTTACTGTATTTCAAATGTAAAATGGTGAAAAAAGCCTCTTTGATATATTGAAATTACTGTTCAGTTGTTGTGTTCAGAACAAGCAATTTGAACTGCTCAATTACTAAAAAAGTTGTTATGAACGTGTAGTAATTGACACTTATTAAACGACTGGTAGACCTATGTTCTTATTTCAGTTTGAACCACTTACGTTAATGTTATTCGCATTCCCTTGGTTTAAGCGGGGTGGGAGAACTTCTTTAATCGGGTCTATTACATGTTAGATGTTGCTTAATGCCTGAGCTTACGTGTTTTAGCATTAGTATGGATCAAATCTTAATGCCTGCTAATGTAATTCACTGGTAGCAAAGAAAATTCAATCATTCAAAACATACCGTATGAAGTTATCATAGACGATGGCTGGATGAATTATATTAACGCACTCCATCTCTGTCGGTGTAACGTATTTTTCTGAAATGTTTCGAGAATGTTTATTTGAATGTCACTTCCCATTCGTGCACTTAAGAAATCCTTCGGTTGTTCCAATCGAAGTGGGTACAAATTGGATAGGCGAGTGCTAAAATGTTCTCCACAATTTGATGCAAAAAGAAAAGGATTGCACTATATTAGCATACTATTCCCTGTTTCAGCCAGGAACATAGTAGAATAGATGGAACTGAATTGAATTTGGTTAGAATTAATCGGAATCCAACATTGAAAAGTGGCATATAGAGCCATCCATTTCTAACTGACGAATAAATTATGCTCAATGCAAACATCACGGCCAATACTCCTGCAATACTATCCGGCATCTAGCGCACATGTATTTGCGTTTGGTTAAATCACGTAAGTCTTTTTTGTTGTTTTCTTATTTTGTTGACGCACCATGACGACCCCGGGAGAGGTGCGTCACGAGTGCGTCATTTACCACCACATTCTTGAAGCAGGGTACGTCATGGGCAGCATTTGGTCCGTTACAATATTGACGAATGGGTGCGTCAATGTTAGTCACTTTACTTGGGTACGTCACATGGTACGTCATTTTTTGTAGATTTGACCAAACTGAATTTAATTTGTTGAATAAAACGGAATCAAAATTGATAACTTTAAGTGTTTTTTTTAATATTTAACCATTTCAAGTGAAGTATTGTGTGCATCAGCAAATTGATTTGTTGGTTATATGAAAAATATTGAAGAAGGGACCACTCCCAGCAAATGTTATAACCATTTTTGCGGTCCGCTTTGCAGGACTAAGAAAAGAAAGTATAATTTGTCTCAGTTGTTGCTATATTGGCTTGTAGTACACAGTAGTTGATAGAACCTGCGATCATCAACAGTATTTAGCAACTGAAAGACTTATAATGATGGCTACAACTAAAAGCACTAGGGTTAAAGCCCCTACTAAAATACTGCCTGGTTCTGAATCTTTATCACATGCTGATACATATGACGTGGTCACCTCAAAGCCGAAAGGAAGGGTGATCATTAAGAGAAGAGGAACGAGGGAGACAAAACTATTAAGATGTAAGAAGAGTGTTTTAATTTCCACTCTAAATACAAGGACAATAAGAAGTATTCACTTACAAGAGGAACTGTGTGGTCTTGCCAAATTGTATAAACAGGACATCATAGGAATCCAGGAACATAGAATAGTGCACCAAGATGAGGAAATCAGATATCAAGATCTCTTTGATGGCTACCAGCTAGTCTCATCCTCAACCTGGAGAAATAATGCAGGAGTATCTAATGGTGGTGTTGGAATCTTGTTGAGCGCCAAAGCCAAGAAAACACTTCTATCTTGTGTCTCTGTATCGCCTAGAGTCATATGTTCAACATTTGGAGGAAATCCCAAAACTACCGTGATCATCACCTACTGTCCTACAAACACGTCTGAGGAGAAGGTAGCAGAAGAGCACTACAAACTCTTAGACAAAGCAGTTAAGCAAGTACCAGCGCACAATTTTATGATCGTAATGGGAGATTTCAATGCCCGGGTTGGCAAGGACAACTACAAGTTCTCTTACCATGAAAGAACCAACAGAAATGGAGAAATGCTTCACAATTTGGCAATGGAAAACGATCTCACTATAACAAATGTCTGTTTCAGAAAGAAAGCTGCCAGGCTCTGGACATGTAACTTGCCGTCTGGTTTTAAAGCTCAACTGGACTACATACTAGTAAGAAGGAAATGGAGGAATAGCGTAACCGACTCTTGTGCATTCAACTCATTTGCTAGTGTGGGATCAGATCATCGCATTGTAACAGCAAAGGTACGACTGAGTCTCAGAGCAAATGGGAAAACACCACCAAGGAAAGTAAAATATGATTGGAAACAACTTGTACAGGATGCTGAGCTACAAGATCGTTACACTGTAGAGGTACGCAACAGATTTAGTGTCTTACACAAGAGCTGTGATGAGAATTCCACATCGGCCTATGAATGTTTCATACAATCAAACAGGGAAGCATCAGAGAAACTGATCCCAAAAGCCCCCAAGCGTCCCAAAGAAGCCATTTGGAATGACCCTAGGATTGAGGAAGCCAGGAAAAAACTGCAAAAGGCTCAGCTCATTGACATCCAGGAGGGATCATGTATATCAAGATCGGAGCTGCAAACTGAGAAGAACCGCCTAAGCAGCACATACCAGATGGTAAATGAAGAGATCCTAGGAAGGAAGATCAAGCAAGTAGAAAACTCCAACATAAACTGTCAGCATAAAGCATCTTGGGACCTTATCAACGAGATCAGTGGGCGTAAAACAGCTAAAAAGGGACAGATCAAAGGTGAAACACAGACAGAAAGATTGGAAGCCTGGCATACCCACTTCCAGAAACTACTCGGAAATCCCCCTGTCATAACAAATGAGGATGAAGAAATAAGTCAATTGTTTCAGGAATTTAACATACGAACAGACGCTTTTGATCAGAAAGAATACAACGCTGCCAAGAAGAATATTACTGAAGGCAAAAGCCCCGGTGAAGACGAGATCCCACTGGAAGTTCTCAAAAGATGTGACCTGGATGATATAATTCTTAACTTCTGCAATGATGCGCTTATAAATGGGAGAAAACCAGACCAGTGGTCCATACTAAATCTCATCCCAATTCCAAAGAGTGGAGATTTACGAGAAGGAAAGAACTATAGGGGAATCTGCTTATCGTCCATTGTAGCAAAAACTTACAACAGGCTGCTCCTTAACAGAATTCGACCTCACCTAGACCCGCTTCTACGAATCAATCAAAATGGTTTTCGCCCAGGTAGATCAACAGTGTCTCAAATTCTGGCATTAAGAAGGATAGTAGAGGAAATTAAGAACAACAACCTCATTGCAGCATTGGTCTTCATAGACTTCAAAAAAGCATTTGATACCGTCCATCGTGGTAAGATGTTGGATATATTACGAGCCTATGGTGTACCAGAGAGGCTAGTGGCTGCCATTGGACTTACATACCAACAAACCAAAGCACATGTTACTTCTCCAGATGGCATCACTAAGGACTTCGAAATACAAGCAGGGGTTCTTCAGGGTGATACACTAGCACCGTTTTTGTTCATAATCATCCTAGACTATGTACTGAGGAAGGCATTGGCAGGAAAAGAAGAGCAACTAGGCTTCACACTTGTTCCCAGGCAAAGTAGAAGAATAGGGCCGCAGACAATTACAGACCTCGACTTCGCAGACGACATTGCTCTCCTTGCTGACAATCTACGGGATGCAGAGGAACTACTACATCTGGTGGAAGCAGCTGCGCTTACAGTTGGTCTTGGGATGAACGCCAAAAAAACAAAGGCAATGCTGTACAAAGAAGCTCCAACACCAATTAAAACACTGGATGGTAATGATCTTGAAATTGTCCAAGACTTCAAATACCTTGGTGCCTGGATTGCTAGTAGTGAACAAGATTTCAACATAAGAAAGGCTCAAGCTTGGAAAGCCTGTAACAGCATGACAAAAATATGGAACAGTAAACTCCCAAGAAACCTGAAAATAAAGCTGTTTACCACAACTGTTGAATCTGTTTTGACCTATGGAGCCGAGACTTGGACACTAACAGCTAAAATGAGAAAAGCGCTGGATGGTTGCTACACTCGCCTCTTAAGAAAAGCACTTAATGTATCATGGCAATCTCACACCACCAACAAAGATCTATATGGGAACCTGCTACCAATATCAGAGAGGCTAAGACGGAGGAGATTAAAATTTGCCGGCCACTGTGCCAGAAGGGAAGAGGAAGCAGTCTCCAAAGTTCTCCTGTGGCAACCCAGGCATGGACACAAGGCTAGAGGACCACCACGAAAGAATTACATCAAGCTTTTATCAGAGGATACAGGACTAACTAGGCAGGACATGAAAAACTGCATGCTTGAAAGACCAGTATGGAAGGCCATCACAGAAGTCCGTCCCTTCGGGACGCCTTAAGCAAGCAAGTAAGTAAGCAAGCAACACAGTATGACACAGTATTGGTGTTGCACCAACAAGCCCTCATGGAATTTGATTAAGTGTCTTATTAGTGATAAACATAAAAGTATACATTTTTGGAAAGTAAATGAGTCAGAAAATCCATTTTTGGTATCAAATGTCACTAAAAATGCTGCTTTAACAAAATAATATTGACCACAACATCAACGTAACAAAATCAGTTTTCGGTAACAATGCCAAAATTGCACCAAAATCATCTAAAAACACTTCTCTAGGATGGTTTTGTAAAATATTTTTCATACGTATTTACTTTTTTTTAAATTTTTGCCCAAAAGGTTCCAGAAAATAGATTTTTATAACCTCAAAAATTCAATTCTTTACCTTTTTTGGTAAAAAATATTAAAACTAAGCATCCAATAACTGTGTGACATTATAGTTAATGGATAATGGAAACTCTTATGAAATGTTAAGTAACTTTAAATTCCATTTAATACAAAGTGATTAATTTCCTTCAAGCGATGTCTATTTTGAATTTACCCGATAAATTATTAAATACATTACAAAAATTACCGAACCTAAGACATCGACTTCACATGATTGAATATGGCGGATGGCGAAATGATACAATTTGAATGTATGCCTTGTGGCCATTGCCTTGCATTAAGACGGAATGAGAGAAAAAATAAGTTAAAAATCTGTGCTATAGCCTATTTGACATATCAGTAGCATTAAGAAATTGTTTTGCAAATGTCTAGTTTGTTCCCGTAATCAATAAAATACAATTAGTATAAACTCAATGAATGAATTGATGTTCCGAAGTTTAATGTAATAGAATGTCTGATATTACTAAATGAAACAACCTATTGAAACCTGATTGGAACTCTCGAAGTGAGAAGAACGATGTAGAATTGGGAGGTTGGATTGCCATGGATTAGGGCTCAGAGGGCCTCTAATGGGATGATTTTGCATTTTAAAAATTGGGGGAGACCTAAGTGTTTGTCTGAAAGCGGGCACTCAAATAATTATTTTGTAAGCACGCGTGACTACAAATGTTTAAGACACACCCTAACCCCCACGCATTTCACGCAAAACTTGATAATCAAACAACGCCATCATTGATCATATAAAGAAGACGTCCACGCTATCAAAATTGTTGGAACACTTTTGTGGAAACTTTAAAGCCCTCAACTATCAGCAACTATATGACGTATCTTCACCATACAGCACATTACCTTTATGTAAGATATGTTGGCTAAGCTAATAATTCTTTACTTCAGATATAAGAGATACTTTCTGTTGCACTTCGTAATGGGAATAAATAGCACTTATATCTTGTAACCCACTCAAATGTCATCTAGTGTTCTCTTATCTTATGCTGAATGCTCTCTACAATGATGGAATATCTTGTATAGAAAGGCATACATATTCACCGTACCTTTTTACATTCCAAGATCCTATGTCAAATGCTATATTGGCCATTGACATTTACATTCAAGTTAGTTTTTTACGTCACTACGAGCTCGTATGTCATTCAATTTTATTTTAACAAACAGACCGTCCCAATCAATGCACACATATAGGTTAGATGTACAAGTATGTAAGATGAGAGTTGGTATGTCAAAAATATTTAAACAAAGCAAGGCGTCACATATATTGCATGCATATAGCTTAGAAGTCTACAACATTGAGTGAAAATAAATTGTCGCATCCTGTCAAACTGTGTTGTCTGTAAGAATAAATAGATATTAAAAATGATTTTTCAATCCTAATATGCCAATACAGTTCAGCCTCGTTTTCGCCTTTGTGATAAGAAATGTTCCAGTTCATATTGTAGATATATGCCAATACATATCATGATTTAATAGCATGCATGACAGGCCCGTAATGATTAATGATGAATTCGACAGTGATACAGAAATATTAGGAAAATGAACAAACCCGCAGCGTTTGATAAGGCAAATCAAGTTTGGTTTATAATATTATTCTACCTGTACCGAAATTGTCTCCACAAAACATCAATAATACATGTACAGCTTAATTCAATCATCTAGACTCTGATTAGTAAAAGCATTAATATTATAATTTTTCACATGAATATTCTGCTTTGTGTAGTATCTGTATCATCATGGTAATCCGCAAATGCACGTATTACATGCTCAGATACTAGACGATATAGGAAATATTTAGAGAGTCATCTCAGACGTTTGGTTGTTTCCAAATGATAAATACTGCTACTTTCTATACAACTAAATATAACCGGGTGTAGACACCCGAATACCATGCAAGGAAGATTGAAAAGGTATTTCTTAAACACTGGATAAACTTGCTGAACTTTCATTGGTTCTTGATACCGCACAGGTTTTCTACCGTTGACAATCTGATACCACACAGGTTATCTGCCGGTGACAATCTGATCGTATTCCATCCATTGGTGTGGTTCTCGCGCGGCCTGTGAACAACACGTGATTATACATTACGCCATACAGTCCTCAAAATAAGTAACTGACCAGGTAATAAATATACTCTCAACTCCAACACTATAGCTCCAACGTTAACTTATTAAATGATGAAGTTGTAAAGAAATTACTTCTCCATAAGTTGAGATATTTTTCACGAAGATCGGTTAATAATTAAGAACGCAACATTGAAAAGGATTGAACAAACTGAAAGTGCAGTTTATATTTTCACACTTAGGCTTTGAACACGCAGGACAGTGTGACTGGTATGTGCATGGGCTGCATTCATCAATCGAAGCATTCCCAATCCTCATCTTACTATCGCAAAACTTGATAATCAAACAACGCCATCATATAAAGAAGACGTCCACGCTATCAAAATTGTTGGAACACTTTTGTGGAAACTTTAAAGCCCTCAACTATCAGCAACTATATGACGTATCTTCACCATACAGCACTTTACCTTTATGTAAGATATGTTGGCTAAGCTAATAATTCTTTACTTCAGATATAAGAGATACTTTCTGTTGCACTTCGTAATGGGAAGAAATAGCACTTATATCTTGTAACTCACTCAAATTTCATCTAGTGTTCTCTTATCTTATGCTGAATGCTCTCTACAATGATGGAATATCTTGTATAGAAAGGCATACATATTCACCGTACCTTTTTACATTCCAAGATCCTATGTCAATGCTATATTGGCCATTGATATTTACATTCAAGTTAGTTTTTTACGTCACTACAAGCTCGTATGTCATTCAACTTTATTTTAACAAACAGACCGTCCCAATCAATGCACACATATAGGTTAGATGTACAAGTATGTAAGATGAGAGTTTGTATGTCAAAACTATTTAAACAAAGCAAGGCGTCACATATATTACATGCATATAGCTTAGAAGTCTACAACATTGAGTGAAAATAAATTGTCGCATCCTGTCAAACTGTGTTGTCTGTAAGAATAAATAGATATTAAAAATGATTTTTCAATCCTAATATGCCAATACAGTTCAGACTCGTTTTCGCCTTTGTGATAAGAAATGTTCCAGTTCATATTGTAGATATATGCCAATACATATCCTGATTTAATAGCATGCATGACAGGCCAGTAATGATTAATAATGAATTCGACAGTGGTACAGAAATATTAGGAAAATGAACAAACCCGCAGCGTTTGATAAGGCAAATCAAGTTTGGTTTATAATATTATTCTACCTGTAACGAAATTGTCTCCACAAAACATCAATACTACATGTACAGCTTAAGTCAATCATCTAGACTCTGATTAGTAAAAGCATTAATATTCTAATTTGTCACATGAATATTCTGCTTTGTGTAGAATCTGTATCATCATAGTAATCCGCAGATGCACGTACTATATACTAGACGATGTAGGAAATATTTAGAGAGTCATCTCAGAGGTTTAGTTGTTTCCAAATGATAAATACCGCTACTTTCTATACAACTGAATATAACCGGGTGCAGAAACACACGAATACCAACCAAGGAAGATTGCAAAGTTATTTCTTAAACATTGGAGAAACTTGCTGAACTTTCATTGGTTTTTGATACCGCACAGGTTATCTACCGTTGACAATCTGATCGTATTCCATCCATTGGTCCTTGATACCACACAAGTTATCTGCCGGTGACAAACTGATCGTATTCCATCCATTGGTGTGGTTCTTGTGCGGCCTGTGAATAACACGTGAGTATACATTACGCCATACAGTCCTCAAAATAAGTAACTGACCAGGTAATAAATATACTGTTAACTCCAACACTATAGCTCCAACGTAAAATTATTAAATGATGAAGTTGTAAAGAAAATACTTCTCTATAATTTGAGATATTGTTCACGAAGATCGGTTAATAATTAAGAACGCAACATTGAAAAGGATTGAACAAACTGAAAGTGCAGTTTACATTTTCACACTTAGGTTTTGAACACGCAGGACAGCGTGACTGGTATGTGTATGGGCTGCATTCATCAATCGAAGCATTCCCGATCCTCATCTTACTATCGACCCGTGAGTTGTCGCTACCAGTTAATCAATCATCTGCCTGTTGCTAGTCCGAGGCTGCGTGTAGGCGAAGAAAATGTTAAAATGAAAAACGGACTTTGTTTTGGTTTTATGCAAATAACTGAGTTACTATTCATTCAATCTTCACGTGTAATATCTCAAATTAAAGGATAGAAATTTCCTTACAACTTTATAATTATAATACCTTTAGGTAGGAGCTATAGTGTTGGAGTTGAGAGCATATTTATTACCTGGTCAGTTACTTATTTTGAGGAATGTATTGCATAATTAACCTGCAGTAAACACTACATTTGATGCGTTCTGGATAAGTTTATTCTTATGTTAATGCTCGCAATTTTCTGACGTACGTATATACCGATTTTTAAATCACTCTTTAAAAAACTGAAATAACATAAAATTTGAATTCAGAGTATAGGTTTGTACTACAAATTCCATTCAGAGTGTGATTTTCATACAAGAATAAAAATCTGCAACACACAAATCTGTTGAGTAAATATCCTATTTAAATTTCGACATTAATGCAGAACGATACGGCACATTAGCCCACTTTCCGTAATTGACAGGGCGAACAAAAATGAATCTAATAGACATTTCCAATCAAATGTAATCAGTTAAATCTCAATGGAATTCAACGGCTATCTGCCTAATAGTAATACCGAGGATCTAGTTTAATAAAGGCTTTATTAATAAAGGCAAATATTCAGCTACCATATAAAATACTAAAGAAATTAGGTAATCGCAAATGCATTTCGACGAAGGCGCAGAATAGCCTAGTAAAATAAAATAAGAGATAGCAACATGGCAACCGTTGAGAATTACCCCAAGTGTTAAAAAGATAAATATCATGGGGCAACACATTGGATTCGTCTCCTCGACGATTAAAGGCATATTATGTGATCTTTTCCAAGTAGCGCCCTCTATCATTGACTTTTACTATGAAAGCAGATTTTCTTGCAGATTTGCATTTTTGATCATAAATCATAAAGATCTTCCAAGTTACATATCGATACGATTCCTAATTACTTCAAAATCATGGTTTGAAAATAGATTGTACCGAGCGGTACAATCTATGTTTTCAATTTTAATCTAAATTCACTCTGATTTTGAGGTTATTAGGAATCGTATCGCTCTGTAACTTGGAATATATATATGATTTATGATCAGAAAAGTAAATCTGCACGAAAATATGCTTCCAATTTTGTTTCGAGGATTGAGGGCGTCCCTGGAAAAGATCACATAATATACCTTTACTCACAAGAATTGCTTCAAGGTCCGCCACAATTTCTCCAGATTTCCATCCATAAATTCATTCTCACATTTCGATTTGGAACCTGATCTTGCATGGGCGAGACTCAGGTGTCCCGATGCATTTCCATTCTAATAGCATAGAAAGTAATTTTCTTAAGTGCCTAGTACTGGGCAATCAGTTACAATAATTCAACAATTTACCTTTAACGGGGATGAAATACGAGCGTTAAATATATTTAATAACTCTATCGAATATGAATCAATACTCATATTTCCACACCTATTGAGTTTCAGCCTTGCAAAACAGCCAAAGAATAAGTCAAGTAATTTCAATATTATGTATCGTCCTTTTATTATCACATTTCCATCATGGTGTCCTTGCCTTGTTGGGTATCATCTCATGTTTGCAGTTATCTACGTCGCTACAAGAATGGAGCTTTTCCTGCCGACGATAGAGAGTGTTAATTGAACAGAAACCTGGGGAGTGTCACTAAAATAGTTTGTGCATTACTAGTTGGGGTTTATAATATATATGATCAACACTTAGCATAATTAGTTGGAAGAGACATTACCAATTGCTTCAGTACATTCCTGTTACCAACTATTCGGGAGAGGATACTAGGATTTCTGGGCATTGCTTTAGAACGAATTACTATGTTCGGTGTGCGAGCTGACGCTACAGATATAACAATCCGAATCAAACATGTGCAGTGTTAACAAAAACCAAAAAAGCACATGTAGATATTTTCTAAAAATACACGTAAAGCGACATCCTTACAACAGATTTCTATGAAAGGAAACAACTTAAATCCAGAGGAGAGAACAAACAACTTTTATGAAACACAAATATATATCAATGGAAATTGAATCAGTCAAATGTAACTTTTGTGATCAACTTGATGATTATACACACTTTTGTGTCTCATTTGTGTCAAATTTAAATATGCAGATTATCATTTCATAATGTGAAATATGTTGAAAACGAATTGATGTATATAAAATTGATTTCTTATGTCATTAAGTAATTGATAAATGAAACCTATTTTTTTTTAATATGATGCTGTTGTTTCTGTTAATTCAAAAATAATAAAATACACTTTTCTGGAACATGTTATACTGTTATTTATAATTTGGACAAAATTGTTTGCATTATGCAGTTGAATAATTTGGTTCAAGATTATGGTGTGTTTTTTAATTCACTTATTAGCTATTACATAGGCGTATTTGCAAGCTTTATTTTTAAACCAATTTACAAATATGTCACATGAATGGAGTCTTTAGTCAATGTACGCTAACCGTTACCTGCAACGACCTGAATGACACTCGTAATATATATATAAGCCACAAACATTTTTATCAAAACCCTCTTACATTCTTTTACAAATAAGATGTAAGATGTTAAAACATTTTATATCGTACACCAAAAAAGCTGTGTTTAAGTCTACATGAATGTATTTTAAACTGTATGAAAGCTTTAAAACGACACATAAAATTATATTCAAATTTTAATATTGTCACCATGTATCGGTTTTTGTTTGACTTTAAAAGTTGTGAAAAAATTGCCGTAAAGTAATCTTTTGGATGCAAAAGCTACCCCCAATAATAAACAAGTTTGTTTTAACGTTTTCAAGGTATAATATGGTCAAGATCTACATACATAGAAACATTCAAACATCTATACTAATAAATAAAACACGTATTTGTGATATTCCATTCGCCGGCGCTTAGAAATTAATTAAATATCTTAAACAAATAAAAACATGCTATCATAAAAAATATGCAGCAAAAATTGGTTGGGAGACAAAACCGTTTAATATAATATAGGAATTTAAACCTACATTCTGACATGAAATGTGGATTATTGGCACAGTTTATTTTAATACTATCCTGTTTCTACGGATAAATTGTTCAGGCTAAATTGAACGCACTCCACCAAGCAGACTCGCAACAAATAATATAAACCGACACCACCACCCTTTAAGCAACTTATCTTCCATGCAAGCACACAATTTTCTGCTTCACCTCAACGATGTCGGTCAAAGGTGTAACGAATTTATCAGTCTGTCACCTATATCACTTTGTAGCGTTATATTCCTGCAAACATAGCCATGCCTTGTGGGTAATCCCCGGTATAAGCTATACATTTTGGACACAGGAGGAGATCACGTAGATGGGAGAGCAGCCTGAATCTATGTAGTGATAGTATTACGTGATTTGAATTGCGATGCTATTCCCTGTCGATTGAGTGAACCACTGTTGAGCTTTACGGATGATCGCTTCTATGGTAGCTGGCCCTCTAGCGGTGTCTATCAGTTATGACACCATATCCCATCGCCACGGTATATAAGCATCAGTCCATGATATAACTTACTCTGTTATACGTACTGGAAGATGATTTATTTTAATCTAATACTCGGTTTTTACTTGTATCAAGATATTCTGTTGGCTTATCGGGAATTTTATCACACATTTTGTATCGACGGACTCAATCCCAGTTTTGAGTCCGATTAAGGAGGACCAGAAATTCGAGATGGGATATAGTTTATAGGATGTCTGCATAAAGTAAGTAACTCATATTAAAAAATGTGGCACGTTCATTTATATTATATATTATAAGGAGCTTTTAGTCAGAAGAATCGGAAATCTACCTCTAGCTGTTATATGGTCTGCCTGCACATAGTAAGTAAATCATATGATAAGATTTGATAAGGAAAAACAGTTGAATGACAAGTCCATTGTTATTGACTAATTGTTACAGTTAGGCATTCAAAACATAAAACATCAGATTTATGGGATTGTTTTGGTAAAAAGGGCACTCTTTAAGACACCCTTTCAGAACCCATTCTCATAGATAAGCCCGATAGTCGCACATCACAAAAAGCGATGTATAGATAACCCTGAGTCTTTTGAACATTTGTTGAAGCACACAATGTTGTAAATGTGAAGATTTACAGACCATTAATTTTATCTATTCTTGAAAGTAGAATCTTTCACTCACAAAGATGCAATGTTTTCGTTTTTTAATTAAAATAAGTGATACCAGCAGCTAATTTTCCGGAATCTGAAATTACTGTACCACTTTATGTTTCAGCCGGTAGAAAAAACCGGTGCTCTTTATGGTTACATTTTGAAATATGTGGATTTTGTTCATCACCATGCCATTTATATTGGATCCAATTCATATGATTAAGGACCCATCATATCAGTGTGAAATCTTAATCGTTAGAATATAATAACGTATATAATATATAACTACTCTTAGCTAGCAGATTGAATGAAAATGAAATGGAAGTTTGTGTCAAAACCAGGTTTTACTCACATATTGATATTTCGTCCTTCAATGTCGTTAGAATTTATGAACAGTTTTTCTATTAATTTTACTGGTTTCGTTTCATAATAAATAACACTAATAATAAATAAGCATTTAAAATGCGCCATTTATCTAGAAACAAGTTTTTCCATTTTAAGTTTCATTGAACTTGTTTGAACATGTCTTAATTTATATATTGCACGATGGACAGAGCATATTTATCCACGTTGCCTTATAAACTGGAAGTAATTGAAAAATAACCCCACGCACATGAATAGCCTGGTAACATTGAATTCCGATGTCGGCATAATACTGGGTAATAAATAAAAAAAATAATAATGGCATTTATAATGCGCCGTCAATCTAGGTAAAACTATTCCTAGGCGCAAACATATAAAACAAAAATACAAATAAACATGAAAAATACATAAACAAGGATGATTTGCATATACATGTGATACAAAGAAATCAATTATAAACTGAGTCAAATAATCTTGTTTTTAACAAGTTCTTAAAAGAGTCAAGTGAATCACAGCATCTTAAATTATAAGGTAGTGAGTTCCAGAGTGTCGGTGCAGCAACCGAAAATGCGCGATCTCCAAATGAAGAAGTAGTCCATGGAACAACAAGTAAAAGTTTATCAGATGACCGGAGAGTGCGTTTTGGATGATATGGAACAAGAAGATTAGCAATATATGTTGGTGAAGTGCCATGCAAAGCTGTCCAAGTTAAAAGAAGAAGTTTAAAATGAATCCTTTCGCGAACAGGAAGCCAGTGGAGATCTTTCAATATTGGAGTGATATGATCAAATTTCCTTGTCTTTGTGAGAATGCGAGCAGCTGCATTTTGAGCAAGTTGTATTGTGAAGTAAGTGATCCGTGATGCCAACAAGAAGAGAATTGCCATTGTCAATACTAGAAGTTATAAGAGCATGGACAATAGTAGCTGCGGTTTCAAATGTTAACATTTTCCTTATACTATTGACAATCCGTATATGATAATACACTGATTGGCATATCCGTCGAACTTGAACATCCATACATAGATTATTATCAAACACAATTCCTAAGTTCCGAGCAGATTTTGAAGCAAGAACAGAAGAAATGTCAATATTGATATGATGATCACATATTTTACGTTGATTGAATCTGGAGGTCATAATTAAAAACTCTGTCTTATCATCATTCAATTTCAGCTTGTTTACAGACATCCACGACTTAATTTCTAATACAAGCTTCTGCGCGTTGACGGGCCAACATTTCATCATTAGGATCATTTAAATTAAAAGGCCTAACAAAATCAAAGGCGCAATGAACAAACAAGAAAAACAATACAGTAAAGTAGAAATCACAGAAAAAACATGATCTGTAACAATCTTGCGTTGAACAAAAACCAACCAAAAAATTGTTATGTGCTAAAAATATGACCAAAAACAATATTACAAATTGAATATGAAAAACAATAACAAATAGCATGGCAAACAAAATGTAAAACTCAAAACATTTGAAATTAGCCGTCATAAGCAGCATTGAATAAGAATGTTTTGAGTCCTGATTTAAACCGATGGAGAGAATCTGACTGACGAACATCGATGGGTAAAGAGGTACAAAGTTTAGGAGCAACGGTAGAAAAGCACGATCTCCGAAAGAGGATGTTGTTCGCGGAACTAACAGTAAGCACTTTTCTGACGACCTCAGGCTGCGAGTAGGATCAAGAGTATATGGAGAGAGAAGGTCGGTTATATAAGAAGGTGCCATATTGTCTAAACCTTTTCATGTTATATTTGATCCGTTCATGAACAGGTAACCAATGAAGACTCCGTAAAGTAGGTGTATTATTCAGAAGATATTTTTCTTTTTTTCTTTTGATTTTCTTTATTTTTCAAAGTTCCCTAAATTTGTACCTTCTGTGATTAACACCTCACTGAATGGGTACTTACGTATACATTCAGTAATCACCGATCCTTCGCGCTTTCCTCGCTCTTTCCTCGAACTTTTCTATACTTGTGTTTGCCCTTAATGACACCTAACTCATGTTCTTTATTCAGTTTCAACGTCTTTTAATGTTATTACAATTCCGTTAATGTTATTTTCATACACTACATCTGTATATTATTACATGTGAGATGTTTCTTTAGTTTTCGTGAGTTAACAGTGGATCAAATTTGTAATGCTGCATTAGTTGCAAAGAGGCGTTCAATCATACACAACAGGCTATTTCAAGTTATCATATTATACGATGGCTGGATGAATTATTCAAAATGTTAACACGCTCCTTCGCTGTCGGTGTAACGTGTTTTCTAAAAAGGTTTGTAAATGTTTATAGTATTTGCATTTCACTCCCATTTGGGTACTTAGCATGAAAGGTTTCGGATGTCCCGATCGAAGTGGGTAGAAAATTGGACAGATGTGCATTAAAATGTTCTTCACAATTTCATGCAAAAAGAAGAGAATTGTACTATTGTAGACTATTGCCTGCTTTAGTCACTTTGAAAGTAGTAGATTATATTAGAACTGAACTGATTTTGGTTAGAATCAAACATAATCAAAATGATAACGTTAAGAGTTAAGTAAGAGTTTTTAACCATTTCATACAAGTGAACTTATGTGAGCATATATCATCAAATCGATTTCTTGGCTCTATGAAAAATATTGTAAAAGGAGCCATTCCCAGCAAATTATGAGCCATTTTGTTATTAGCCAGGCAGGACATAAGAAAAGAAAGTAGTATCCCAATATCAGTAGCCACAAAGCATGCATAGGCAGTACATAGTATAACACAGAGTTGGTGTTTAACCAACAAGCGTTAACCAACAAGCGTTCGTGAAATTCGATTATTTGTACGCTCAAGGTTATGATTTCAGCTCTAGAGACACCTTGTTTACAGTGGAAAAAGTGGACATATTCAACTCATGTACCCCATAGTTGATGTCAAACAGACACTACTTAAACATGTTAGATACCCTACTCAAAAACAAAAAATCCACATACAATTTATACCAAAGAAATTAAGCGATAGAGTAATTACAAACTTAGCCAGATCAACCCAAACAAGGGCAATGCAGTGATGACAGATGGATATGTCTGGCCAAAAATCCTGTAAATATACACACTTAAGAAATAAGTAGTCAATAATGATTTCTTGTCAAGGTTCAACTATGGACCAACTGAAAGAAGGGTTAAATATGACATTTTCCAGTTAAGTGTGTATTTATTTAAGGACACAATGGTTGGTCTGTAACTTAATACCAGCCTGTTTTTATGGAGTGTACCAGTCCAGTCTGTTGGTCTTGAAATCATAACAACTTGGTGAGCCCTCATTAATTAAGTTTGACACAGTGGGACTATTACATGGGTAGGCGTACAAATAAAATGTTCCATTCGTACTAATGTCTTTGCTGAAGCCCCCGCGTACATCAATAATGTTGTTTGCTCTCGACATATCACGGGTATTGAGTGTTGAAAGGCAACTGTGGTTCAGGCTTTGACATGTCGTAAATAGTGTAGCCCGTAGTGCTAGTCATGATAATAGTGATTGTAGAAAACAGAAAACAGGTATTGTCATACATTTTTCATTACACATCGAGGAAAAGATATAAAAGATAATACACGTGTCCACTGCCATTAAAAGAGTTGTCATTAAACATCGGACACATTTTGACGCACTATTTCAGGAAGATGAACCAGATGAGAACATTGAAACGGATGAAGAGAGTAATGATTAAATATCAAAGAAATTAAAATATTTTGTGTAACGGTCGAGGCAACTGTTATGGATCTACACAATTTGTCTTTGGTATATTGGTCATCCGTACTTCAGTCATCAATCCAAAAGGTAAATAAAACTAAATATATGGAGGCTTTTTAAAATTTGAAGAAATTACAGTCATTACAATGTAGCTTTATAGAATAAGTGTTGATAAGATACAATTGAATTATCACTGTAGCGTCATAAGATAATATCAAATAAAATACTACTCTTGTTTCCATTATAACATTATCCAGGCAACTATTCGTGTCGATGGATCTTATCAAGTGTGCTAATGGATACAACATACAGGATGTCCCAAAAGTTACTTTTTAAATCTTTATAGATCCGGTAAAATAATTCGCAGTTTTTTCATATTTGGCTTGGATAAAGAAGACTTGTAGAATTATTGTAATACCAAAATAACAGCTATCAGTGTTGCCAAAGTATAGATGAACATTGTCCGAACTGCAAAACTGCACATTTATATAAACGCGTATAATAATGAGCCTACTACAGTAAAGGTAGCGAATGAGGAAAAGTGATAGTGAAGTTTAAAAGGTTGTCCACGAAGGTTCATTTTGATTACAGATTGAAATAATCATTTATATGAACATAATTAATGTCGTGCATAGAATGTTATAAGTGAAAGCCTTTTTGAAACAATCTACATGAATGGAATGTGAAGAACATGCAGCATGTGATTAAAGCTACGTACATCCTGCAAGTTGAAGATGTGTACGGTATTGTGAGTTATGTGACCAAACCTGTCAGCGTTTGTTTATAATTATTAAGGGGCTTCAGAAAAGGGGTCAAATTCGGTATACAAATAATTGTACACGGTTTCTCTATTTACATATGTTTTAATTTTCGTACTTCGAAATATTTTAAGAAAGATAAAAAAGGTATCGAAACTTTTGGGACACCCTGTATGTTAAACAATTCTAGAGTTGTCAAGTTCTCAAGTTTGTCAAGTTAAATGTGCAATCAATTATTGATTTATCTCGGTAAATCCCATCATCAGTCATCATGATTCTATTAATTGAATGGCACTAACCCATACTATAACGTCATTTACCCATACTATAACGTCATGTACCCATGTACTCATTGAAAATAACTCCTGAAACCGATGGTACCCGACAAGTAAGATATTGTGCGTTGCGCGTAATACCGGGTAAAACCGTGGTAACCGTGATGGGGTTAATAAAACAATGTGGTTTTGGGGTATAGTGGGTTAATGAATTAATGTGGTATTAGCCACGAAAGGGTGCCATGGAGTAAGTAGGCTTAGTGGTTAATGAAGCGATGTTGTATAAGGTCGGGTTAGGGGTTAATAAGGCAACATGGTTCTTATGAGAATATACCATGGGATTGGGGTAGTGTGATAATGAAATGCTATGGTATAAACCACATTAGGGATATGTAATGTAGTATCAACCGGGGTAATGAAGTAATGTGGTTTCTTATTGGGTAGTGAGGCGAAGTAGGTCTTATGTGGTGTATACTAAAGGGTTTCTAATAAGTATAGCCGCGGGAATGATTTCATGCAATTTGTAAGAATATATTTATGAGTAAATACAATGTTTAGACCTATTTTATATAATATATCATTAATATTCTGACCATTTAGGCTTACTGACCATCTAGTTGTATCCCCGTAGCCCGTGCGATCTCAATCAACTTTCAGCATGTATGTGACTTCGTCGCTCTTAAAAAGTCCTAATTGAAAGCTTGTAGTGGAAGACTGTAGTGGTAGATGTATCCCAGAATACTAGTTTCGAATTACCTCATACCTCCTTTATAGCAATCACTTGTTTCAGTGCCCAGTAACTTGATTGAGAGCATGGGGAGAACACAATCTGAATGTGCCAAAATTGCCACTATATCGTGCTCAAAAGAACATCTGTGTCGTCTGATCACTGAAGTGTTACATTGACAAATACAGTGTAGAGTCATGCTCTATTGACTTTTGAGCACAAAGTAGTGATGATTTTGGCACATTCAGATTGTGACATGCCCATGTTCTCAAGCAATTTAAAGACGGAACACGAGGAGAAAATGAGCTCGAAATCTGCGCTACCAGGCGCGTAGCCAGCATTGTCATTCCGGTGGGGCAAACATCAATAGCGTCCCTATTTTTTTTTATGTCCCTAAAATTTTCGTAAAAGGTTGCCCCCCCAAAAAAATCTAGTCACTTACCTCGTGAATTTCACGTAAGTGGGGGGGGGGGGGGGGGGGGGGGGGGGGGGGGGGGGGGGGGGAGGTTGGTGAGGTCTCAAAAAATTTCGCACAGTCAAAAAAAATCGCACAGTAAATGTACTACATTCACAATTTCTCGTCCCCATTTCTCTTCTCTTTCCCCTCTCCTTCCCCTTTCCCTTCTCTTTCTCCCTCTCCTTCCCCTTTCCCTTCTCTTTCTCCCTCTCCTCCCCCTTTCTTTTCTCTTTCTCCCTCTTCTTCCCCCTTCTTTCTCTCTTTTCTCCCCTTCTTCTCGTCCCCATTTTTCCGCTTCGCCGTCCCCATTTTAGGTGTCCGGGGGGGCAGCTCGCCCCACCGGCCCCCCCACTGGCTACGCTACTGTGCGCTACAGCCTATTTGTCAAAGCAGAAGCATTAAAAGGATTGTATTGCCTCAGAAGGGTTTGTCAACTACATCACTACAAGCTGAATTAATGAAATCGATGTTCCCTATACTCTTAGAAAAAATTAAGCAATGTTGGGTAAAATACTACACTTCACAATGGTAAAAAAGGAACATGGTTGTTTGTTGGGTAAAAATGTACACAGCAGTGGTTCTGTAGAGTCTAACACAACACATAGTGAACATTTTACCCATCAAACAGCTAAATTTTACCCGACAAAGTTTAAAACTTTGACACAATATCGTCGGGTAAATGTTTACCCCAAAACGACCATGTTCCCTAATTTGACCCAATTATGTGTAACACGTTACACAACCGGAGTTGTGTAGAGGTTTTACCCAACGCTTGATTTCTGTGTCAATTGACAAACCTTTTAAAATGGAATGCTGAACTTAGAGCCATAGTGGTTACAAAGGGTGTTTCTAGAAAGGGGATCAATCTGTTTAGTGGCAAAACGTGCTAAGTCCATAGTATTTTGGAAACAAAAGAGACTATAACAAAATAACAAAGGTTCAGGATTTCAAACAAACTCGTTATTTTAGTTTCTTATGGGCATACCTTAAAGGAAATCCTTGCCATGGAACTTTAGCGTTCAGATATGTAGCATTATTATTGTACAGACCACATCCGTAGGTTTAAGTTTTTAGAAGTGCCGCGTTAAGACAAAATCTGCTTTAGAAAGAAAAAAATCACCTGTATGGACATCGCAATATTGATCGAAGCTATGACGAAACAATTACGAGATTTCCACATCTCTGTTTCATGTATTGATATTTTCGATTTATGCATTGAATTCCTGCGTGATTATGTGTAGCGACCTGTTGCTGATGAGGCGGTTTTAGTAACGATGGCGTCACAATATAGGGTATGGCTATCCCAGTTTTACTTCCGAAACATATTACCGGGCGCGAATTTCAAATAATCACAGGTTGGGGATGTGCAGTTTATATTCGTTTTGTTGACTATAATAGTTCTGTGCTCAATTAAACTGGTCAATATTTATACATA
This sequence comes from Ophiura sarsii, assembly GCA_035610835.1. Taxonomy (NCBI): domain Eukaryota; kingdom Metazoa; phylum Echinodermata; class Ophiuroidea; order Amphilepidida; family Ophiuridae; genus Ophiura; species Ophiura sarsii. The sequence goes on along the minus strand of CM069446.1, from coordinate 854,407 downwards.
AGATAATTATTTTCCTACCATATAATGCTTGGTTTCATAAATAGCACTGTTGTCCTTTAAGCCATATGCAATATTAACCAAATCATCCAATCCAAAATGTCCATAGAACCTTTTGTGGACCTTTTGTAGCACCTTTTGCAAATAAACTCTTCATATATAGGAATTTAGACCTACATTCTGACATGAAATGTGGATTATTGGCACACTTCCTTCTAATACTATCCTGTGCCTGCTGAAAAATTGTTCAGGCTGAATTGAACGCACTTCAAACCAAGCAGACTCGCATCAAATATAACCTGACACCACCACACCCCGTTAGGCAACTTATCTTCCATGCAAGCATACTATTCTCTGCATCACCTCAGCGATGTCGGTCAAACGATTTTATCAGTCTGTCACCTATATCACTTTCTAGCGTTATATTCCTGCAAACATAGCCATGCCTTGTGGGTAATTCCCGTATGAGCTATAAATATTGGACACATGCGGAGATCGCGTAGACGAGAGAGCAGCCTGAATCCAAGTAGTGATAGCATTACGTGATTTGAATTGCGATGCTACTCCTGTCGATTGAGCGAACCACTGTTGAGTTGAGCTTGACGGGAAAACAATACCACCTCTCTATCTTTCTCTGTCTCTCTCTCCCCTATTTTGGCATTGGATGATCGCTTCTAATATAGCTGGCCCTCTAGCGGTGTCTAGCAGCCCATCGCCACAGTATAAAAGCATCAGTCCAGGATATAACTTTATCTATTATACGTACTGGAAGATGATTTTTATCTAAGACTCGGTTTCTACTTGTATCAATATATTCTGTTGACTTATCGGAAATGTTATCACAAATTTTGTATCGCCAAGATAAAAACTATCAACTATGATACGTACTCAATCCTATTTTAGAGTCCGATTAAGAAGGTCTCAGAAGGATCAAAATCTACTCCTAGCTGGGATATAGGATGTCTGCACAAAGTAAGTAAATCATATTATAATATTTGGCATTATATAATAAGGAGCTTTTGATCAGAAGAATCGGAAATCTACCTCTAGCTGGTATATGGTCTGCCTGCACATAGTAAGTAAATCATATGATAAAACACAGAAAACACTATGTAAAAAAATACACAAATTATGTAAAAATTACACAATCTGTGTAAAAATAGAACTCCATAATACTATTTAATCAGTTGTGTAAAGCTTTTGCATAGGAATTTACACAAGCTTGGGTATATATTGCATGTTTTATGTAAACTCTTACATAATAATTATGGAGTTCTATATTTACATAATTTTTTACATAGTGTTTTCTGTGTGAAGATTTGATAAGGAAAAACAGTTGAATGACAAGCCCATTGTTATTGACTAATTGTTACAGTTAGGCATTCAAAACATAAAACATTAGATTTATGGGATTGTTTTGGTAAATAGGGCACTCTTTCAGAACCCATTATCATTTAGATAAGCCCGATAGTACCACATCACAAAAAGTGATTTATAGATAAAGCTGAGACTTTTGAACATTTCGTCGCTGTTCTGACATACCGGCACATCACTTTACTTAAATTCTGTTGTGATGTGCCGGTATGTCAGAACAGCGACGATTTGTTTGATATCAATCATGACATCATTTTTAATTAAAAGTAGTGATACCAGCAGTTCATTTTCCGGAATCTGAAATTACTCTACCATATTATGCTTCAGACCATAGACCATAGCAAACACCGATGCTTTTTTTGTTACATTTTGAAATATGTGGGTTTTTTCCATCACCATGACATTTATATTTGATCCAATTAATATGATTAAGAGACCCATCATATCAGGGAGAAATCTTAATCGTGACCCGTTAGAATAGAATCACGTATATTTTATAACAACTCTTAGCTAGCAGTTTGAATGAAAATTAAATGAAAGTTTGTGTCAAAAAAAGAAGGTTTTACTCACGTAAATTGATATTTCGTCCTACAATGTTGTTAGAACTTATGAATAGTTTTTCTATCAATTTTACCGGTGTCGTTTCATCAGTTACCAATTCCTTTAATGTAGCATTTTAAGAATATTATTCAGTAGAGATAACAAGTAGTCGAATATCGAAAAGTAAAATTAATTTAGACATGGAGTTGATAAATCTTCACTACGATATTGGAAAAAAACAAATGACGTAATATTTGTTAAGAGCTGAAGAGGACATCTTAAAAAAACAATTTCCCCTTCCCCACACCCCAACGGGGAAGAGGGGTATTAGTTTTCCATTGTTAAGAAGTAAGCGCTCCAAGACTCGATCATGATAATCCTACTAAAATTTGAAACGCATCGAATACCGTAGGCCTTGTATCGGTTACAATACCTCTATACCTACCCATTCCATTTTAAGGTAGCTAAACTCGGATACCACACCACTACAGAAAAAAGCCATCTAATATACCAAATCAACTATATACAATTGTTATAATGAGACCACAGCAAAGCTAAGTCTTAATTCTACCCATTTGAGGACATTTAGGATCATTTGTGAATTTTCTTATGATTTTCTTTACTTTTTCAAAGTTCCCTACATGTGTACCTGCTGTGATTACTTACGTACACATTCAGTGTGGTGTTAATCATCGATCCTTCGCGTTTTCCCCACTCTTTCCTCGCGCTTTCCTCTACTTGTGTTTGGACAAGAGCCCTTAATGACACCTAACTCATGTTCTTTATTCAGTTTCATTGTCTTTTAATGTAATTTCAATTCCGTTAATGTTATTTTTCATGCACTACATCTGTATATTATTACATGTGAGAATTCAGTGGCTTACCCAGCTTTTGGAAACTGGGGAGTGGGGGGGGGGGGGGGGGGGGGGGGAGCACGACCATAGTTGTAAGGCATGATATACCGACAACATTTTTTGCAGACTCCAAATCGTACAAATTGCACTATTTCCCCCCGTCAGCAGCCGAAATCTTGATAAGTGTGGGGGGGGGGGGGGGAGGGGGATAGAGGTGAGGTTGTCCACAAAACCGGCAGAAAAAAAATCGCATGGTCAAAATTGCAAATCTACCGACAGAGGCTCAGGTTTACCGACGGGGTTATTCCAAGGGGTGGGGGCACCAATGCATCAAATTTGTAATGCTGCATTGGTAGCAAAGAGAGTTTCAATTATACACAACAGGCCATATCAAGTTATCATAGACGATGGCTGGACGAATTATTTAAATTGTTAACGCGCTCCTTCGCTGTCGGTGTAGCGTGTTTTCTGAAAAGGTTTGTGAATGTTTATAGTATTTGCATTTCACTCCCATTTGGGTACTTATTATAGAAAGGTTTCGGATGTCCCGATCGAAGTGGGTATAAATTGGACAGATGTGCATTAAAATGTTCTTCACAATTTCATTCAAAAAGAAGAGAATTGTAATATTGTAGACTATTGCCTGCTTTAGTCCCTTGGAAAATAGTAGATTATATTAGAACTGAACTGATTTTGGTTAAAAGCAAACATAATCCAAATGATGACGTTAAGAGTTAAGTAAGAGTTTTTTTTAACCATTTCATACAAGTGAACTTATGTGAGCATATATCATCAAATCGATTTCTTGGCTCTATGAAAAAATATTGTAAAAGGAGCCACTCCCAGCAAATTATGAGCAAGTTTGTTATTAGCCTGGCAGGACATAAGAAAAGAAAGCAGTATCCCAATATCAGTAGCCACAAAGCATACATAGTATAACACAGAGTTGGTGTTGAACCAACAAGCGTTCATGAAATTCGATTATAAATGTCTTTGCTGAAGCCCCGCGTACATCAATAATGTAGTAATAGCTCTCGACATATCACGGGTATTGAGTGTTGAAAGGCAACTGTGGTTCAGGCTTTGACATGTCGTAAATAGTGTAGCCCGTAGTGCTAGTCATGATAGTGGTGATTGTAGAAAACAGAAGACAGGTATTGTCATACATTTTTTCATTAAACATCGAGGAAAAGATATAAATAGCAATAGACGTGTCCACTGCCGTTAACAGAGATGTCATTAAAACATCGGACAAATTTTGACGCACTATCACGGTCGAGGCAGTTGTTATGGATCTACACAATTTGTCTGTGGTATTGGTTCTCCGTACTACAATAAAATAACTCTTGGGGAAAACCCAGATGATTAAAGATAAATCAAACTAAATATATGGAGGCTTTTTAAAAGGTTGAAGAAGAAATTGAAGTCATTACAAAGTAGCTTTATAGAATAAGTGTTGATAAGAAACAATTGAATTATTGTCTTTATATCATTTAAATATCACTGTAGCGTCATATGATGATTTCAAATAAAATTCCACTCTTGTTTCCATTAACATTATCCAGGCAAGTATTCGTCTCGATGGATATTATTAATAATTTGGTAAGTCTAATGACATCTCTTTACAAGAGTACGAACAATTTGATATTTGGGAATGAAAACAAACACGAAAACGAGAGCAAAAACGCAAACAAATTGAAACGTGCAGTAGGTTTCAATTTATAATTTTTGTTATTCTCATTATGTTAGAAATGTGTTCGTTCTTGCTAAGGTAAAACCGATACAAAAATTACTTTCAGCTAATGAATACCATTTCTCCTATGATGTAACCTAGTCAAGGGCGTCCCCAGAGGGGGGGTGTGGGGGGTGTCACACCCCCCCCCCCCCCCCCCCCCCCCCATTCATCAAATCTGTCGGCAAAATAATGGGGCTGTGGGCAAAAAAAAAGGAAGGAGGAAGAAAAGGGAGAAAGAAAGAAAGGGAAGAGAAAGGAAAAGGGAAAGAAAAAAGAAAGAAGGGGAGAAAGAAAGAAGGAAAGAGGAAAGAAAGAAGAAAGGAAAGAGGAAAGAAAGAAGAAAGGAAAAGGGAAAGAGGAAAGAAAGAAAGGAAAAGGGGAAAAAAGGGGAGAAAACCCTATAACAGATATCGTATGCGCAAATGATAATGTTGTGTCGGCATATGTTATGTTAACACAAATCAAAAATGAACAAAGGCAATGTAGGCATATAAATTTGTAGGCACTGTGTGAACGAGCCCATTTATGAGATTTTATGTCGGCGCACATGAACAGCCTATAGGCCAAAGTAGTGTTTTGCTTATTGTCAAGACACCTAGCAAAAAATTGTGTCGGAATAGTATAGGCTAGGTCTAACGGGCAATGTGTGGGACCTGTATTGCTCTTTAATTTTATATACTAACTAGGCCTATATCATTGTCGTTGTCAATGCAAACCCAAGTCAATAATGTCGCCAAAGGCCAATCATGTTGGCACATAGGTTACGAGATACTAAATAATTCGCCTATACTTATGATGTAGGCCAACTGCAAATATTATGTGGGACGTTAAAAACGTTATAGGCTACTGGACCCTTTAAGTGTTACAAATGCAAAATTTTGCGCGCTTTGCGCGTATTAGTTTCAATGTTTCATTATTTAAGCTTAATTTATAGTATTAGACAACTTCAACTAGTTTTCAATGACCATTTTAGTTCAAAAACTGAAAAATTGAGCGCGCTCTGCGCGCATAATTTTCTACAGACTTTAACATTATAATGGCCCTCAAACCATACGATTTGGATTTGGACTTGATATGTATGTAACTATGCAATATCATACTTGACCATTTAAGTGTTAGAAATGCCAATTTTTGCGCGCTTCGCGCGTATTAGTTTCAATGTTTCATTATTTAAGCTTAACAAGAAAGCTTCAGGACAGTTTTCCATGAATATTTGAGTTCAAAAACTGAAAAATTTTGCGCGCTGAACGCGCATATTTTCAGCAGGTTTAAACATTAAAATGGCCCTCAAACCACAACAAATATTCTAAATGTTATGTGGAGGACATTTAAACGTCATACTGTACCTTTAAAAATCACAATGTTTGCGCGCTTCCCCAGAACTATTCAATCAGCGCTATGCGCTGCTTTATTTTAACATTTCAATGATCATTATCAAACTTGTGCCCCCGCCCCCCGTCTGAAAACGGATTGACGCCTCTGACCATACAGTCCATTCTAAAATATGCGTGTATGAATTCTGGCGAGCGAAGCGAGCCAAAAAAACTTAGTGTCGGCACAACTATGGCTTTGTCGGCAATTGGTGACCTTTACACCCCCCCCCCCCAATGAAAAGGGTCTGGGGACGCCCTTGAACCTAGTAATTGCTAGACTGCAGATGCGGGTGATAGACGAATTGTCAGTGTCTCTATGCTAAGACGGAGGAGAAAAATAAGTCATAGTTTGGGATGAAACTGATTTGTTATATTATGATATAGTTATTTAACAACGAGCACTGTCAGTGTACTCGCGGGTTATCACAAGAGAGTTAGAAAAGAGTGAAGATCGTCCTTAAATTAAGCTATCTGTGGTGAAAATAAACTAAACACCTATTGAACATCTAACCATTAACCCTATGTATGCATTTGTTTTGTTGGAATCTTCAATTCCGCGGGCACATGCCCAGCTAGCCAGAACAGCGGCGGCAGCAGCCGATCTTGGCCTATAATAATAATAATAATAATAATAATAATTATAATAATGCATTCATAATGCGCCATCTATCTAGACAACCTATTCCGAGGCGCAAACATCAAAACAAATAAAACAAACAGTTAAAATATAAAAACAGTTACATAGAAATCAACCAGTCAAATCATAAGCAATCTTAAACAGATGAGTTTTTAAAGTCTTTTTGAAACCATCAAGTGAATCACAGAGTCGAAGATCTGAAGGGAGTGAGTTCCACAGTTTAGGTGCACAAGCATAGAAAGCCCGGTCGCCATATGAAGAATATGTCCGAGGAACTGAGAGAAACTGTTTATCCGAAGATCTGAGATGACGTGATGGAATATGTGGATTGAGAAGATCGCTGATATAAGAAGGTGCCATGTCATGTAGGGCTTTCCAGGTGAGGAGAAGGAGTTTGAAATGGATGCGGTACCGAATAGGTAACCAATGGAGACGCTGTAAAACAGGTGAAATGTGATCAAACTTTCTAGTCCTTGTGAGCATTCGTGCAGCAGCATTCTGAGCTCGTTGAAGTTTATTGAGTTGTCGTTCAGTGATCCCATATAATAATGAATTACCATTGTCAAGACGCGATGTGACTAAGGCGTGAACAAGTGTAGCAGCAGTATCATCATCAAGCACTTTGCGAATTTCATTAGCACACCTAAGACAGAGTACATGACTATTAATTGCAACCCCCATCCAACAATTCAAGTCTATGATGTTCCCATCAACCATGTGTCAGATTTCAGATATCTTGGCTCTATGATGGCATCTGGTTCAAGCGACCTTAAAAGAAGAAAGTCACTGGCTTGGTGTGCTTTTTGGAAGCTGGAACGCCTGTTGAAGAGTCACAAAATACCCATCTCAACTAAAGTGAAGTTGTTTAACAGCACCTGCATTACTATTCTGTTCTATGGCTGCGAGTCAGTGGTGATCTCTCAAGACATGGAAAATAAAAGCAATGCCTTTGCCACCTCCTGCTACAGAATTATGCTGAATATTAGGCGGATTGATCACATCCCAAACACCAGCGTTTATATCATGACCAGCACTGAGCCACTTATTCATTTGGTAAGGCTACGACAGTTGAGATTCATTGGTTTCATCCTCCGGCTGCCAGAAGAAGAGCCTGCAAAAGGATATGCTCTATACTTACCAACACATGGCAAAAGGAGACCAGGCTACAAATGTTACTAGAATTGCAAAGATTTGTGTGCGTTGCGCGTAATACCGCGTAAAACCGTGGTAACGCATAGCGTGCGTGTTTGCGCAAGGACGAGCTTATGTGGCAATTGACCATCTAGTTGTATTCCCGTAGCCCGTGCGATCTCATGGACATACCCTATCATTTGTTTAGAAAATAAGGCTTCGTGATTCATTCAACTTTCAGCATATAGGCCTATGCGATTCGTCGCTCTTAAAAGGTCGCTGTGCACCTTCAGGTATAGTCTCCGTAAAACTGCCTTAACTTCTTCATTATTCATTTAATCTATATAAAAGTATACATTTTTGGGCAGAAAAGGGTTCAATGAATCCAACCATGATCATGAAATTGACCATTTTGGAGAAAATGATAAAAAAAACATGTTTTTTGACCCATTTTAGGTTCTGCAAAGATAACTCAAAATTTTGTCATACTAGATTTATTATTATATTTGAATTATTGACCAGAAAGTGCCAAAATTGGTGATTGAAAAAAGAACTTTTTTTGAGGAGTTTATAATATAATGTCAATCCAAGCATTCTCAAATGTTGACCCCCAGTTGACCCCCACGTGACCCCTGCTGGAGAGGGGTCAATCGACCCAAAACTTTGTCAACAGATCCTCTGACCCTACACGACTTAAAAATCACCCATAACTTAATTTCGTAAAAATGTCACTTAAGTATACATCATTTTCTACAGTCTTACATTTTGTGTGTGTGTGTGTGTGGAAATAGAAAGATTTTACTGCGTGAAAACCATAACCTGTTTGACATTATAGAATGAAAAGCCTTATAGAATGTTAAGCAATTTAAAATCCCATCAAATGTAAATTGATTGATTGTCAATTTTGAATTGTATATAAAGCGAAGTATTTAGTTGATAAATTATTAACTACATTTACAATATCGCCATCGACTGCACATGATTGGATATGGCGAATGATGGAATGATAAAACGCGAATATATGCCCTGTGGCCATTGGTTTGCATTAAGACGAAACACGAGGAGAAAATAAGCTCAAATCTGCGCTATAGCCTATTTGTCAAAGCAGTAGGTTAAAAGGATTGTATTGCCTCAGAAGGGTTTGTTACCGATATCAATCAACTACAACTAGTATAACGTCGTTATTCTTTCAAAACCTTGTATCTCCATCCAGCCCTTCAGCATGTATAAAGTAATACTTCCTATGTATGACCTTTAGGCGGTCTGCTCTAAACATTTTTAAGTGTCAAAATCACATCTATCAATACCTTGTAAGTTCTTTTGTCCCGGAACATGTATAAAGCATCTCTTCCTATGCATAACCGTTGGCAGTTTTACTTTATACATGCTGAAGGGCTGGAAAAAACATACAAGGTTTTGAAAGAATAGCTACGATAAGCTCAATTAATGAAATCGATGTTTCGTAGTTTCATATAATAGATATTGCTAACTAAATGACTGACATTTTCAAAGTGAGAAAAAGAGACATTATCTGTGTTTGTCGGCTATCGGGGGGGGGGGGGGGGGCACGTAAATAATAATTGTGCAAGCATACATGCCCAAATAATGTCAAGACATTCACATGATTCTCTAAACATATCGTATTTTTACGCGCGAAGATTGAACTTTCATTGGTTCTTGATGCCATACAGGTTATCTGCCGTTGACAATCTGATCGTATTCCATCCATTGGTGTTGTTCTTGCGCGGCCTGTGAACAACACGTGATAAAGCTACTTATCACACGCAGAGAAGTGAAATTGGACGCAATTAGACGCTTGCGTAGTTGATTGACACTTTCTTTGAGCAGTAAATACTAAATTCGAGAGGTTCTGGATATGTTTATTCTTATGATTATGAATCGCTCCATTAACCGCTCTCAACACTAAATGTCGACATAAATGCAGAACCCTACGACATTAGCCCACTGGCTTTAATTGAAGCTAATTGGCAAGGCGAACAGAAACGAAGCTAATAAGAATGTCCATCAAATATAATAAGTACATCTCAATCAATAGCCCTACATAATAATCTCCTCGGAACTCACCAAGTTAAGTTGAACGCAGGCAATGAATCCATATGGGTCAATATACAGATCAAAGGCTGGAAGAACATGCTCATAGGAGCTTTTTATCAACGAAAAGTCTCAAATACCTGGAAGAGCTGATCTCATCACTAAACAAAGCAAAGGCTCACAAGAAAACTGCAATTTGCCTCGATGGGGACTTTAATCTTCCATATATAGACTGGGACACTCTATCCTTAAAACCCGGATGCAAATATCCAAGAGTAGCAAACAGACTACTGGAGCTGGTGAAACATTTCTCACTTGAGCAGGTGGTCAAGGAGCCAACAAGACTCAACAATATCTTGGATCTGTTCTTCACTTCAAATCCTGCCCAAATCCTGAAATGTAGAACTGTGCCAGGTATTGGAGATCATGATGGGATCCCCATGATAGACATGTCATCTTCACCATGGAGGATCAAGTCCAAACCTAGGAATATCTACCAATACAGCAAGGCTGATATTGACCAAATCAAAGCTGACTTGAAATGTGTTCGAAACTCATAAGAGTGTATGAATAATGAACATGTGTATTCCATGTATGAAGGATGTGAACTAATGTTTGAGTACAACGTCATATTTCAAAATGTAAAGACATTCATGTGATATTGTGAAAAATGTTTGAAATGCTTTCATATACAGTGACATTGTATGCAAAAATATATATTTCATGATAAGTAAACTAATGTTCGATTACTTCTTCGTGTCGAATGTAAATATGCAGATTGTCATGGCATATTAATGTGAAAGATGTTAAAAATACATTGATATACATACAGTATGTGAAATGTATATGAAATGTATTACATATCATTAAGTCACACAACCTATTTACCTTTAATAATATATTTTTAGATGTGATGTTGTTTATTCTGTCAATTCAAAGACTTGATTCATGGCTGGTACCTAAAATACACTTTTCCTGAACATCTTATACTGTTATTTGTAATTTTAACAACATTTTATGCATTATGTAGTTAAATTTATATAATTTGGTTCCAGAATATGTTTTTTAAATTCACTTATCAAATATTTCATAGTCGTATTTGCATGCGCATTTTGTAAATCAATTTACAAATCTGTCACACGGATGGGGTCTTTAGTCAATGTAGGCTAACCGTTACCTGCAACGACCTCAATGACAATCTCAATATAAGCCGCAAACATTTTTATCAAAACCCTCTTACATTCTTAACATCTTATGTCGTACACCAACAACAACAAAAACTGTGTGTAAGTCTACATAAATGTGTTTGAAACTGTATAAAATCTTTCGAACGTGCAATGAATTCATATCCACATTTTAATATTTCACAATTTATCGTTTTTGTTTGATTTTAAAAGTTGTTAAAAAATTGTTGAATACAAAAGCTACCCCAATAATAAACAAGTTTGTTTGAACGTTTTCAAGGTACACTAACATTACCCCTGGTTAGAATATGGTTATAATATATACATGCATACACATACATACATACATCTATAGTCGAGTACCAACCCATGTGAGGACCCGTATTAAAACGTGTGTAAAAAAGTATAGAAGTTACAGTCAATCTGAGGACATTTTTTTTTTTACCATACATGTAGGGACATATGTATGATATGTGTATTGACGCCTAATAGAGGACATGGCCATACACCCTTAGGGGGGGGGGGGGGGGGGGGGGGGGTAAGGACCCAACTTCTATACGTTTTTATGCAGGAAAAAAGAGAGGACTTCAAAAAAGGTCCTCACATTTTTTTTGTCCTCGGATTTACTGTAACTTCTATACTTTTGTCCTCGGATTTGCGGGTTATAAGTATGCACCATTCCCCAGAGACTCAGAACGCTTACAAAGATACTAAAGACCATAAGAATAATAAATTATCATAATAGCCGCATATATGCAGATGTTATGAACCACCATTATTTGGATAGTCATTGAAACAAGATATCTCGCCTAGATACACTGGATTATGACCCGTTCTTTCTGTAGAGCCGTCGTGTCCTAGCGGTTAAGGTATCATTTGATCCCCGCATAGAAAGCTGTTGGATTTTCTTCATCTATATTCATTCCATAATCTAGATGCACAAACAGTAAAACTCCTGTCATCAGTTTTGACTCTTGTCATAGGATACTCAATACGAAGAAGATCCTAGGATGATCTTAACACTCTCCACGCGGCTATTAGTTTTACTGATTTTTCAGAAACCTTTCCCAATTTTCAAAGTCTATCTCAAGGATTACTGAACCAATACTAGGCATGGTTGTACTTGTTTCAATGCATTTCTCATGGTGTTTCCAAATATGGTAAAGAAATTCAATAATGTTGACATTTTTTAAACATTTTGTGAAATTTTGGAATGTCGTCTGCAGCTGCCTGCCGCGTGGTAAGTGTTAAGTGTTTATCTGGAACGTTTTGATAGATATATGTAACACCATTCAGTGACTTATTAACATAATTACATACACCCCTACACCCTCACATTTCCGGCTGGTATAGAAAAATGTCCTCGGATTGGCGGGTGTGCAAGTACACCCCCCTACATCCTACATAAACATATACATAGAAACATACTAATATAAAAAACAGGTATTTGTGATGTGCCATTTCCCGGAGGCTAAAAGCGCTTAGAAATCAATTAAATAACAGGTAATCATAATAATATGCAGTAAAAATTAGTTGGGAGACAAGACCATCTAATATATGAAGAGCTTATTATGCAAAAGTTCATCAGATATCATAATTGAGAGATTTTTGCAGAAACGTGTTGCACTTGTAAATACAACTTAACCTTTTTATTTCAAGTTCGTATCTCATTCCGTTGTGGAGATATTGCAATTTGAAGTTTTCGGATATTGTCGGCAATTTCCGGAAAATTTGTGTATTAAAATGGCCCAAAAACGAGAAATAAAATAAAATCAGATTTTCTTTAAAGGTTTATTACACTTTGACCTTTCATTTGAAATACCAAATTACAGTAATTGTTGTACATTTAGTCTTACGTAAGCGAAAATTCAAATGACGGTCAATCTTTCTGAAAATCCCAACATTTACGGAAAATTGCCATTTTAGGTCACATTTTCGAAAATATTCCAAAAGGCGTAAAAAAGGAAATGAGATTTAGTGGCAAAACGTGCAAAGTTCATAGTATTTTGGAAACAAAAGAGACTATAACAAAATAACAAAGGTTCAGGATTTCAAACAAACTCGTTATTTTAATTTCTTATGGGCATACCTTAAAGGTAATCCTTGCCATGGAACTTTAGCGTTCAGATATGTAGCATTATTATTATACAGACCACATCCCTAGGTTTAAGTGTTAAGACAAAATCTGCTTTAGAAAGAAAAAATCACCTGTATGGACATCGGCATATTGATCGAAGCTATGACGAAACAATTACGAGATTTCCACATCTCTGTTTCATGTATTGATATTTTCGATTTATGCATTGAATTCCTGCGTGATTATGTGTAGCGACCTGTTGCTGATGAGGCGGTTTTAGTAACGATGGCGTCACAATGTAGGGTATGGCTATCCCAGTTTTACTTCCGACACATATTACCGGCGCGAATTTCAAATAATCACAGGTTGGGGTGTGCAGCTTATATTCGTTTTGTTGACTATTATAGTTCTGTGCTCGATTAAACTGGTCAATATTTATACATAAGATAATTATTTTCCTACCATATAATGCTTGGTTTAATGAACAGCACTGTTCTCCTTTAAGCCATATGCAATATTAACCAAATCAACCAATCCAAAATGTCCATAGAACCTTTTGTGGACTTAGCACCTTTTGCAAATAAACTCTTCATATATAGGAATTTAGACCTACATTCTGACATGAAATGTGGATTATTGGCACACTTCCTTCTAATACTATCCTGTGCCTGCTGAAAAATTGTTCAGGCTGAATTGAACGCACTTCAAACCAAGCAGACTCGCATCAAATATAACCTGACACCACCACACCCCGTTAGGCAACTTATCTTCCATGCAAGCATACTATTCTCTGCATCACCTCAGCGATGTCGGTCAAACGATTTTATCAGTCTGTCACCTATATCACTTTCTAGCGTTATATTCCTGCAAACATAGCCATGCCTTGTGGGTAATCCCCGGTATGAGCTATACATATTGGACACATGAGGAGATCGCGTAGACGGGAGAGCAGCCTGAATCCATGTAGTAATAGCATTACGTGATTTGAATTGCGATGCTACTCCTGTCGATTGAGCGAACCACTGTTGAGTTGAGCTTGACGGGAAAACAATACCACCTCTCTATCTCTCTCTGCCTCTCTCTCCCCTATTTTGGCATTGGATAATCGCTTCTAATATAGCTGGCCCTCTAGCGGTGTCTAGCAGCCCATCGCCACAGTATAAAAGCATCAGTCCAGGATATAACTTTATCTATTATACGTACTGGAAGATGATTTTTATCTAAGACTCGGTTTCTACTTGCATCAAGATATTCTGTTGACTTATCGGAAATGTTATCACACATTTTGTATCGACAAGATAAAAACTATCAACTATGATACGGACTCAATCCTAGTTTAGAGTCCGATTAAGAAGGCCTCAGAAGGATCAAAATAAACTCCTAGCTGGGATATAGGATGTCTGCACAAAGTAAGTAAATCATATTATAATATTTGGCATTATATAATAAGGAGCTTTTGATCAGAAGAATCGGAAATCTACCTCTAGCTGGTATATGGTCTGCCTGCACATAGTAACTAAATCATATGATAAGATTTGATACGGAAAAACAGTTGAATGACAAGTCCATTTTTATTGACTAATTGTTACAGTTAGGCATTCAAAACATAAAACATCAGATTTATGAGATTGTTTTGGTAAATAGGGCACTCTTTCAGAACCCATTATCATTTAGATAAGCCCGATAGTACCACATCACAAAAAGTGATTTATAGATAAAGCTGAGACTTTTGAACATTTGTTTGATATCAATCATGACATTATAAGCACACAATGTTGTAAATGTGAAGATTTACAGACCATTGATTTGATCTATTCTTGAAAGTAGAATCTTGCCATATTGTCTAAACCTTTCCATGTCAGAAGTAAAGTTTTATATCTGATCCGTTCGTGAACAGGTAACCAGTGAAGACTCCGTAAAGTGGGTGTAATATGAGTTACCAGTTCTTTTAATGTAGCCTTTTTAGAATATTATTCAGAAGATATTTTTCTTCTTTTTTCTTATGATTTTCTTTATGTTTCAAAGTTCCCTAAATTTGTACCTTCTGTGATTTCCTCGCTCTTTCCTCGAGCTTTTCTCTACTTGTGTTTGGGCAAGAGCCCTTAATGACACCTAACTCATGTTCTTTATTCCGTTATTACAATTTCGTTAATGTTATTTTTCATACACTTCATCTGTATATTATTACATGTGAGATGTTTCTTTAGTTTTCGTGAGTTAACAGTGGATCAAATTTGTAATGCTGCCTTGGTTGCAAAGAGGGTTTCAATCATACATAACAGGCCATTTCAAGTTATCATAGACGATGGCTGGATGAATTATTTAAAATGTTAACACGATCCTTTGCTGTCGGTGTAACGTGTTTTCTAAAAGGTTTGTGAATGTTTATAGTATTTGCATTTCACTCCCATTCGGGTACTTAGCATGAAAGGTTTCGGATGTCCCAATCGAAGTGGGTAGAAAATTGAACAGATGTGCATTAAAATGTTCTTCACAATTTGATGCAAAAAAGAGAATTGTACTATTGTAGACTATTGCCTGTTTTAGCCACTTGGAAAATAGTAGATTATATTAGAACTGAACTGATTTTGGTTAGAATAAAACATCAAAAATGATAACGTTAAGGATTAAAAACTTTTGTTTTAACCATTTCATACAAGTGAACTTATGTGAGCATATATCATCAAATCGATTTTTTTGGCTCTATGAAAAAATATTATAAAAGGAGCCACTCCCAGTAAATTATGAGCAATTTGTTATTAGCCTGGCAGGACATAAGAAAAGAAAGTAGTATCCCAATATCAGTAGCCACAAAGCATGCATATGCAGTACATAACATAGCACAGAGTTGGTGTTGAACCAACAAGCGTTCGTGAAATTCGATTAGTAATGTATTTGCTGAAGTCCCCGCGTATGTGTACATCAATAATGTTGTTAGCTCTCGACATACGGGTATTGAGTGTTGAAGGCGTAAATGTGGTTCAGGCTTTGACATGTCGTAAATAGTGTAGCCCGTAGTGCTTGTCATGATAGTAGTGATTGTAGAAAACAGAAAACAGGTATTGTCATACATTTTTCATTACACATCGAGGAAAAGATATAAAAGGCAATAGACATGTCCACTGCCGTTAAAAGAGTTGTCATTAAAACATCGGACAAATTTCGACGCACTATTTCAGGAAGATGAACCAGATGAGCACATTGAAACGGATGAAGACAGTAATAATTAAATATCAAAGACTTTAAAAGATCTGTAACGGTCGAGGCAATTGTTATGGATCTACACAATTTGTCTGTGGTATATTGGTTCTCCGTACTTCAATAAAATAACTCTTGGGGAAAACTCAGATGAGTCATCAAACTAAAAGGTAAATAAAACTAAATATATGGAGGCTTCTTAAAAGGTTGAAGATGAAATTGAAGTAGCTTTATAGAATAAGTGTTGGTAAGAAACAATTGAATTATTGTATTTATATCATTTATATATCACTGTAGCGTAATAAGATGATTTCAAATAAAATTCCACTCTTGTTTCCATTAACATTATCCAGGCAAGTATTCGTCTCGATGGATATTATTAATAATTTGGTAAGTCTGATGACATCTCTTTACAAGAGTACGAACAATTTGATATTTGGGAATGAAAACAAACACGAAAACGAGAACAAAAACGCAAACAAATTGAAACGTGCAGTACGTTTCAATTGGGAATTTGTGTTATTCTCATTATGTTAGATATGTGTTCGTTCTTGCTAAGGTAAATACGATACAAAAAATACTTTCAACTAATGAATACCATTTCTCCTATGATGTAACCTAGTAATTGCTAGACTGCAGATGCGGGTGATAGACGAATTGTCAGTGTCTCTATGCTAAGACGTAGGAGAAAAATAAGTCATAGTTTGGGATGAAACTGATTTGTTATGTTATGATATAGTTATTTAACAACGAGCACTGTCAGTGTACTGGCGGGTTATCACATTAGAGTTACAAAAGAGTGAAGATCGTCCTTAAATTAAGCTATCTGTGGTGAAAATAAACTAAAAACTTATTGAACATCTAACCATTAACACCTATGTATGCATATAATCATGACGAAGGTAAAACCATCCAACGGAAGAGTGCTCAACCATAAGGGAGCTATATTAAACAAATTAAAGATATTATTTTACATAATGTTCTACAGTACTGTGTCGTGGAGACCTGAGAAAAGACCTTCACTCCTCAGAAACAAGATGCATGGTAGTGTCATACAATGTTACATATAATACAGAAGGTGATTAATTTAAGGTTGGTGACTGCGTACGGACTATTGTAAGGTTCTTGTTTGAAATCGCTGACTGTGTTTTGGTACCAAGGGATTGCCCCGAGGGGGTGGCACGCCCGGTACAAAGTCACCAATCTTATTCATATCTGTCACTTAATGTTGATTAGCATCCAAATTGTAAATATTAAGTTATTCTAAAGGTTTATATTTTGACTTTGGAGTTCGTATTTTTGTGTAATTTCCTCCTGAAGTAAATACACACCACCCCATTGAATAACGAAGCAATCTAGGGGGTTCCCCACTACGTCATTGTTTTTTCTCCGGATTGACCAATAGCGGAGAAGCTTTTATAAAGAACGATTATGAGATAGACCAATCACAGTTCTGCAACTATTATCCATGTTCGGAGCCACAAATTAACATAGTTTTTGATTTGCAAACAATTACTAAAAATAAATAAACAAACAGCAGAAGTTTCTTCATTCCCGATCCTGTAAAGAATTCAGAAGCAGGGAACATCAATTTTGCCGATCGGATATAATATTATATGAAATATGACTTCATACCCTGGACGAATATTTCGTCTCAGATCTACCGTACGAATAAGTTTTTGAACCTTTTTTTGTAAGCTTATTTCATCATTGAAAAAGTCAACGCAAATGATGTCTCATCATATTAATCCTGAATCCATGGATCAAAGTCGAATCACTTCAACAACCTTTTTTATGCGTTGTGCGTTGCGCGTAATACCGCGTAAAACTGTGGTAACGCATAGCGTGCGTGTTTGCGAATGGGCGAGCTGATGTGGCAATATACGCACGCACATAGACGGGCAAAATGAATTACAGGGTTCCCAAACAGACTCTGGCTAGTTAGTAAATTCGATCCCGTGTAGAAGTCCCATGGTCAGATGGTTTGATTTGAGGTATAGGCCATGGGATAAGGTTAATAAAGCAATGTGGTTTTGAGGTATAGTGGGTATGAATTAATGTGGTATAAGCCACGAAAGGGTCCCATGAAGTAAGCCTAGGAGTAGGCTTAGTGGTTAATGAAGCGATGATGTATACATAAGTTCGGGTTTAGGGGTTAATAAAGCAACATGGTTCTTATGAGAATAGACCATGGGATTGAGGCAGGGTGATAATGAAATGCTTTGGTATAAACCCCAAAAGGGCGCTATAATGTATTTGGCTTCCTCTGGACAGTGACGTAACTGCTCAGGCGCAGCTTTTATGCACAGGTAAGTATCTTGTCTTTCAACGCTCGTGTGTTACACCAGCGCCTCGATTAGGCGCGAGCGTTATGTGCTTCAATAATCAAAATACGCAGTTACGTCACTGTCTCGTGACGTCCAAATAGACTATAATGACAGGAGATAATTTGGTTTTAATAAGTATAGCCGCGGGAGTGAGTTCATGAAATGAGTAAAAATATAGTTATGAGTAAATACAATAATTAGGCCTATTTCATATACCGTAAAATATCAGCATATGGCACGTTATTATCTCTGATATACAGGGCGCCATCTCGCGATCAAAACGTCTTTTAAAAGTTTATTCTTAAAGTCACTTCCGAATCTCAAATGTTTGCCCCGCGCAAAAGTCACATGACTCGCTACATACCCGAGATCCGCGTATAGGTATCATAAAACCCATGATGCAATACTGAAGAGTGGCTACAAACATCAAATGTGAACGAAATCCGTGTCTAGAAACAGTCATTCTATTCATTTCAATTAAACCAGAGTTACAATCTGAAGCAGCATCAATTCAATTTTTAAGCGAGAACCGTTTGTTAAAAACATACAAAACTATAAATTTTAAAAGCATTATAAACTTCCAATTTATGGGATAGTAATCGTGTTCACAAACGATATTTGAATCTATTTATGTTGTAACAACAGTACAGTGCGTTGTTGGCTCAATCGGTAGAGCATTGGGTTAATGATCGAAAGGCCGGTGGTTCGAATCCCACCCAGAATGCTTTTTAGTCTTCGTTAGTATCATATTAAATTTAGTAATTTTATGTTGGGTTTGTTTATCGTTGCCCATAATATTTGTGAATCCACGGACAAGATACTTTTAATTTGAATGATTGTCTAAATTCAATAATTTGAATGCAGTTCAACTTTTACTTGTTCATGGTCAGCGTTGCGTAAATTGAATTATTGAGACCCTATAGCCATTGTCACCCAAATAATCTGGAAAAGGCCAATTGTGCCATTATGAAAAGAGTCAATCGTTTTCGTCATTGAATCGATATTCTGATTTCCCATGTTTAGGCCTACATGATTGTACGGTCATGTGCATGTACATGTACCAACATATTATCTGTTTGTCATGTTTGTAGCTTCGTTGAATAGACCCAGTCAGATGCCAACGTTGAGTGAGTCTATTGTATACGACGCAATTTTGTTTTCCCTTGAAAAGAGGATGTCGATCTTGTGCAATTCATAATGCCAAAATGTCAGCCTTATACAATGCCAACATCAAGGCATTTAAATGTGGTTCAACGCCATGTGACTAGGGGGATTTTTACTAAGGGGAGCAATAAAATATTAATCCATTATGTTGATATGTTTAAGTCATGTTTTTGTCGTTACTAAACAAAATAAGGTCTATTTTCCGTGGCCCTAACCCCTGTCTCATTAAAAGCTTTAAATTAATAACCTTTTATTATCATCGATGTGTTGCTCTTTACATTGAATCCAAGCCTAGCTTGCAGCGACACCGTTTTCACATTTAAATGATACAATTTAGAAACTGGGTTCAATTTGGCTAAAATGTCGTCGAATACTTAATAGTTTACCACTAGTTCATCACGTCAATGAGTAGTTATGGCCGAGCAGTTAAGACTATGGACTAGTAATCTAATGGATTCTCCCCTCCTCGGTTCGAATCCTGATGAATACCTTTTGTTAGAAAAACGGTTTAGTCTCTGTGTGTTGGAAAATGGCGTATATTTTTACTGTAGATTATTAAAAGTCGTGGCCCTGACCCCTGTCCAAAAATGTATTACAAATAAACATATTTTTGATTAAGTGTAATACGTTAGGAACATTTCTTGTGCACAAAGTTTTTGCTACGACGTCTAAAAATCATCAAAATTACGATGTTTACGATTGCATTGAAAATGCATCTTTATCGACTCCAAAAAAGTAACATTGTTAAATCGGAAATAATGTCCTAAATAAATAGGACTTCCCCTTCAAAATGAGCCTAAGATGATCACAATTGATGCAATTCGTCACAATCGCGAGTTGTAAATGACCCAATTTCTATTTGTTTTCTTGAAATCTCGCTTTTCTGGCGGGCCGGGGCGAACAAAATAGACGGTATTTTCATGCCTTGACTTCTGACTGTTCAAACAGATCAGATGGGAAATAAGAATCGATTCAACGACGACTGACTTCTTTCAATAACAATTGGCCTGATAGATTATTGCGTGAATAATCATGGGGTAACAATGGGCGGGGTATTGCAATAATTCAATAAACGCAACGCTAAGCATGTATTAAACCTATACACCCATGAAGTGATAGTACATTAGTACATTCAAATTAAAACCTCATTGAATCTGTAAGAAAATCATTCTATTAAATAAAATGAAAAGTATCTGGGATCAAAATAATATTATGATTGAACGATATTAAAATAATCTCTACATTTACTAAATGTAATAGTAACGGGAAAAACAAAAAATTCTCTGTGGGATTCGAACCCACGGTCTTCAGATTATAAATCTGATGCTCTACCGATTGCGTTTACGGAGCACTGAGTAACGGTAAAAATGCTTTATATTTCTATTTTTGTATGTATTTAACATAGGGTTCTCGCCCAATAAATGATTTAATGTTGTTTCAGATTATAACTGTGGTTTTATTCAAATGAATAGAATGACTTTTCGAAACATTTCTAGACATGAATTTTGTTCGTACATTTTGCTGTTTGTAGCCAATCTTTCGGTAATGCGAGCTACATGCATCAACATTGCATCGGGGTTTATTTGATGTATAGGCGGATCTCGGGTATGTAGCGATTCATGTGACTTTTGCCCGGGGCAAACATTTGAGATTCGGAAGTGCCTTTAAGAATAAACTTTTAAAAGAAGTTTTGATCGCGAGATGGCGTCCTGTATATCAGAGATAATAATGTGCCATATGCTGATATTTTACGGTATATCTTACATTAATATTCTCACCATTTAGGCTTACTTACCATCTATACTCTATTTGGCCATCTCGAGACAGTGACGTAACTGAACAGGCGCAGCTTTTACGCACGCGTGTGTATCTTCCGCCTTTCAACGCTCGTGTTTGTACGCCAGCGCCGGGAGTATGCGCGCGCGTTATGTGATGCAATTAGTAGAATACGCGGTTACGTCACTGTCTCGAGATGGCCAAATAGAGTATAGTTGTATCCCCGTAGCCCGTGCGATCTCAATCAACTTTCAGCGTGTATGTGTCTTCGTCGCTCTTAAAAAGTCCTAATTGAAAGCTTGTAGTGGAAGGCTGTAGTGGAAGATGTACTTAAATCCTAGAATACTAGTTTCGAATTACCTCATACCTCATTTGTAGCAATCACTTGTTTCAGTTCCCAGCAACTTGCTTGAGAGCATGGGGAGGTTACAATCTGAATGTGCCAAAATTGCCACTATTTCGTGCTCAAAAGAACATCTGTGTCGTCTGATCACTGAAGTGTTACATTGACAGATACAATGTACAGTGTAGAATGATGCTCTATTGACTTTTGAGCACAAAATAGTGATGATTTTGGCACATTCAGATTGTGAACTCCCCATGTTATCAAGCAAGTTGTTGGGCACTGAAACAAGTGCTTGCTGCAATTAAGGTATCGTTAGAAAGAGGAACACATCAGCTTGTTATGGAGAGGAAACACAATATGAATACATTACGAAATATTCGGAAAATTGGTGTTTGAAAAAAGTTGACCCCACGTGACCCCTGCTGGAGTGGGGTAAATCGACCCAAAACTATGTCAAAAGATTTTCTGACCCTACACGACTTAAAATCATCTATAACTCAAGTTCTTCAAAATGGCACTTTAGTACATCATTTTCTACAGTCTTATTTGTGTGTGTGTGTAGCATGATTTTACTGCGTGAAAATCCATTAACTGTTTGACATTATAGAATGGAAAGCCTTATTATATAATGTTTAGCAAGTTGAAATCCCATTAAATATAAAGTGATTGATTGCCTAATGTTGAATTGTGTAAGCGAAGTATTTATTTGATAAATTATTAAATACAATTAAAACATCACCGAAACGTCCTTCATCGACTGCACATGATTGGATATGGCGAATGATGGAATGATAAACCGCAAATATATGCCTTGTGGCCATAATTGCTGTGCATTTAGAGACGGAACACGAGGAGAAAATGAGCTCGAAATCTGCGCTACTAGCAGTAGCATTAAAAGGATTGTATTGCCTCAGAAGGGTTTGTTACCGTAAATGTTCCCTACACTCTTAGAAGAAATTAAGTAATGTTGGGTAAAATACTACACTTCACGATGGTAAAAAGGAACATGGTTGTTTGTTGGGTAAAAATGTACACAACAGTAGTTGTGTAGAGTCTTACACAACACATAGTGAAAATTTTACCCATCAAACAGCTAAATTTAACCCAACAAAGTTTAAAACTTTGACACAATATCGTTGGGTAAATGTTTACCCCAAACCGACCATGTTCCCTATTTTGACCCAATTATGTGGAACACTTTACACAACCGGAGTTGTGTAGAGTTTTACCCAATCATTTTGGTACACATAAATTAATTTTAAAAAATACAGGTACATATTTTAAGCCATTTTGGGTGTCATATTTGCATTTTAATCTTCTTTTTTAATCTTCTTTTTACCTTGACTGGACAATAGTTACATCGATCGGTAACGCGGCTTTCTAAACAGAGAATGACAGAACATGCGAAATGTTGCCAAACTAATTCATCTGTTCATCTTATTTTCGTAGACTTGACCGTTTAGAGCTATAACACTTGCGAACGCCGTAGTCGACTGAGCTAACGAAGTAGTTGATGATGTGGAAGTGTTTTGCCCAACAAAGTTTAAAACTTTGACACAATATCGTTGGGTAAATGTTTACCTCAAAACGACCATGTTCTCTATATTGACCCAATTATAACTTTACACAACCGGGGTTGGGTAGAGGCTTTACCCAACACTTGTGTCATTTTGGTACACATAAATTTGGTAAATTTCCGTTACCCAATAATGCTGTGTAGGCTATTTACCCCTTTTGTTGTGTAACACTTTACACTACATTATGCACATTCTTTGCACATTTAAGCTATGGCGGGTGACAACGGTCAAAGCTTTCTTACTGGAGGCAGGCCTTGAAGACTTAATTCCAGATTTGGAAATTGTGATATGTTTATACATGTTATAGTTATTCTAAGACAATTTATATTCTATTAGGAGTGAAGTAGCTGTAATAGTCCTGCACTACTTGCGTATATAATAAGCTTATAAGATTATTATATACGCAATAGGTATAGGAAATATAGCCTAGATCTCAGACCAGATCTGTCACTACTTCACTCCCATGACACTATTGTTTTATTCTACAGGACTATAAATGTATAAATCATATCACATTTTACCTACAAAAAGCCGGATAAGGTCCTCAAGTCCTTTACCTGCACTAGAAGTTTCTGATCGATATGCCGTCGTCCGCCATGGCTGGATACTGCAGAGTAACATAACCGATAAGGTGCCGCATTTAATACGAACACAACAAGCAGTGTTGTGTTCGCTTTACCGGACCAGAATATGGTTCGCTGAGCTCAGGCCATCAAACTGGTTGCTACGAGACCAGCTTGAGTGCACATCGAAGTATACACATTAAACACTTCCCTGCACCAACACAATACCGAGTTATTGATCATAGTATATGGTCCTACCAACAGTGGACATAGTCGCCACAACATTGTGCAGTTTTTTTTTACTACTGAGAGTGTACATCGCGCAGTAGCTTCCTTCACATCCGCTTTCTGTCATGTAAAATGGAGCCTGGACACGAGACTACGCGTACGATGAATCTTACACTTGCATGGTGTCAAATCATGTTTACCCAATTACGGACACTTTTCTACACTTCCAGAGTGTAAAACTCGGTATTCAATAGTAAACTATTGCATTATTTTACGAAGTCGATGTTTACACAATATTGGGTAAAAAACTACACACTCATTTCTAAGCGTGTAGTTTCATGTAATAGATATTGCTAAATAAAAGACCTGTTCGAAATTTGCGAAGTGAGAATAAGGGAGACATTATCTCTGTTTGTCGGCTATCGGGAGGGGTCACGCAAATAATAATTCTGCTATAGTATACATGACCAAAGAATTTCAAGACATTGCCATGATTCTCTAAATCTTTCGCATTTTTACGCGCAAATATTGAACTGATTTTTTAATTGATACCATTCAGGTTATCTGCCGTTGACCATCTGATTGTATTCCATCCATTGGTATGGTATGGTTCTTGCGCGGCTTACGAAAAACACG
Organism: Ophiura sarsii; assembly: GCA_035610835.1. Taxonomy (NCBI): domain Eukaryota; kingdom Metazoa; phylum Echinodermata; class Ophiuroidea; order Amphilepidida; family Ophiuridae; genus Ophiura; species Ophiura sarsii. The sequence continues at coordinate 829,638 of CM069446.1, read as the reverse complement.
TGATAAAGATACACACCACACGCGGAGAAGTGAAATTAGGCGCAAATAGACGCTTCGGTAATTAATTGACATTTTCGTTTTCATTGATCATCACAATCATGTTGACAGAACATATACGAGGGGGTATCAAAAAGTTTTTAAAATCACCTAGAAGTGAAGGAGCTATATCGGTGAAATCTTGTCAGTGTAATCACTTGTCATTAAAAACATTATGGTACAAAAATGGTCTCATAAGTATGTTTACTTTCTTTACAGGTGGCGCTAGATGCCAAGGCCATGTAAATCAATGACGTCTCCCAACGGTGCTGTGTACATGGTAAACGATAATGGTCCAAAAACTGAATCTTGTGGGACGCCTTCCAGAGGAGTATGAGGCTTAGAAATTTTGACATTTACAGATATAAATTGAGACCTACGAGTGACAAATGACAACAACAAAAATTTTAAAAAAAACCGGGCCTAATATTCTTCTGGAAGGCGTCCCACAAGAATCAGTAATAAACCACCGTTGGAAGACGTCATTGATTACATGGCCTTGGCATCTAGCGCCACATGTATAAAAAGTAAACAGACTTATGAGACCATAGGACCAGTGATTACACTGACAAAATGTCATCGATATAGCTCCTTCACTTCTGGTTGATTTCAAAACCTTTTTGATACCCCCTCGTACAATCAAAATCACCAAAAACCTACAAAATGGACAGTAAAGATCTCTTTTTGCACTGTGGTAATAGTAGTCCTAAAATCAGGATTAGATTCCAACTTTAATATTTTGGCGCAGTAAGTATCTTTCCTGTTACTTATGATTATGATTGGCCACGGTATTTTAAAATAGAGAGAACATCCGATTGTCGTCGGCAAGGTCTACAATCATATACCGGTGTGCAATCATATACCGGTGTACAATCATATACCGGTGTACAATCATATACCGGTGTGCAATCTCCAAGTTCCGGTACAATTTCCCCAGATCTCCATGCAAAAATGCTCTCTCATATTATTTCGATTTGAAACCTTACTCTCTGTCATTTGAATTTAAATGACGTTAGGTGAGACTCGATATCATTTAAATTCGTCGCATTAGGTGAGACTCGGGCGTTCCGGTGCCTTCTACGTTATAATGCTGAAAGGGAAAGATCATTCCAATAGCATAAAAATGCATAATGACCTTTTAAGGTCATACCTTTTTATGCTATTAGAAGTAGGCCTACTGGGCAATCAGCTACAATAATTGAACAATTTGAAATTTAAAGGGAATAAAATATGACCGTTAATTACGAGAACTATATTGAATTTGAATGACACTATCGTGCTTGGAATATGATATTTCCACACCTATGGAATTTCAGCCTTGCCCAACAGCCTCAGGACGAGTTAATGATTTTGATATTTTGTGTCCTAAATATTGTCACATTTCCATTATGACGTCTTTGGGTATCATCTCAAGTTTTCAGTTATCTACGTCAAGAAAACGTATCAAGATGAAGCTTTGCTAGCCGACGACAGAGAGTGTAAACTGTATAGAAACCTGGAAGTGGAAGATAACACTAAATAACTTCATGCATGAATTACTAGTTGGTGGTTACAACATGCTAATGATCAGCACTTAGATTAGTTTGAAGAGGAATTACCAATTACCAACTATTTGGAAGAGAATACTATGATTTGATAAGAACAAATTGCTATGTACGGTGTGCGATCTGTTGCTCCATTAACTTCATTCGTACCAGTGAACACTTCCTTAAACAGTATTTGCATTACCATGTAAACGTAGGACACGATAAAACACAGAATTCATGTTTAACCGATAAGCATTCATGAATTTCGATTAAGTGTCCTTATTTAACGAGAAGCCACGAATGTTGTCAGCCTTTGGCATTTCAAGAGTAAAGTAAAGTATTTAAATCGTAACTGATTTTCATGTTTTCACATGTCTTAAAACCTTCTGGTCCACTCTTGCCAGCCGGATCCTTTGGGAATTATTCAGGGTTGAGATTTCTCTATCTTAACTCTATTTCATCTGTCACCAAATGAGCAAGTGTAAGCTAGTTCACCCTGGGCGAACTAGCCAGCGTGGACCTTTGCCTTTAAACAATGTAGTGCGTAGCATTGATGTGGTTAGCAAGCAGTGATTGTGATTTTAAAAGGTCGTGTGATACTTTGCAATGAAACAACCTCATTCAATAACAATTCGAAAACAAGTACTTCTTAAGTTCTTATGACGAAAGTTTGAGAGGATGTCAAGTAAAAGACGTCAGATGAAAGAGGTCATGAACAGTTGGTAACATCACTCGGTATTTGTGACCCTTTTTCGAAAGATAATGGGTGTTACCTTCATATAAGGGAGGCAGAGTAGGTCTAGGGTAAAGACTTCATTGAGGGATTATACTGAATAAAGCTTATAATCCCAGAATGAAGTTTTCACACTTGACTAGTTTTGTGATACCCTTACATGGAGGTAGAACCAGAAAATGGCAACCAACCTCATTGTGTTGTGATCGAAAGTTTAGCTTCAAGTAACATTATACCGTGTTATACCTTTACCGTTTTATCTGGAATGTAACCTGGTAATCGCTAAACCGCAGATGGTTTGACACACGTTGTGAATAAAGACGCGTTGGCTGTACATTTTTATTTTGAAGAATGAATTAAATCAACAGGCTGGAGTAAACATTTGTCTTTCAAAAATATAAGTTTATCTGATACCAAATTCTCTATTTTGATAGGGAAAGTAAATTTTGATCAGCTCATCTTTTATTGGAATTTTGAACTTACCGAAGCAGAAAACCTATTAAAAGAGCATTTCACTGTAACATCACTATGCCTAAAGTGAGGAAAACCAATCAATATCGTGGTCGACACTTCAGATGATTCTTACAAATACGTTGTGCCTCAATTTGAGGCACTTAATGCCTTGCAATTTTCTTGAAATGGTTTAAAACTTGTATTCGATATTCTCGCATCCAAAATCTAAAAAGAAATAATTGTAAAATATATTTTGCTGTAACAACATTATGGCCAAAATGAAAAGAATACAAATATCATGGACGATTCCTGCAAACAAATTGTGCCTCAGATCGTCTATAGCGCATGCACTACAGATATTTCTATCATATTATATAACGAAGTATATTCCATAGTGATATCATTTGAATAACACGCTTACGCGTCAATTTTTTCAGTTCACACAACCAAAAGCCATACTAATACATCAATATTATGGTTTTATTCCCTAACAGACCGAGTTTGCAGGCATCGTATCTTAAGAAGAAAAAAACCTATTTTCTCTACGTTTTTGTGTCACTTTATTCGGTGATGGGTTTGAGTTGTCAGGTTGCAGCGTAGACGCGCTGAACACGAGTTGTTGAATAGCGTTCAACAACAAAAATCAGTAGAAAACCTAAATTGAACATGGTAAAGGTTTTTACGCTCAATATCGTCCTTTCACTTTTCAGTCGTGTCCCCAATATATATGTGTGCAATGAGACCGTTATTTACACAACCATCACTGTTGGTGTTAAAATAATTCCATTAACATTTTGACATCAGTAATAGAAAACCCTGTAGAGAAATGTAACGTAACTTCCCAAATATATACAGTGGTGATTGATTTCCTTCAAGCGATGTTTATTATGAACAATATTAGCGAACACCATTATTATTAGCATGGAACATTAATGCCCGTTACACCATTACCGAGTCGTTTTATTTACCAATGCTACTCTATCTTTCGTACATTGAATATGAAGAATGGTGAAATGATAAAATGCACATTTATGCCCAGTACCATAACCATTGCCGTGAAATTAAAACAGTGCCAGAGGTAAATTAAGTTTAAAATTGGCGTTTTCGCTCATTTGTCATACTTGTGACATTTGAAAGTGGAGTGGAGTGGAGTGGAGTGGAGTGGAGTGGAGTGGAGTGGAGTGGAGTGGAGTGGAGTGGAGTGGAGTGGAGTGGAGTGGAGTGGAGTGGAGTGGAGTGGAGTGGAGTGGAGTGGAGTGGAGTGGAGTGGAGTGGAGTGGAGTGGAGTGGAGTGGAGTGGAGTGGAGTGGAGTGGAGTGGAGTGGAGTGGAGTGGTGTGGAGTGGAGTGGATGAAATGAATGTAATGAATGAAATGAATGTAATGAATGAAATGAATGTAATGAATGAAATGAATGTAATGAATGAAATGAATGTAATGAATGAAATGAATGTAATGAATAAAATGAATGTAATGAATGAAATGAATGTAATGAATGAAATGAATGTAATGAATGAAATGAATGTAATGAATGAAATGAATGACATGAATGAAATGAAATGAAATGAAATGAAATGAAATCAAATCAAATCAAATCAAATCAAATCAAATCAAATCAAATCAAATCGAGTGGAGTAGAGTGGAGTGGTGTGGAGTGGATGAAATGAATGAAATGAATGAAATGAATGAAATGAATGAAATGAATGAAATGAATGAAATGAATGAAATGAATGAAATGAATGAAATGAATGAAATGAATGAAATGAATGAAATGAATGAAATGAATGAAATGAATGAAATGAATGAAATGAATGAAATGAATGAAATGAATGAAATGAATGAAATGAATGAAATGAATGAAATGAATGAAATGAATGAAATGAATGAAATGAATGAAATGAATGAAATGAATGAAATGAATGAAATGAATGAAATGAATGAAATGAATGAAATGAATGAAATGAATGAAATGAATGAAATGAATGAAATGAATGAAATGAATGAAATGAATGAAATGAATGAAATGAATGAAATGAATGAAATGAATGAAATGAATGAAATGAATTAAATGAATGAAATGAAATCAAATAAAATAAAATCAAATCAAATCAAATCAAATCAAATCAAATCAAATCAAATGGAATACACTAGACTAGCAAACATTTTACAACATGTATGTAGCCAAAGAGCATAAGTAAAATGTTAATAGTTGGGCACTGTGCGCATTTTACCATACCACTTTGCTTGTCGTCAAATTGCCTTCTTCTTAATCCAACTGCACCACTGTCTAGACGACAAAAACATTTTTGGCGAACATTGATTATCACATTATCCTCCGATATGTCAATAGCTGAAGTGCGAGCCTCATGTTGATGACACTGTAAGCGACATATATACAGTGGTATGATATCTGCATCATAAATATAGAACATTGATGAGTTCACTTTGGAACAACTTGTATAGAAAGAATACAAGTGCAAAAAACAAATTGCTATGAGTTAAGGAAAGATGGGAGGCCATATTAAAAAATGGGAGACTTAATTGTAAAATAATTCTTTACTTATTACTGAATTAAAAAAAATAATTGTCATTACAATAAACCGATTGACGTTTTTTTTGTTTGTGTATGTACGTTGTATATTATATTGTCTTTTTATGTTGAGAGCTTGTAGATAAAGACCTCACGGGCATAAAAGTGAAAAAAGAAAAAAGAATCCGGCAGACTTAGAATAAGATATGACATTACTTGTTCTTTGTACCAATATTGGCCATGGACGTCTGCAGATAGCTTTAGTTGCCTTTCATATTGAGTTATTATGTCGTTCACAGTTTATTTTAGCACATTTTATTTTACCAAACCGTCACATGTAATACAAGCCCGTTGGAAGTATATTTTTGATTGGGGTGCTGTACATTTGTATTAGGATATTGTCAGTCTTAGTCAAAACGGCGTGTGGTCCAGGGGCCCGCTTAAGGGGGGGGGGGGGTGGACCCTCAGGTATTGCCTCCGTAAAACTGTCATAACATCTTCATTATTCATTTAATCTATATAAAAATATACATTTGTTTACAGAAAAGGGTTCAATGAATCCAACCATGATCATGAAAAATATATTGTGTCACATTTTGTCATGCTAGTTTTGTTATAATCCGATAACATACCCTTGGAAGGTTTTTTTTTAATATCTTATTTATTTTTTGAACAACAGACCAAAAAGTGCCAACAAATGTGATTTTTTACCAAAAATGTGATTTTCATTATTGTGTAGGTAAAAGATCACACTTTTTGGCACGTTTTGGTCTATAAGTGTGATAAATCGACGAAATTATAACGTGATAAATCGACGATATGGATGATATCGTATGGATCAGATTTCATGTTAATCAATCAGATGTCGAACATTTATCATTAATTGCAAAAGGGTTGATCCCCTCAACTAGATATGCTTTCATAATTCCTTACACTAATTCTGATAATCAGCATGCTCGAACATGATTTTGTCTGCATACATTGTGGGGATCCCTAAAATGCAATATGCTTTGAGGATGTCACAGATTTGTTGTATATCATGATATGATGGCATGTTTAATTATTAAAAGTGATATCGACAGTGACACAGACACATTAGGAAAATGAGCAAATCCGCATCGTTTGATGAAACAAATCAAATTTGGTATTATGGTAATATTGGTACCCGTGACGAATAACTAATATGGCCTTCAGCTATTATAATGCAGAAAACAAACACACTTTAATGCAAGTATGTCTCTCGCAAATCATATATTTAAAATAACGAAAAATCATATACATGATAGTCATTCAACAATTCGGCTGACCATGCAGGATTTGTACCTGAGACCTCTGGATCGCTAGACCAGCGCTCTACCATCTGAGCTAATGAGTCAGATGGGAAGATCTATATAATCTATAGGCCTTCAGCTCATCCTATCCTCTAACTGCTTCTAAACCAAGAATCAATAATCATAATATAAACATAAATAAGTAAATTTATTATGTGGATAAAATATCAAGGATGGTCACAGAAATGTTTCACTGACTATCATTTAGGCTATATAATGTGTGTAGTTTTTACTCCACACATTATATAGCCTAAAAAGACGAAATATTACTCATATCTATTTATCCACATGATGAATTTATTTGTTTAGGAACAAATAGTTTGAATTTCGATTCATCACTAGTAAAGAGAAGGATTTATGTTTTGAATTTGCAAACGAATATTCCCAGACAGGCCGTCGAAGTTTGTAACATCTGTTGTTATCAATAAATTAACGATGTTTACGAAAATCAGTTATTTCGAATGACGTTGAGGATGATGGCAAGATTTTTAGGGAAGACATGTGAAAATTAAAGTTGCATTTGAATAACGTCATCGAAGCCTTAACATGCTTAATGACACTACTTCATGTACACCCGAACATAACCGGGTTGTTAAACACGAAGACCAACCAAAGAGGAATTGAATCATTTGAGGAAATTGCTGCACAATTATTAGTCTTACCTGCGTGATATATCATGATATCACACAGCTTTAATATGTCGTTGACAATCTCATCGTTTTCATTTCGAGTGATTCTTCCACGGCTTGTAAACGCTACGCGATAATGCATTTCGACACGTACCATACCACGCAATCTATTGCCATTAGACGCTTGCATTATGAAGTTTCTTCGAGCAGTGAACACCAACCCCGAAAACCTGTTGCTACAGGAGGATTATCTAGATGAATTTTAGAGAGGTCTGAGGAGGCTTTTCTCATGATTATGAATGCCGCGTAATCTTCTGCCGTATGTATACTGATTTTCATAAATGGAATAACATTTCTTGTGTATTCATACCATGGGTGTGCACCACGAATTCAGACTGCGATTTTCATACAAAAATAAAATCTCCATCACATCCAACTGTTAAGTAATTATCGCATTTACACTTTGATATTAATGTAAAAGCCCAATGTCAGTGTAAATTGCATTTGGTAATTGACAAGGTGATCAGAAATACAGCTAGAACTTCCAATCAAACATAATTCAATACATAAGTACAATTCAAACTCCTTTGATGGGTTCTCTACTTATTACCGAGGATCTAGTAATAATATGATTTCAACTGCCATATAAAATACTGAACTACCATATCGAAAACAGAACAATGAATATAATACGAATTGCATTTTACCGTAGGTGCATGATCAAATAGCAACCGTTGAAAATTTACCCAAGATTTTGGAATTTATTTCCACATGAAGCAGCTACTAGGGCTTTCAAGAGGAACGGCTCCAATTCAGTTACAAAGGTCATCTTTATACGTAATCAGGCCACGTGTCATAGTTTTACTTTTAGGTCAGAACTGCGACCTGCTGCTATGTTAATTTTCATTATAAATTTCCCCCTTTTTGCAAGAAAAAACACATTATTGTATATGGTAACAGTTAAGTGATGTAATCATAATTCATACAGTCGAAGTAGTGTCGAACCAATCAGAAAGCCAGAAACTTAAATACGCGGAGGGCATTGAAGTGTCTATTGCATACCGCGTGTGCACCGTTCAATGTACGCACCGCGCTCTTTGTATTGATTCGTTGTTCAGGAATCGCGGGTTCGCCGATTTTCACTGCGGGTGTTAGCAAACTTGTTAACATGTTTTTATTCGTTTTTACATAGATCAAAATTATGCTTAAATTGTAAATTTTGATTTGTATAGTGTCGTGTATGAATTAGGTCAATACATGCGTATGCTTTGTTGCTCGATAAATCAGAAAAATCAATGCACTTGCGCAAATGTTTATAAGCTCACAATAGCACTCCACCTGTTGGTTCGTGCCATTATTCACACATCAACAATTCAACATCAGCGCGCGCACTTTGATTTTTCTAATTCTTCCCTAAACAACACATACGCATGTATTGACCTATAATTAATTTCGTGCCGTCCAAGACTTACAGTACCTTCATCGATGATTGGAAATTATGTAAAGGGCTTGGGCTTTAGATCCTAGTAGGATAGTTATAAAAAGCAGAAACAATTTATTGAGCAGAGCCCTTTTGTGAAATTGATCAATTACTTACTTATCTTAAAAGTAATAAACAGTTATAACATAAACATAACATAATTATATTTATTAAGTGCTCGTAGTGTCAATGTCGTTGACAGGGTACGATTGGGTAGGGTATTGTGTTCTGGTGGTATTATAAGGAATGTTGACCGATATCGTTCTATTAGGCGATGCAGGTTACGGTAAAAGTACATTGACTACAGAAAACATTGTAATAAACACTTTCTCCTGAATTATTGTCCTTTTAACGACATAGATAACCTGAAAAGCTTAAAATAAAGATACAGTGTATACAAAAATAGGACTCTGTTTCTAATGACCTTCAATCTCTGTATAATCCGTCGAGCGTTAGAAACCTAATGTTGTCAAATTAATGTTCTTGTTATCCTGTTAATTTGAGAACAATCCATTAAAGATGAGCAAGCATTAATGCATCTATGTTTGTTATCATCAACGAAAATAAGTATTCTTCAGCACCCTTCAAGTGTAGAATCATTGCTCAATTTCATAATTTGTACAGTGTCTTGTTTCATTAGCTGATGTATATACTATTGCATAACATTGGTTTCTATAAATCAATGGTGGCCTCATATACATTGTAACGAAGACTCGCTATAATGAACTCGAAATTTGTAAACCACGCCAAGGGATCTGTCCCAGACATAATCTTAATGCTAGCTTTAATCAGACGGTTTAAGTTTATCAAAACACCATTTGGATGAATGAGAGGCAATATAAGTGTTTCCCAGACACCTCGTGGTAGGTAACCTAATCAAGCAAACATTGGTTTGTCTTATATGGTTATATTTATGACGATAAAAACTAAACGATACTTGAAAAGAGGTCACGCGCCTTCACGTGCCCCTACTTAGCCAAAACGAGCCGGGAAAGAGGTCATGGACCTTTGTGTGCCTCGATGTATTTGCCTGGCGGTTGATAAGCAGATTATTCTCGTATTATAAGCAAAACGAAGTGAGGATACAAATTGCCAATACGAGTTCAACTGTCCTTTATGGTTATTAATCCAGGGCAAACTGAGTAACCAGATGATTGGTTAGATTATCAACATTGACAATCAATCCTTTTAAAATAGACTGGCTATCGATATCAATTGGTCATTGTCTAAACGTTCTTCCTCAATTTCGTAACACGCACCACCGCTTTAAATCATCATATGTTAGGCTAGGTTAAGGTGGGGGTGGTCTGGGGTCAAAAGCCCCTATATAGGATATCGATTTGAACAACTTTCTCAAAACTGGACCCATAAGTATTATATACCATAATATAGCCCATATCGCAAACTTTCAAAATTGACCTAAAATTTCGCTCTGGTTGCCATGGTAACCATTCAAGGCCTCTGACTGACTTCACACCGTTCTGGATGTAACTTAAAAACGCTAAATAGTAGTATACTGGTACGTATTTGGGTTGAATTTTAACAATAACATTCCGCACACATTCATGGAGCCGGATTTTTTAAACCGTTGTTATGGCAACCAGGGAGCGACCAATCAGGTAATTTTGCATGATAATTCAAATTTGGAAAATAATTTTAAATTCGGACTCCATGATTTTGTAGCCCTTTATAGGCTTAATATGTATACCAAATATTATACAAATCCGACATTTCGTTTTTGAGTTATAGTCTAGTCAGAACGGTATGACAAAATTGCGCTTTTCCAGGTTTCGCCGGAGATATCGGGGTTTAAAAATCACACAACGTAGAGGGCGACTTGCACTAGTAAACAAACTTTACATCCAATTTGTTAACATTAATTTGCAAAAAATAATTTTCGTAATTCATAATCAAAGTGTTGCTAAGATAACTACAGTCAATTAATTGATTTAATACTTTTTATACCGTTGCCATGGCAAATCGTTAAATATTTTAGCAGGTAAAAAAAAATGAAATACATAAGAAATACACCAAAATTAAGAAATATGAATCCAATTTCAGAGTAAATTCAATACTTATAATACAATTTTTGAATATATGATGCTTTACTAAACATTTGATAATAATGTTGACAAAATGTAGTTAAAATATCACTGCTCGAAAAATATTACATGTTAATCTAATAGGAAACAGCCATGTTGATACAAATTCGCGTCACATATATAACTTTGTTCAATCACAACGTTAAAATGGAAATGTTCGATTTCAATCAAATAAAATGAATTTTGAAGCTAAGATTTACTGCATATGATATTTGCAATATCTCTTATTGCCTTACCTAGCCCAAAAAACACATACCCCCTCTTAATATATATTTAGGATTTGGGTTTAGGGTTTAATTCCTATCCAGATTTGAGAATAATGAAAAAAATGAAAATCATCTTTTAAACAAACAGCACGCAAGACATACAAATTCGATTTTTATTCCTAAATTCGAAGTCACGCTACATCATACGTTATTCTTACTCGTAAAATGGTGAAAACTATACCAATCATTCATGACAAATGGTGACAATTTGAGACACTTAATGCCTTGCAATTTTCTTGAAGTGGTTTAAGACCTGTGTTCTCGCAACCAAATTCTAAAAAGAAATAATTGTAAAAGTAATTTGCTGTAACAACACTATGGCCAAAATGAAAAGAATACAAATATCATGGATGATCCCTGCAAACAAATTGTGCCTCAGATCGTCTATAGCGCATCCATTTCAGATCATTCTATCATTTTCTATAGCAAATTATATCTAACATGGATATCACTTGATTAACACGACTATGCGTCAATAGTTTCAGTACACAACCAAAAGCAATAATAATACATCAATATTATGGTTTGATTCCCTAACAGACTGAGTTTGCATCTTATCTCAAGAATGAAAACCTATTTTCTCTGTTACGTTTTTGTGTCACTTTATTCAGTGATGGGTTTGAGTTATCAGGTTGCGGCGTAGACGCGCTGAACCCGAGTTGTTGAATAGCGTTCAACAACAAAAATCAGTAGAAAACCTAAATTGAACATGGTGAAAGTTTTTACGCTCAATATCGTCCTTCCACTTTTCAGCCTTGTCCCCAATATATATTTTGTGCAATGAGACCATTATCAAAACAACTAGGCCCTATTACGTTTGATGTTCAAATGATTCCATTAAAAACTTGACATCAGTAATGGAAAACCCTGCAGCGTAACTCCCCATATATACAGTGGTGCGTGGTGATTGATTTGCTTCAAGTGATATGAATAAACGAAATATTATTAGCATAGAACATTAATGCACGTGGTATTACACCATTAGCGAGTCGTTTTATTTACCATTGCTACTCCATCTTTCTGAAGAATGGTGACATGATGAAACGCATATTTATGCCCACTACCATAATCATTGCCGTGAAATTAACACAGTGCCAGAGGAAAATTAAGTTTAAAATTGGCATTTTAGCTCAATTGCCATACTTGTGACATTTAAAATAGATTAGATAGTTGTTGTCAATGATCTTTTGTTTCTGTCATTTATCAAGAACAACTAGTCTACATCCGACTATTTGATTTATTATGTCGTTCACAGTTTATGTTAGCACATTTTATGGTATCAAACCGTCATATGTAATAGACATAAATGTAGCTAAGCTGTCCATAAGACCGAGCTATGCCAAATGCAGTTAAACTAAATTAACTGCTAACTGTTGCATCCTGTATTACTTTGTTGCCCGCAACATTAAACAGACATCGAGTATGATTTATCAAAGTATTGCCAATATGCTAATTCAGTTGAGACTCATGTTTCGCTTTTGTGATAATAAAAGGATACTTGCCACCGCTGTTCACACAATAGGATATAATTGTACCGATGGTTTGGAAATGCCATCTTCGTCCGGTATTACCGATTCGTGTAAACATGTAGGGGATAACATACTCGCTCCACTAGCAAAAGGAATGATATTTAAAATCGTAACGAAGGTAAAACCATCCAATGGATGAGTGCTCAACCCTATGGGAGCCATAGTAAACAAATTTAAGATTTGTATTATTTTAAACTTAGCTTAGTCGTATTCTTGATCGACATAAAACCAAAAGCCATTAAATACACAAAACAATGAATTTTATCCGTTCTGTACACAGTAGAAACTCATTGAATTATTATTTATCAAACAAATTAAAAACATGTGGCCATCAGTATACTTATGTCTAGTATTCATGCAATATAAGCAGTTACGAATCAATCACAAAGCAGGAGACTAAAATACCGCGGAGTAAATTGAAAGTGTCTAATTGCACTCCGCGCGTTTGCGCCGTAAATGCGTGCACCATGTTTTTTGTTTCGATTCTTTGTTCACGCAGCGCGGGTTCGTTAGTTTTTAATGAGGATGATATTAAAACGTGTCAAAATGTTTTATATTCGTTATTAAAGAAATTAAAAGTATTCATAAAATTGCAAATTTTAATTTGTATTGTTGATGAATTAGGTCAATACATGCGTACGTTTTGTTTCTCGAATAATCAAACAAATCAATGCACTTGCGCAAAAGTTGGAATGCTCAAAACAGTACTCCCCTAGGGGTCGTACCATTATTCACACATCAATATAAGCGCGTGTGCATTGATTTTTCTAATTTATCTCGAAACAACACATACGCATTTATAGACCTATACCATGCCTATTTCTCGTTGACATGGCACGGTAATAACATGTTACTTTTGATTTGATTTTCCCGCATAGCCCTATTTGATATAAGCATCAAGGTGTGGTAAATGGAATATCCGAAAATAATTGATTGAAACCAGATCATCCAATTTGGCGAAATGGTAGAAAATCTCACTCGAAACAGGGATCTAATCCAATTATTTCAACTTGTAAAATCGTGATAAGAGAAAACTGATTGTGATTAAAGATATACAAATATTTGTATTTCCATATGAAGCAGCAACAAGGTCTTTCAAGAGGAAAGGCTCCAATTTAGTTACAAAGGTCACCTTCATAAGTAATCAGGCCACGTTTCATAGCTTTACTTTTAGGTCAGAACTGCGACCTGCTGCTATGTTACTTTTCATTACAAATTTCCCTCTATTTACGAGAAAAAAACATTATTGCATATGGTAACAGTTAAGTGATTTAATCATAATTCATACACTCTGAGTAGTGTCGAACCAATCCGAAAGCAAGAAACTAAAATACGCGGAGTGCATTGAAAGTGTCTAATGCACTCCGTTTGTGCGCCGTTCAATGCACTCCGCGTGCTTTTGTTCTGATTCGTTGTTCAGGAATCGCGGGTCCGCAGATTTTCATTGCGGGTGTTAGCAACCTTGTTAACATGTTTTTAAAAAAAAATCATATATCGAAATTATGCTTAAATTGTGAATTAAAATTTGTATAGTATCGTGTATTATTTAGGTCAATACATGCGTATTTGCACTTGCGCAAATGTTGATATGCTTACAATAGTACTCGTGCCGTTATTCACACATCCACATCAGCGTGCGTGCATTGGTTTGTCTAATTTTTCTCGAAACAACACATACGTATTTTTGACCTATAATTAATTTCCTACCTAGTAGGATAGTTATAAAAGGCAGAAACAATTTCTTGAACAGAGCCATTTTATGAAATTGATCATTTACTCACTTAACTTAAAAGTACTAAACAGTTATAACATAAACATAACATAATTACATTTATAAAGCGCTCGAAGTGTCAATGTCATTGACAGGTATGATGTATTGTGTTCTGGTGGTGTTATAAGAAATGTTGACCGATATCGTTCTATTAGGCCATGCAGGTTACGGTAAAAGTACATTGACTACCGAAAACATTATGATAAACACTTTTTCCTGATTTAATGTCCTTTTAAACGACAGCGATAACCTGAAAAGCTTAAAACAAAGATACAGGGTATACACAAAATAGGATTCTGTTTCTAGTGAACTTTATAATCTGTATAATCCGTCGAGCGTTAGAAACCTAGCGCTGTCTTAAAGCCAAATTAATAGTGTTGTTATCCTGTAAATTTGAGAACAGTCCATTAAAGAAGAGCTCACATTAATGCATCTATGTTTGTTATTATCAACGAAAAGAAGTATTCTTCTGCAATCTTCAAGTGTAAAATCATTGCACAATTTCATAATTTGTACAGTGTATAAGACTTGTTTCATTAGCTAATGTATTTGCCATTGCATAACATTGGTTTCTATAAATGAATGGTGGCCTCAATATATGTAAACCACGCCAAAGGATCTGTCCCAGACATAATCTCAATGCTAGCTTTCATCAGACGGTTAACGTTTATCAAAACACTATTTGGATGAATGAGAGGCGATATTAGTGTTTACCCAGACACCTCGTGGTAGGACGGTAAACTAATCAAGCAAACATTGGTTTGTCTTATAAGGTTATATTTATGACGATGAAAACCTAGACGATACTTGAAAAGAGGTCACGCGCCTTCACGTACCCCTACTTGGCCAAGAAATAAGAACCGCTAAAAGAGATCATGTACCTTCATGTGCCTCAGTGTATTTGCCCCACGGTTGTTAGCACTTTCCACGCGGCAGGCGGCTGCAGACGACTTCCAAAATTTCACAAAATGTTTGAAAAATGTCAAAATTCTAGAATTTCATGACCATATTCGGAATCACCAAGAGAAATGCATTAAAATAAGTACAAACATTCCTAGTATTTGTTCAGTAACCCTAATAGCCGCGTGGTAAGTGTTAAGCAGATTATTCTACTATTATAAGCAAAACGAAGTTGTTGAAACCCGTGATCGTGAGGATACAAATTGCCAATACCAAGTACGAGTTCAACTGTCATTTGAGACTTGTCACCACAAAATGAGCGTTAAGTCGCCAGTGTGCATTAGGAGATATGGTCCAATGAACATGCCAAAAATCAATAGAAAACAAAGGCATTTTGCAACTTCAATTTGAATTTTGACAGGGAAAACATTGAGCAATTATAACGTGTTGCATATCATTTTAAAGCTTGTTTCCTGAGTATTCTGAATCTGGAGAAACCTTAAAATTTAATTTTCCGACTTAACTCTCATTTCGTGATGACAGGTCTCATTTATGGTTATTAACCCAGGGCAATCTGAGTAACCAATGATTAGTAAGATTATCAAAATTGACAATTAGAGTTGGCTATCGATATTAATTGATCATTGTCTAAACGTTCTTTCGTAACACGCACCATCACTTTAAATCATGTATGTTAGGATAAGTTCATAGATTTAGCGATGGAAATAAGACCCGCCCGCCCGCCCATAGCGGGTAACTTTCGTGTCGGGCGGGTGAAGATGCAAAGGTACCCGTCCGACTGGCGGGTAACATTTTTTACATTTTGTAACCTCAAAGTGTAAGAAACAGCAAGTTCAGGGTGTAATTTCCAGTAGCGTATCTCCCGGGGTCAGGGGGTCAGAGTGCCCCCCAGACGCCTTTGACCGGGAAGGCCAGCCCAAACTACCGGGCTAAAAAAAATCGAAGAGATGGGAAGAAGAGAGGGAAGAGAGGAAGAGAAAAGGGGAAGGGAAAGGAAAAAGGGGAAGGAAAGGGAAAGAAAGGAAAGAGAGGGGGAAAAAGAGAGAAGGAAAAGGGAAATGGGGAGAAAGGAAAGGGAGAAGAGGAAGAGTTAAAATTTCGCGCTCTTCGCGCGCATCAACTTTAGGATGCAACGTCATTCGCTGGAATCTTAATAGAGGGTCGAACTGGTGTCCACCAGGAAAAAATATTCTTTGCTCCCCCTGGAAAAAATCCCAGACACGCCACTGGTAATTTCATCACTCAGATGACTGCCATGATGATAGAGGAGATCAGGTTGATAGGAGAGTATTGGATTGATGAACATGATGAATACGAGGAGCTGTTCCGGGCTAGGGTTACAGTGGAACATCGTACAATAAAGACAAAAACATGTAATTGTATCATAATTGTTTGCTGCAAAATATTATGAAAAAACCTTGGGCTGGTGGAATTTTTGCCGGGCAGGTACATTCTGTGAGTTACCTGCCCGACTGGCTAGTTGAAAAAAATCTGAAGTTCCATCACTGCATAGATTTAGGGCTTGGTTAATTAAAGCTGAAGTGATTATAATGTATAACTTAGTGTGACGTTTGCTAAGTCTTGACATTTTCCCAATTTATAATGCAAAAAAGGCAGAACAAGGAGTTGAATTACATTTGTGAATGTTTTCATTAATTCTGATAGATGAACAATGAAATAATATGTAATTTCTACATCTGGAATTACGATTATAAATAATAGAAGTGTTATCATCGCATCTGACAAATCTTCAATAATTCGTAAATTAAATTCTTATCCATCCAGCATTTGAAAATAAGGGAAAAAATGAAGAAAAAAAAATCTCCTAATCAAACAGCGAGCAAGCCATTTTTTGTCTCCATAGGGTTTCCCAAAGCCCTATGGAAATGAAACTTAAAATTCTCATTTAATATGCAATGGTTGTGATGGCTTGATTTCCGTTACCATGTTTACGCAATGTCTATTCTTATTCAATTTAGCGAAGTATTAACACGATAAATTGATAAAAAACACTATTACCGAGTCGTTTTCTTTATCGATACTATACTCCATCTACCTCTCATGTTGAACATGGAATGATAATTTGCACATTTATGCTTAGATAAATTGAAAACGGGGACAACGTATGTCATACATGTTTGTATCGGTGACATTCGGGGAATTCTGTTTTGATTATTGTGTTATGTTCCCAAGTGATATATTGGTTAAAACAATGTTTGTAAGTCACGTGTAATAACCTCCCAGTTGTTACAATGGTATAAACACTCATGCGAACCTATTTTAAATTATGGACGCTAAACAACCTTGTGGTTAAATCAGTCGTGCCGAAACAAGGGGCTACGAAGGAAAAGAACTTTCGAGTACGAGGCTAAAATATTTGTTTTACTTCACAAAATATTGAGATTCTTAACATTGTTCGCACTTTGCAAGTAGGTAATGTCTTTGTGAACTACACGCGCATTTTACCATAAGACTTGCAGGCGAGGTAAAGTCTTCTGACCACCACATGTTTGTATGAAGATTAATGATCGATTTACTGAAAGCTAAAGTCCAGGCTATGTTAAATCTAGGTGAGAACACTTTCTTAACACTCTTTTTTTCTCATTTGAGATTATGATGAATTTATTCCATGATGTTGTCATCATACATATCATACACAACATTCAGTTTATGTCAGAGGCATTCAACTCTAACCGCTGTTATACGAGTTTAATGTACAGACAGAATTTTACCAAAATATTTTCTTTGGATAAGAGCTATTTTCCAGTGCACTTAACAATTTGAAAAAGCACTTACGAGCGAGCCCATTCGTTTAATTGCAAGTATCCTACTAGTTATAAGCACCCAAACTGTTGCTGGATATTCTCTACAACAATTGAACATCTGGTATTATTAAAACAGTGCAAGTGGCGTTTGTAGAGGATACTGCGTGCTCAACTTATGATATTATATTACTACGTACCAACGCTACATTGGCCATTGGCATGTTTGTTTCCGTCATAAAAAGACATCTAACAGAAGTTGTAATGCACATAATTGCTTGGCTGTGTATAGAATTGAGCTAGTATGTCCCAAAAAATTATTAAACAATCTGCCACATATATATTAAGTATTTCGGCTGTCTACGTTATTAAGTCAAATATATTTAAACAAAAAATACCTTCTCATTCTCTCAGTCTCATGCAGGCCCGTAAGCAGGATTTTTTTAGGGGGGGGGGGGGGGCGTATTTTCTGGAATAGGTACATTGGTACCCAAAAAATCGTAAAAGGTTGCCCCCAATTTTTTTTAGGGGGGGGGGGGGGAGTTTAGGACATGTTTTATTCCAAAACGGCCCGAAAAAATGCTTTACACAATGGGAAATGGGGCGTTTTCGCGAAAATTGGGGTGGGTGGGCGCTTTTTCCAAAAAAAGGTACATAGGTACCAAAAAAAGGTACATTAGTACCAAAAAAGGTACATTAGTACCAAAAAAGGTACATGGGTACAAAACAAAGGTAATACATTGGTACAAAAAAAAGATTTTTTTCAGATTTGGGGGGGGGGGGGGGCGTCCGCCCCCCCCCCCCTTGTTACGGGCCTGGTCTCATGCCGGTAAGACTAATTATACTTTAACATCGAACAAGATTATGTCAAAAGGTTATACCAATTCAGGACAGACGTCTTTCAATTTGAATAATAAGGGATGAATACAAATGAATATTGCGGTTGTATGAGCTGGTAGCTTCGGTGAGATGAAATCATTAATAGCAAAAATGTTTAATTGAATTGATTTCAAAAACGTTATACATTATAGTTGTTTTTCTCTACAGCTCAACTCATTTAGATAATTATCATCAGAAAGATGTTTTAGTTGTACCTAGAGTGGGACTTTGGAACTTTGCTCGTCTTAATAAAATTTAAAAATTTAACAAACTACTGTTGTGTGCCGTATCAAACATGTACAGCTAAGGTAAGCCTAGGACTCTCAAGCAATAGAACTTGATAATTCATGACACAGGTACAAATTCAGAAATATTTCGAAAATAAGCAAACCCGCGGAGTCTAATGAACAAATCATATTCGGTCTATGGTAATATTGGCTCCCGAAACAAAAGTCCTTGCTCTATGATCCACGATGCAGAACATAAATAAATTCCAAAAATGTCGCAGGTATTATCGGTTGGTTCCATCTCCGTCATGATGATCATTAAATATACAACATTAAAGGGACACAATGTCATGTTGATTTTTTTTAGTTTTATTTAATTTACATCAGAATTCAAGATGAACATTAAAAATTGCCATTATTGTTGTTTCTACTAAACAAAACCAGCAAAACTTGATTAAAACAATGTTTTAAATATGTTGGAATACCACCCTTAACCATGTCAAATGCTGGTTGCGGCTCTACCAGCATTTATGAATCGACGTTATGTTGTACAAAGAGGGCTGATTTTTCTTAATCCTTATAGGTGTAAGCTCATACATGTAATACAATTGTAAAAATATACAAATCCCAGTTTTTATCATCAATTTTTGTAATTGAGGGCGCTGCCTCCACCACGTCTCTTAGTGTCCCTTTAACGTATATTAATTGAATTACATGGCATTGGGCTTATAAAAAGGAAGTCAGTGTAGATTCAAGGAAGATATTTGAGAAGTAAAGTGGTATTGATTATTGAAATAATGTCACGAAGCCTTAAAATGTCCTTACTTTCCATAAACTTGAACGTTACGTGGATCATGAACACGACGATCAACCAAATAAGATTGAACGTTTTCTTAAACTCTTGAGAAACGTTCTTTCTGTGTGATACAGTCGGGGCATTAGACGCTTACGTAATGATTCAAACTTTCTTCGAGCAGTAAATACCCCCACCCGAAAACTGCTTGCGAGATTAAAGGTATTCACAAAATGTTGATTTGTATTGTCGTGTATGAATTAGGTCAATACATGCGTTAGAAAATTGCGAAAACGTTGATTTTATAAAAAAAATAGTACTCCCCATACGGGGTCATGCCATTATTCACACACATCAACATAAGCGCGTGTGCATCGATTTTTCCAATTTATCACGAGACAATACATACGCATAGCAAAGGCTGAAAGAATAATAATATGGATTCGTCCAATGTAAATTTACCATTACACCCAAAACCGGTTTTACACTTTCCACATGGCAGTCTTCTGCAGACGACAATTCCGAAATGTCATAAAATGCTTCAAAATGTCAAACTCAAATGTATTCTCATATCATTTCGATTTGAAACCATACTTGCCGTAATATAAATTCGCAACATTGTAAGGAACTCAAGGCTTTCCGATGCCCCTTATAGTGATAAGACTGATCATGCAGGATGCACTTGTTATGTTATATGCGACCACAATTAAAATTGCTTTAAGGAAGCTCGCCAATTTGTATCTGATCAAATCAAACTATACACATGGAAAAAAGTATCGCACCACTTTTTTTTCTTTGAAAAGTGCAAATGTGGCCTCGAATTTTGCCACCATGGTGTGATATTAAGGATCATTTGTTTGCGTAAGCTGTCCAACAAAATGTTGTGCAATAAAAGGGCCACATTTTAGTTTGTGACGTAATCGATGTAATGTTTTTTCAAGGCCAGGGGGGAAAATGCATTTTTTTGTCCAAAAACATGCATGAAAAAAGTTTGGGTATAACGCGATATTGAGAGGCCCGATGATTAATCTCTAAAGTTGTAATCTTTGGTAACACAATTAAGTATTCCAAGGTCAAAGATCATCTGGGGTCAAATTAAACAAAAAAACTCCCTTTTTCGTACGCCCAACGGTTATGGGGTCTAAGGTCAAAATAGGTCAAATTTTAAAGAAGTTTAAATGACAAAAGCAATATTGCGAAGGTGTTGACCTAGGTCAAATAAACAAAAACAAAATCAACGGTGACTAATATGACTATTTTAAGTTTTTAAAGTCTATTCAATATCGCGTTATACCCAAACTTGTTTCATGAATGTTTCTGGACAAAATCATGCATTTTCCCCTTGGCCTTGAAAAAACATTACATCGATTACGTCACAAACTCAAATGTGGCACTTTTATTGCACAACATTTTGTTGGACAGCTTACGCAAACAAATGATCCTTAATATCACACCATGGTGGCAAATTTCGAGGCCACATTTGCACTTTTCAAAGAAAAAAAAGTGGTGCGATACTTTTTTCCATGTGTATATAACAGGTAGACATTTTCACAGAGTGCCCAATACTAGCCAATCATTACTATAAATGAACAATATTACCTTAAGCGGGGATGAAATATGAGCGCCAATTGTATTGAAGAGCTCTTTAAATACTTCAATTTGAATCACGGATGACACTATCGTACTTGCCCAATAACGGAATATAATATCTCCATACTGATTAAGTTACTAGCCTGTCCAACAGCCCAAGAACATTATTGTGGTATATATTATATATCGCCCTTTTATTTTCACGTTTACATCGTATAGCCCTCAGGTATCATTTAAAATTTGCACACTTATCTGGACGTTGCGACCAGGAAGAAAACAATGCATATATCCAGATAGCTCTCTGGTCGACTATCATAGTCAGTGTACTTGTGCAGAACCTTGAGTATGTTCAGGGTCACTAAACAAAACAAAACACTACATTACAGCATAATGATGATAAGCACCCAACGTAAGTTGGAAGAGACACACATGCAACAAGTTTCTTCAACAAAGTATCTATAGGTACACAGAAAGAAAAAAAGTGAGTCATCATCGAAAAATGAGTAATTTTGTCCGTGTAGTGACTCATTTTTACGATGATGACTCACTTTTTTCTTTCTGTGTACTGTCTATCAAAACCCATTAGGGTGAAGATACTACAATTTGCTTTTTATTGCTTCGTATCCTGTCACCATGCAGGAGGGGACCACTCTCTCCATAGTTGGTAATCACTATAAAAAGACGCCGAAGAGACAAAATGTCAAGTTCTCCTGGCTAGCATGAAACGTGATGTGTATATTTTAGAACATTAATGTTATATTACTTTGGCCGAAGGATTTGCAAAACAATCATCCATCCAAATACACATATTGTATTTTCTATGCAACATGTGTGTCACATTTCCCAGCATGTTTGGCTTTATTTTACGTGGCTATACTTGACTTAAGATTTTGCTTTGTGTGCAACCTTGCCAGATGGATCAGTATCCTGAGGAGGGCCAATCAACTTTATTTTAGATGACATGGACGATATACAAACCGTCACATACACTACTGTATATAATTCATCCTGAAACGCTACAAGACATTTACATCGAGTGTGGAGTAAAGAAAAGCAGCACTACGCGCTTAACTTAGTAACCTAGTTAACTTCAAGTCAGTATCAAATTATTATTTTACCGCCAATGCGATTCATCGAGTACTTTATTGAGACATAAGTCCTTGTTGTCAGTATTCATTTCATTTAATCTAAGTTTCGGTTTTATGCAAAGAAACTGGGCTTCACACTATTGCGGCTTGTGATTGCTCTTGGAACGTCATCAATATTACTTGATGGCTCGATAAGTACAAATACGATGCGGAAAAGACACTCGAATGGTTGAGCAAAATGTAGGTAAATTTCTAATTTAAGCGATAAACCTTTTAAAGACGTTCCCTGTAACTACACAATGGCTCTTTAAAAGAATTCAGTGGCCTATATTTTTTTAAATATCTTTAAAATAAAATCTGCCTTAGATTCGATACTATCGCATTACGAGTATAACTATTTACTTGTTTGGTAGGTGGAAACTACTTTAGAAGAATAACTTCTCGAAATCTTCAATGGACGGTTTCCAAGACTATCAGCTCCCGCTTGCGGTAACATTTATCGATTTCAAGAAAGCCTTTGATTCCATCAACAGAAAGGTAATGTTCTCAGTACTGCGACATTATGGAATTCCAGAAGCTGTAGTAAATGCTATAAGTGTGCTATACAACAACTCTAGAAGCGCTGTAATGGTAGATGGAAACATTTTAGACCCATTTGATGTCTCCACAGGAGTTTTGCAGGGAGATGTTTTGGTTCCTTTTCTATTTGTTATACTGGTCGACTACCTACTGAAGAAGGCCACATCAGAGATTGATTCAGGAGTCTTAACACATCCTCGTCGCTCCAGTCGTCACTTGGCCAAGTTGCTAAATGACTTAGATTTCGCTGATGACATTGCTTTGTTGGAATCTTCAATTCCGCGGGCACAGGCCCAGCTAGCCAGAACAGCGGCGGCAGCAGCCGACCTCGGCCTCATCATTAGCACACCTAAGACAGAGTACATGACTATTAACTGCAACCCCATCCAACACTTCAAGTCTATGGTGATCCCATCAACCATGTGTCAGATTTCAGATACCTTGGCTCTATGATGGCATCTGGTTCAAGCGACCTTAAAAGAAGAAAGTCACTGGCTTGGTGTGCTTTTTGGAAGCTGGAACGCCTGTGGAAGAGTCCCAAAATACCCATATCATCTAAAGTGAAGTTAGTTAACACCACCTGCATCACTATTCTGTGCTATGGCTGCGAGTCATGGGTGATCTCTCAAGACATGGAAAACAAAATCAATGCCTTTGCCACCTCCTGCTACAGAATTATGCTGAATATTAGGCGGATTGACCACATCCCAAACACCAGCGTTTACGCCATGACCAGCACTGAGCCACTTATTCATTTGGTAAGGCTACGGCAGTTGAGATTCCTTGTCACATCCTCCGGCTGCCAGAAGAAGAGCCTGCGAAAAGATATGCTCTATACTTACCAACACATGGCAAAAGGAGACCAGGTCGACCGCGCACTTCATACCTTACATATGTAAGACAATTACTAGGGGACAAAGAAGGTGCAATTCAAGAAAAACAGATTGCCGCACTTGCTACTGATCGTCGTGCATGGAGAAATCTTGTAGTCGCCTGCTCTGCAGCCGAAGGATGATGATGATGATGATGATGATGAATCTTCAACTATTTTTACGCGGGAAAATGTTCGCTATTGCACAATAGGTAAATAGAAAAAGAGTAGCAATTTCAATTACTAGTATCATGATTATTAGAACATAAAACCATAACCTATTCAATACACCACAAAGTAATGAATTGTTATCCGTTCTATTCACAGTAGAAAACTTAGGTTGTATTAAACAAACTAAAAACAAGCGGCCATTAGTTTACTTATGTCAAGGTTTCATACACTCTAAGTAGTTACGAACCAATCAGAAAGCAGGAAACAAAAATACGCGGAGTGGATTCAAAGTGTCTAATTGAACTTCGCGTTCGCGCCGTAAATGCGTGCAACTCATTATTTGTTTTGATTCGTTGCTCACGCAGCACGGGTTTGCTGATTTTTAACTACGAACAAAATGTTTTAAATTCGTTATTAAAGCGATTAAAAGAATTCACAAAATTGTAAATTCTGATTTGTATTGTCATGTATGATTGGTGTCAATACATGCGTACGTTTTCTTTCTCGAATAATTAGAAAAAGGAATGCACTTGCGCAAACGTTGATGTGCGCATAATAGTACTCCCCAACGGTGTCGTGTCGTTATTCACACATCAACATCAGCGCGTGTGCATTGATATTTTCAGTTTCTCTCGAAACATCACATACGCATTGATAAACCTTTTATCAATATGCCATGCCTATTTCTCGTCGACATGGCACGGTAATAACACGTTACTTTTGATTAGCTAAATTCAGAAGAATGGACAATTTTACTCATATCACTTTGTAGAATGTGCAGTTTGGTTTAAGCAAACTATTTTGACCGTGCAATGGTACATTTGCAATTGAATATTGCTATAAGCGGCAAGGTGTGGAAGCTTTATTGAAGTAAAATTCAAATAGTCACAGAATGATTTGATATAATGTACCGGCAAGAGAAACAGACGGCGGTGTAAACGGTGCGTGAAACCAGATCTTAGGATAATCCAATTTGGCGAAACTGTAGAGAATCTCACTTGAAAAGGGGATCTAATCCGATTATTTCAACGTGTAAAATCTTGATGAGAAAAAGCTGATTGTGATTAAAGATATGAAAATATTTGTATTTTCACGAAGCCGGTGAGGGTACTCCGTAAGGTGTTTAGGTATTTGCCGCATTATAGGTCTCTCTTTTGCAAAAAAAAACCTGAACGTGATATGATTAACGCTGGAAAACCACAAACATGTCCAAAATCAAGTAAAAATGTGGTCAGGATTTCAAACCTCCAGGGACACACTCCCGTCAAAAATAATGTTGGTACCCCCCCCCCCCCTTCCCTCCCTCCACCTCACCCCGCCCCACCCCGGGACACGAGGACGGACATTTTACACTTATAACTTCAATCACCTTGGTGGGTAATCAGGTCATATGTCATGGTTTCACTCTTAGGTCTCACTCTGTAATCTGCTGCTATGTTAATTTCATTATCAGTTTCAGTTTTGCATTGTGCGGATAAAAATCAGCTGGTTATGATTTGGGAAATAGTTTACTTTAGGTCGCACACTTGTGGAGAGTCTTTGACGGAATAAAACACACCATAGTGTTATTATAGCAACCCTTATTTTATCGCATAATGGATACATACCTGGGATCGAAAGTACACTTAATCATAATTAATCTTGTACCTCCCAATATTTAAATTACCTTCAATATTATTTAGAATTCATCAATTGCACACCTAATTTAAGGGTATGTTGGACAACAGAACACTGGAGTCATTGTGTACTATAGTTCAATCAGTTATCGACAAGTATGAGGTGTTTAATATCTCTGCGCGCAAAAGTAATCCAAGCGATTGTGGCTATACGCACGCGATTGTGGCCATACGCACGCGTCACTCTATTCGAAGCGAAGTGCGCTTTTTACGTTTATGTGCACCTACACACTTGTGTATTAATTCGCAGCTGTAAGGAGGCTCGCCAATTTGGAGCTGATTAAACAATTGTGGTGTCATAATCAGAAATTATTGAGCCGTCGAAAGAATTTCTCATTTACCACCAGTGCTAGAATGGTCGGGTCCAGTGTCGTCACTTCCGGTGGAGAGGGATAGCACTGGATCAAAAATGTGAGAGGTCCCATGACATTTTTATGGACCCCATAGGACTAAAAAAAAAAATTAAGGGGTCCCCCAAGAAATTGAGGGGTCCTGAAGTTTGGGTATTTTATTTTTTTATTTTTTTACGGGCAGTTTTAATGAATTTATATTATGAGCAAAGGATGGATATGTAATTGTATGTTTCCATTTCCATACATCGTCAAATTTAAGGGGTCCCTTCAATTTTGATCGGGACCCGCAAGTCTTTCCAATTTGAAACCGGACGCGTCACTATAAGAAAGTGAGAGGTCTAGGACGCGCAGACACGTCAGAATGCGACCCCTGCCGGTGGATCGTTTGGCCAATCCTACGCCGGTTGGTGACGCTCCTCCCCCTGTTGTTTTCGCGGTCGCCTCATCTGATATCTTTAATCATATTGTTTCGTGTCTACAAAGCGAGAGGTTCTTCTCACTTTCTCAAAAATTCCCACCCACCCTCCCTTGTGTGGGGTTGCCCTGGTTGTCTGGCAGTGTTTTTTGGTTTGTCAAAGTAAAATGGATTAAAATCAAAATAATGAGTGAACGACACGTTCAAAAAAGGTTGAAATTAGTAATGTTTTGGTCAAGGTGCACCAAATACACAATACTTTTCAATTGTTACAGGTGTGTGGAGCGCTCTAAATTGGATGCCTATCTGAGGAGCGGGGGGTGGGGGGGGGGGGGGGAGGTCCATAATCACCCATATTAGGCTGGTGGCCTTATTCTAAATTCAGTTGTAAATAAGTGTGTGAAAAATGAATACTTTGTATCTCCAGGTCTTCGGAAATATTTAAATGCATGGGTATTCTACTCCAATCTAATAATAGTGAGGATAAAATAGTAGTTCAAAAATGATCGCAAATATGTGGAAAATTTTAGGACTAGCCTCAAGTCTCAATTTCAGTCGAGTTCGACATTATTATAGTATTGTTTCTCATTGTGTTTGCGTTTGTAAGGGGTTCCAATTTGGGTTTATTGATCCAGGAACAGGCGGAAAAAGGAGGAGTCCTTCGCTAAGGACTCTTGCCTTTCCGCCTTCCAATTTACTGTGTTTAATGAAAACATGTGGTGTATGATTTGAGCATGGGTTGGCAGTCCTTAATGAAATAAATGAAATGTTACATACATGTATCTCGCTTGACACGAGGCAACTGCAAAAACAGCTGTTTGTGTGTTAATTCTAGCGTCTGGTGGTAACATGTAGATATTTTGACCTATATCGTTCTATTAGGTGATGCAGGTAACGGTATAACTACATTGACTATCGAATTAAATTTAAAAACAGGAAACTAAATACATATATTCTAAACAGAACAATATTTCCTAATTTCACAATCAAATTTAGAAAAATAAGTTGTCGGATTAACCAGTTTTTCGTTCGTAGTATGGTTTTTATGGATACTACAGTCAATATTTATTTATGAGTCCGCAAAAGTCTTTCATGATAGTCAAACCTCATTATAAGAGAGAACAAAATATGTGTTGCAGTTTGAAAACAAATCACATAATATTTTGTCTTTACATCCGGGTGCCTTTTACTTGCAAAGTTAAGAGTTATCTTTAAAATGCGCCGCCTTTAGATATAATAATTATATTCTTAATCGCCTTTATTTCGACTGAACTCAATACCCATAGTCCCCCTGCTGGAGATATAGTTCAGCTTTAATAGACATACACGGAATGAAGCGTGAAACTAGTGTTACGTGTTAGTAGAGATGCGTGCCCTATACCAAACTATATAGGTTACTGTACAGGGCGGACCATGGCTCTAGGGACTAGGTCTCCTTCTAAACTGCTAACATATCACTTCTTATTCACTTAAAGTTTGATCACGACATTCTAATGCTCTAATCATGCTAATAGAAATAAAGCGTGAGTCCTCCCTTAACATGCTTAAGCATACTTGACGTAGATAGACTTCCATTAAGGATTTTAGTCCTGTATTGGAGAAAGTATATCATTTAAGCAATCATAGATGTGCTCATGGTTGTTATTAGCATCGACAAGATTTTTGTTTAAATCTCCAGCACACCCCCCCCCCCCCACCCACTCCCATGTGTAGAATCACTGCAACATTTATATACGACATGTTTCATCAGCCTATGTATATAATACTATTACCATGAGTACATGACGTTGGTTTCCACAAATTAATGACGGCCTCACATTATAGAGTGTAACATATAAAACATGTGATGACATATAAATAGCTAGCGCGGCATCTGTAATACACACCAAGTAAAGTTTAAAGCAGGAAGTATCGGGGATTTCCCAGACACATGTCTCTTACATGGTTATATTTATGACAATAAAAGACCAGATGATACTTGAAAGAAGGTCATTCGCTTTCATGTGCCCCTACTTCGAAATGAAAAAAAGAGCCGGGAAAAGAGGTCATGGACCTTCGTGTGCCTCATTGCTTATGCCCCACGGTTATAAAGCAGATTATACCACCATTTAGCAAAACGAAGTTGATCAAACTCGTGAGGATACGCCAATTGCTAATAACAAACACGAGTAGAACTGTCTTTTATTGTTATCAATGTGCGGGGCAATCTGAGTGACCAGATACTTAATTAAATGATTAATTAGTGGTTAGGTTATTGAAATTGACAGGATGTATGTACCAACGAGTGGTGGGGGGGGGGGGGGGGGGGTAGCGGCCCACAACAATCATTCGATTCAAACCCTCCGTGTTTCTTTACAAATACACAGTCTACCATAGGATGTGAAGCTTTAACCTTGAAACATATTCTTCCTGATAACGACGTGTCTTGTATTCAAATTTAAGATGCAAACATGATAGGGCGCTATGGACGCGTTATAATATAATGGCAATACGTACTTTCAAAATCTTTAACATGTCCTGGGGATTTTGAGCAAGATAGACATTTATATTCCGCTATAGACAGGCACGATAGTGTCATTGATTTAAATATTTATTTCAAGAGTTCTTTAATACAATTTGCGGTCATATTTCATCCCCGTAAATGTAAATTGTTGATGTTTTGCAAAACATTGCCCAGTATTGGGCACTCAGAGAAAATATCCGTCTAGGCTGTTAGGATGTCTTTCACTTTCAGTAATAAAACGCAACAGATATCGGATTGCCTTGAGTCCCACTCAATGTGGTCGCATGAGGAACACCCTCTCAGATTACATCTTCAGTTGCCCTTCAAATGAGTCTATTAAATTACAACTCAAGATACACTTTTTCAAAGTTGCTTATGAACAGGATCAGGTTGTATGTTTAACTGCTTATGCTTCATTTTTGTGTATTATTCATATGTATGTTTGATTGTGTATTTCTGTATATGTCTTTTTGCTATACTGTATAGTTGTCTTTTCAAGTTGCGGCAAACTTTGTATATTTCTAGATAATCCACTGGGTTGATGTTTAGGTGCGGGTTAAAAATGATATGTCACCAATGTGTCTGGCTAAAGTAATTTTAACTGAGTTGAACTCAAATGTTGTGACGATACCTGTCAGCCCAAAATGTTAGTACTGGTTCCGCTTCTGCTATCGATATATAGCTCATGCAGCGCTATATAATTTGGACAAGAAACAAGCACGAATCCAGAGCATATCTGTTTTATCTGGACTTGTCTAGCATTATGTAAACATAAGCTGCCCCTTGTTTTGGTAGTCAAACCTCTGGTTTGTCTCAACTGGTCTGGTGGTTTATCTACTCTCTAAATGTAAGAGAGTGGTTTTCCACTCTTTCAAGGAGTTAAACGCACGTTTTTGAGTGGAAAAACACTCTAAAAGGAGTGAAAGGGGATTTTATAGAACAATGTTCCACTCTATTGAGAGTGAAAAATTAACTTTCACACTCATTTTAGAGTGGAAATTTCTAAAACGGGTTGTCCTGCGTTTCACTCCCTTCACTCTTTTTCGAGTGAATTTCCACTCTTTCCACTCGTTTTACATTTAGAGAGTACTCATTGAATATCTGACTTGTTATTTAATATTTTGCTCTCTTGATCCTTATGTTATTTCTTGCTAGTTTTGTTGCTCTTCAGGCGCCATTTGCGCGCTTTATAAATGTTCACTATTATTATTATCATTAATAATATATATCATGCTGAATGAAATATAGGCCTATATATATGGATAGGAATCTGACAAAATTGTGCTGGATCTTGAAGCAATTTGTATGAGGTAATTGTTGAATAGACATACCGTATTAGTTGAGATTTTCACAGGATATTATGCTTTCCCAACACGTGGGATAATTTCTCAACAGTTGTCAATGTATCCCCTTTTTGTAATTAGGTCATTACGCGCCCGAGCCAATTTTTCATATTTTGATACAGTAGCTGACTTCATTCTAGATTCTCGTTCCTAAGCAGAGAGCTGTCGATTTCCAATGGGATGGGCATTGCAGTTAGTTCTTATAATTTGTTTGATTGCAAATTTCATTTTAAATTAGCTGAAATTCTGTCGTCTAGACAATAATATTTACCAAATGCAATTAACATTGAAAGTGGGCTAATGTCCCCTAGGGCTTTGCATTAATGTTAAAAATGTAGATGGGGTGTTTACTCAACAATTGTGTGTAATGCAGATTCTATTTTTGTACGAAAATCGCATTCTGGATTATTGATGCATACCTATGCTCCGATTTCAAAACAAGTGCTATTTTACATTTATATTGGAATACGCGCCAGAAGAATGAATAAAATATAAAACGGAAAAGAGATAATCATAGATCCATAGGGATCACCCTATAGACCTACGCGAGTACACATGACCTTATTGTGTTCAAGGAACATGTCGGAACCAGCACACGGAATCTCATGTCATTTGAAAGGAAGCAATTGGATCCAATTGCTCCCAATCAATCAAAAAACTACCCCTCCCACTACCATTGTCATAATTGTAAATTGTTTACTATAAGGATTCATGTCAATAAAACCCAAGGGGCGTCGAAATTTGCTTATTTTATCACAGAAAAAAATCAATACTGTAGATGACATGAGTTTCCGTGGACCGGTTCCGACATGCACGGGAGGGATGTGTGTGTGTGTGTTGATTGTAAAAGTTCTCATTAATGGGAAAGATTGGTTGTAACCAAAACAGGCAATATGTTCATTGTAGACTAACCAAATAAAGTCATTATCTAGTGTTTTTATCCTTTTTTCTTTTCTTTTTTTTTCTTTTTTTAAAGAAGAAAACCGCATATTCCCTGCCCAAAAAAGTTAATTTGAAAAAATATCATGTTTTATTAATGATTTTCTTTCCGAGATATCGACGATAATGTAAATTGTATTCCATAGAGCTGTGTATAAAAGCACATCTTCTCCACCCCACTGTCTTTTAATACAAGATTGTGCGACATTGGCGCTTCTCGGACACGTGCCATAGACATAAATGATTGCTTTAAACGATTTAAAGTTTAACATGTATATTTATCGAAATGACCAAAATATGAGGGTCTAATTTTCGCTAGTAGGAACAAAATTCGGAGAAAAACTTTTTTTAAAATATCCAAAATATAGTTTTAAACGTATTACGCTCTAATGAGAACAAAAAAATATTTTGAATGTATGTTTTGCATACTTCCGTAAACCCCCCCTCTCCGAACGGCGCGGGGTCTAACATGATCTAAATAGTATTTAAAAAGACATTTTTGATTCTAAGACACGTGGAGTTGACACTAATGATCTTTACCAAATCTTTAAGGTTGAATTTAAGTTTTGCAATCTTCCGTAACCCCCCCCCCCCCTCTTGATTCTAAGACACGTGGAGTTGATAGACACAATTTTTTAAAGAGATTTTGAATTCAAGTCATGTATACTTCAGCATGCCAGCACCCTCTCCGTTCACCGCCGCGTGGAATTTACTGAAATAATCTTTTTAAAAGATTTTGAATTTAAGTTCTGCTAACTTCTGCACCCCCCCCCCCCCCCTTCCCGGTCTATTCGCCGCCGCCGCCGCCGCCGCCGCCGCCGCCGCGTAGAGTTGACAGAAATAATATTTTCAGAAGATTTTGAATTCAAGTTCTGCATACTTCCGCACCCACCTCCGGCCCTCCCCTCCCGCGTTCGCCGCCCGCCGCGTTCTGCTATAGTAATGGGCCGTATCGACTTCAGCCATGTCGGAACCAGCACACGGAATCTCATGTCATTTGAAAGGAAGCAATTGGATCCAATTGCTCCCAATCAATCAAAAAACTACCCCTCCCACTACCATTGTCATAATTGTAAATTGTTTACTATAAGGATTCATGTCAATAAAACCCAAGGGGCGTCGAAATTTGCTTATTTTATCACAGAAAAAAATCAATACTGTAGATGACATGAGTTTCCGTGGACCGGTTCCGACATGATCAAGTATATAGGCCACGATTTTATTTGTTTCATTGGACGATTGTGCAGTTACAGAGAACTGTTTTTTTATAAATCTATTTTGCTGCTTTAAATTAGTACTTGAAGTAGATTTTCTACTTCAGAAGCTTGAACCTACCAGTAAATAGGACTATATATATAGAAACAATGCACTAAAATGAATTTGAGATCAAATTTATTTGAAAGTCTTATTCAAAATTTAGGCCATGGGATTCTTTTAACGAGTCATTAATATGTAGTTACAGGGGGAAATGTATTTAAAAAGTGTTTTCTAGATTAAGATAGAGGTTTAAACTAATTCAGCATTTTTTCCGCTATGAATGTGTACTTACGGAGCCGTTAAGAAATATTGCAATGACGCCTAGGAACCAACATGAGTGGCATTAGTGTAAAGAGGGTAAAGACCGTTTTAGATATTGCAATGACGTCTAGGAACCAACACGAGTGGCATTAGTGTAGAGACTGGTTTAGCTGAATAAAATCGCCGCTAACTCAAATGAATCGCATGAATACTGACAACAAGGACTTAAGTCTCAATACAATACTCGGCGGATTGCTTTGATGATAAAGGAGTAACAGGATATTGACTTGACGTTAACTGGGTTAGAAAGTTAAGCTCGCGACGAATGTTCTCCTCCACTCTCACTGTTAAATGCCTTGTGCGTACGTATTAAGATAAAACATGTTTAGAAGTGTATGTGAAGGATAAAACATTGCCAAATTGGCGGAGCGGAATTAGGAATGGGAGAACATATATATCCATTCATGGAACACTGCAACAACATTTTAATTCATCTAAAAATTCCCGGAAATTTTTGAAATAAAACACGTTGCCTTAGATGGTTATACTTATGACGATGTGGAAACCAGACGATACTTTAAAGAAGGTCACGCGTTTTTATATGTGTTCCTACTTGGCAATAAGAGAACAGATCTGAGAAAAGAGATAATGGACCTTCGTGTGCCTCCACGTATATGGTCAATCCAACAAAAAGTGTCCACGGCTAGATGCGAGTACGCATAACCTTATTGTGTTGAAGGAATCAGGTATATAGGCCACGATTTTATTTGTTTCATTGACGTCATTGCAATATGTCTAACAATGGCCTACATTTTGGATACAACTTTCAAATTAATTTGATCTCAAATTCATGTTAGTGCATTATTTTTATAGATAGGCCTATTTACTTACTGGTAGGTTCAAGCTTCTAAAGTAAAAAATCTACTTCGACTACTAATTTAAAGCAGCAAATACACTTCATAAAAAATAGTTCTCTGTAACTTGCACAATCGCCCTGGGAACCAACATTTGTGTAGAGACTGGTTTAGCTGAATAAAATCGTCGCTAACTCAAACGAATGGCATGAATACTGACGACAAGGACTTAAGTCTCAATACAATACTCGGGGGATTGCTTTGATGATAAAGGAGTAACAAGATATTGACTTGATGTTAACTGGGTTAGAAAGTTAAGCTCGCGACGGATTTCTCATCCACTCTCATTGTTAAATGCCTTGTGCGTACATATTAAGATAAATCATGTACAGAAGTGTATGTGAAGGATAAGGCATTGCGAAATTGGTAGAGCGGCATTAGGAATGGGAGAAGACATCTATCCATTCATGGAACAATGCAACATCATTTTAATTCATCCAACAATTCCCCGAAAATTTTGAAATAAAACACATTGCCCTAGATGGTTATACTTATGACGATGTGGAAACCAGACGATACTTTAAAGAAGGTCACGCGTTTTCATATGTGTTTCTACTTGACAAAAAGAGAACAGATCCGGGAAAAGAGATAATGGACCTTCGTGTGGAAGGATTGCCTACAGTGATCACTCTAATAGATTGAAAGTCACTCCTTGAAAGAGTGGAACCATGTTCACTCCAAAAAAGAGTGAATTTTGTTCACTCCTGGAACGAGTGAATTTTCACTCTTCGAAGAGTGCCTACAGTGATCACTCCCTTGGAGTGAAAAAGAGTGAATATATAAGGAGTGTATTTCACTTATTTAGACTGAACTTCACCCTCATTGAGAGTGAACAATAATGGAACATTTTAATTACTTAATCACATTCACATAAATAACTTGCAATTCAATAGAAAATTTGAATAACAAACAAAGAGTCATTATCCAAACTATACTTACCTTTTCTCAACCAAACAACTACTGTCATTTGCCTCTGTTACATTATCACTTCCTTTCGGTAGTGAAACGATATCATATATCAACATGATATTTCTATATGTAAAGTATCTGAATCTACTTTCTATGGTGGTTTTTTATCGATGATGTTTTTACGCGTT
The DNA here is from genome assembly GCA_035610835.1 of Ophiura sarsii. Taxonomy (NCBI): domain Eukaryota; kingdom Metazoa; phylum Echinodermata; class Ophiuroidea; order Amphilepidida; family Ophiuridae; genus Ophiura; species Ophiura sarsii. Next base: position 794,614 of record CM069446.1, on the reverse strand, counting down.
TCATTAATGTTATTTATGTTTAATCATTATTTTGACTTTAAAATCATTGCAGAATCAATTTAACATTGATATCATCATTAATTATCACTTCAAAAATGTTTATCATAAAATAAAGAATATTTTGAGTTTTTGAATATTTTTCTATTTGATTGTGTTCCGGCTCTCAAATTAAATCTGGTACAACTGATCACTCGCACAGAGTGAAAAGTCACTCGACACGGAGTGAAAATTACTCTTTTTGAGTGACAATAATGTCACTCTGGACAACGAGTGACATTTTCACTCTTACATAAATCTGGGATAACTCATCAATTGCACAGAGTGAAAAGTCACTCGACACCGAGTAACATATCACTCTTTACGAGTGACAATGACTTCACTCTGTACAACGAGTGACAATTTCACTCTTTTACATTAAGAGAGTGGTTTAGTAGCTGAGATTATTTAGGAACAAGAGCCGTTGATTTCCAATGGGATGGGGATTGCAGCTATGTTCTTATAATTTGTTTGATTGGAAATTTAACGTTTTAATTAACTGCCGTCTGATGTCGTCTTATGTCCCTGTGGGCTTTGCATTAATGTTAGTTATGTAAATGGGGTATTTACTCAACAGTTGTGTGTAATGCAGATTTTATTTTTATATGAAAATCATATTCTGAATTCTTGGTGCATGCCCATGCTCCGAGATTCAAAACAAGTGCTGTTTTACATTTATATTATATTGGTATACGCGCAAGATGAATAAATACAATATAATAGATAAACGGAAATGTGGTTTTCATAGGTATACATAGGGATCCAACTAATACTCTATCGCGAGTACGCATGACCTTAATGTGTTAAAGGAATCAGGTATATAGGCCATACATTTTTTTTCCTTGTTATTTTTGCTGCTGTAAATTAGTAGTTGAAGCTTTTTTAAAGTGGTTGTTCTACTTTAGAAGCTTGAATCTACCAGTAAATAAATGAGCCTATCTATAGAAAACTAAAATGAATTTGAGATCAAATTTATTTGAACCAAAATGTAGGTAATTGTAAGAAATATTGCAATGACGTCTAGGAACCAGCATGAGTGGCATTTGTGTAGAGACTGGTTTAGCTGAATAAAATCGCCGCTAACTCAAATGAATCGCATGAATACTGACAACAAGGACTTAAGTCTCAATACAATACTCGGGGGATTGCTTTGATGATAAAGGAGTATCAAGATATTTACTTGATGTTAACTGGGTTAGAAAGTTAAGCTCGCGACGGATTTTTTCTCCACTCTCATTGTTAAATGCCTTGTGCGTACGTATCAAGATAAATCATGTATAGAGAAGTGTATGTGAAGGATAAGACATTGCGAAATTGGCGGATCAGCATTAGGAATGGGAGAAGACATCTAACCATTCATGGAACAATGCAACAACATTTTAATTTATCCAACTCTTCCCCGAAAATGTTGAAATAAAACACGTTGCCCTAGATGGTTATACTTATGACGATGTGGAAACCAGACGATACTTTAAAGAAGGTCACGCGTTTTCATATGTGTTTCTACTTGACAAAAAGAGAACAGATCCGGGAAAAGAGATAATGGACCTTCGTGTGGAAGGATTGCCTACAGTGATCACTCTAATAGATTGAAAGTCACTCCTTGAAAGAGTGGAACCATGTTCACTCCAAAAAAGAGTGAATTTTGTTCACTCCTGGAACGAGTGAATTTTCACTCTTCGAAGAGTGCCTACAGTGATCACTCCCTTGGAGTGAAAAAAGAGTGAATATATAAGGAGTGTATTTCACTCATTTAGACTGAACTTCACCCTCATTGAGAATGAACAATAATGGAACATTTTAATTACTTAATCACATTCACATGAATAACTTGCAATTCAATAGAAAATTTGAATAACAAACAAAGAGTCATTATCCAAACTATACTTACCTTTTCTCGACCAAACAACTGCTGTCATTTGCCTATGTTACATTATCACTTCCTTTCGGTAGTGAAACGATATCATATATCAACATGATATTTCTCTATGTAAAGTATCTAAATCTACTTTCTATGGTGGTTTTTTATTGTAATTTATATTCAATCATTATTTTGACTTTAAAATCATTGCAGAATCAATTTAACATTGATATCATCATTAATTATTACTTCAAAAATGTTTATCATAAAATAAAGAATATTTTGAGTTTTTGAATATTTTTCTATTTGATTGTGTTCCGACTCTCAAATTAAATCTGGTACAACTGATCACTCGCACAGAGTGAAAATTACTCTTTTCGAGTGACAATAATGTCACTCTGGACAACGAGTGACATTTTCACTCTTACATAAATCTGGTATAACTCATCAACCGCACAGAGTGAAAAGTCACTCGACACCGAGTAACATATCACTCTGTACAACGAGTGACAATTTCACTCTTTTACCTTAAGCGAGTGGTTTAGTAGCTGAGATTATTTTAGATCCATTATACTACGCAGAGAGCCGTTGATTTCCAATGGGATGGGGGTTACAGCTATGTTCTTATAATTTGTTTGATTGGAAATTTAACGTTTTAATTAACTGCCGTCTGATGTCGTCTTATGTCCCTGTGGGCTTTGCATTAATGTTAGTTATGTAAATGGGGTATTTACTCAACAGTTGTGTGTAATGCAGATTTTATTTTTATATGAAAATCATATTCTGAATTCTTGGTGCATGCCCATGCTTCGAGATTCAAAACAAGTGCTGTTTTACATTTATATTGGTATACCCGCGAGATGAATAAATACAATATAATAGATAAACGGAAATGTGATTTTCATAGGTATACATAGGGATCCCATTAATACTCTATCGCGAGTACGCATGACCTTAATGTGGAATCAGGTATATAGGCCATATTTTTTTTCTTTGTTATTTTTGCTGCTGTACATTAGTAGTTGAAGCTTTTTTAAAATAGATGTTCTACTTTAGAAGCTTGAATCTACCAGTAAGTAAATAGGCCTATCTATAGAAACAATGCACTAAAATGAATTTGAGATCAAACTTATTTGAACCAAAATGTAGGCCATTAGTAAGAAATATTGCAATGACGTCTAGGAACCAACAAGAGTGGCATTAGTGTAAAGACCGGTTTAGCTGAATAAAATCGTCGCTAACTTAAACATGCTAAACGAATGGCATGGATACGGACAAAGTCTCAATACAATACTCGGGGATTGCTTTGATGATAAAGGAGTAACAGGATATTGACTTGACGTTAACTGGGTTAGAAAGTTAAGTTCGCGACGGATTTTCTCCTCCACTCTCATTGATAAATGCCTTGTGCGTACGTATTAAGATAAATCATGTACAGAAGTGTATGTGAAGGCTAAGACATTGCGAAATTGGTAGAGCGGAATTAGGAATGGGAGAAGACATCTGACCATTCATCCAACAATTCCCCGAAAATGTTGAAATAAAACACGTTGCCCTAAATGGTTATACTTATGACGATGTGGAAACCAGACATTACCTTGCAGAAGTTCACGTGTTTTAATATGTGTTCCTACTTGGCAAAAAGAGAACAGATCTGGGAAAAGAGATAATGGACCTTCGTGTGCCTCCACGTATATGCCCGACGGTTGTTAAGCAGATTATCCTCCTATTATCAGCCAAATAAAGTTGATCAAACTCGTGAGGATACAAATTGCGAATACAAAATACGAGTTCAACTGTCCTTTATGTTTATCAATGTACGGTGGCACACTACACTTTTAATGGTATGAACGTAAAACGGTTCATGACAAATATTTATTTTTACTGTGTATGTATCTTTTTGCAGATTTAAGATCATTGTTGTATTTTTGTTGTTTTTTGAATCTGTTATTCATTTGTTGTAAAGCGTTTGAGTTTAGATCTCACTAAAGTAATGCGCTCTATAAATGTGTGTTATTATTATTATTATTATTATTTGGGGCATTAAATGCCTTGTATTTTTGTATTATTCGCCATGAAGAATCTTATGTGCCGAACCTCCTTTAAAAAGTTAAAGAACCAAATTTGGATGAAACTGAAGTAAGTAAAATGTGTTATATCGTCAGTAAAAGTACCTACATCGTTGAATTTCATTGAGCTCCGTAGCAATACAGTTGGCAAGTCAATGCTCTCTGTAGACCTAATCATGAAAGAAAAGACATTTTGTAACTTGACATGAATTTGTTCATAACATTTTTAAAAGTTCAAGTAATTGCAAAAAAAGAATTGAAACCGAACATTCTAAACTTCAGGCTATCCTCATGCTGGTTATTATCATATGAAAGGGTACGTAGTACATACAAAATGGGATTTTGGGAAAAGATGGAAGTAAAGATATCGCAAATACCTTTTAGGCTGTTTTAAATCCCAAGCTGTTGTTGAGTGCAGATAAGATTTCTCTGAATACAATCGATGTGGCTTGGGAACCGGAAATGAACATGAATATTTTGATATCCTGATACTTGCATGCGATGCACTTACAGTGACTAAGGTCTAATACCATTTTGAGTAACGTTGGAGTCATTAACTTGTTCTGGTAACTGTATCTTTATCTGTATCTAATTCACCTAGAGCCAAAGCTGGTGGTTGATTATACTCAGATACCGGTATTACAGATTCAAAATTTAGGGGCTATTTTAGTAACGATTAATTGCGCAAAATCGACGTATGTATCTTTATTAAATTTAAGGTATTTTTGCGTATTCTTCGGCAGCTTAATAAAACGAAGTACAATTTCGGAGATCTGAGGCAACTTAGGGGTGACGTCTAAACTCAACAGCCGGCTGACCGGCGGTTCAGTGCGGTTGGACCGCTATGCATTGTTTAGAACAATAGAAACCGGTTCCAACCGCACAGAACCGGGCGGAACTGGCGGTCAACTTGCGGTTTAGTTTTGAAGTCATCCCTTAGTGCAACTTTGGAGGATTTGAAATAACTTTAGTAGGATATTTTCTACACATATTTTTATTTTAATGTTATCACAATCGTTTATAAATAGTACAAACATTTAAATCAACCTCAACGACTTAGTATTTTTGTAAAGACATGCATGGATGGAGTACAGTGAGACAATACGTTGATTACAATTCAATGCTTTTCAGTTCTGCTACTTATGTCTTTTGTTAAGTTGTGGTTTTTGTGAGTAGTTGGCCATTGTTGGTTCTAGATGACAATTCCTGATTCGAGTTTTTAGAGACACCATGTATACATGTACATGTACATGTATATGGTTCACAGTTGATCGATACAAGCATGTAGCATGTCTGTAGAATTTGGGGCAGAGGACTTCTTTAGGGTCCATATCCAAACTCTCAGTGCTTTTAAATTGTTTTTCTAGCGATTTCAAAGCGCTTTTCCAACGGTATTTCGTTCTATTGTTAAAAGCATCGGAAAAAGATCGGTGATTAACTAGAAACCTCTCTACTTATCTGGCGTTAACAATAGAACTATTGTAGTACTCTGGATGACTCAATTAGTGAAGCAAACACATCAAAGCGCGAGGAAGGTTGTGTTATATTCTTTAAGAAATACTATTTATAAGCTTTTTAAATCCGATCATAAAATGTTTACGTTCACCGCCGATCAATGTATCTGGTCGTCTAGAAATATGAATTAAGCTACCGCTCCATCACTCTATTCATCTATTGTTTGGCGCAGTATTGCCAAGATATTGTGAAAGTAGCCCATTTTCCCCTTCATTCCATTGAAATCAATGCTGAAAACATTTTGGCGATAGGTCACGTAACATATTTGTACAATGGATGGGTGATGACGGAGGGGGCGTAATATATTGACCATCGTGTTTGGAAGTATTATACAATATAATACCTATGTATTATACAATATATAATCCAAGTCATTAGTTTAGAGAGGATATTGTTTCCGACTTTTGTCCTTTCGATTTTAGCCTCCTATTTAAGAGATATTTGTATTTTGAACCCTATGTAATGTTTTTCTTCAAAACGTTTATGTATAGCCTTCATTAGCTCAAACGTCAAAGCGCCGGCTTCACAATCATGAGGTCAGTGGTTCGAATCCTGCGGATGGGGATGGTTTTCTTTTCTGTTTTGTTATTACACTGTTTGTTTTTATAAATTGACAGGATTGCTTATCGTTCGCTATATTTATTGAATGGTGAATGATACTTTTTTTCTTTTGCAATTTTCACTGCGATAAAGAATGTTCTGTAAATATAATTGTGTTTACTACTCCTAGGCCTACATTGAATGGCCCCTAGCTAGTCTATGAACATGATCTGCAAAGGCCAATTGTTATGTAAATAAGAAGCCAGTCGGCTCATGTCCTTGAATCGATTGACCTATTTCCTACACCACCGAAACATTATTTCAATAATAATAATACAGGCACATTGATTTGTATTACATAACGGCTGGCATTTACTTTACAAGTTTAGCTCAATCGATAATAACACACAAAGAGTTTCTATTGTATTATTGGCATGTTGCATAGGAATAGGACAGTTCGGTGGTATACCGCGGTTCATTCACATTTCATGATGCCTTGCACACTAAACAGTCAGTGGAAAATTAAAATGAAATCGCAAATAATTCCACATTCCAAAATAAACTATAATTGAACAAAAATGAATAATTATACGAATGATAAACAATATCGAAAACTAATACAAAATGTATATAAACGATTAAAATAAAATTTCAAGACGTGATAGGAGTCGAACCCACGACCTCCGGTTTACTAGTCCAATGCTCTACCGCTGAGCCAACTATGCGCTATGTGAACGCAATAACAAACAAAAGTAATATGGTTCAACATACCACTCTTCTCTAAATTGGATGTTTAAAATGCTTTATATTTCTTAATCTTTGTTGTTTTAAGATAGTTTCTCGTTCAAAAGTTGATTATTTACTGTTAAAGAAAGTAATTCTGATTTAAATGTAACGAATAACACTATTTTGAAACAATTCTAGATTATATTTCGTTTGTACAGCATTTTGTCGATTTATGTGCACACTTTTACGACTTAGTATTGCATCATGGGCTTTTTGCCGGGCACGCGAGGACTTGGGAGCGAAGCGAGTCATGTGATTTTTGTCCAGGACAAACACTTGAGATGTACACGCCCCTTTGCAAGTGTACGGGGAAGTGTACGGGTGAACATGACAAACCAAAACAGTCTAGTAAGTAACCGCCTCCGTGGCGCAATTGGTAAGCGCGTTCGGCTGTTACCCGAAAGGTTGGTGGTTCGAGGCCAGCCGGGGGCGTTGTTTCTTTTTGCATTCAATGTAGATCGACAAATCACATCACAGTAAAAATTTAATGTTGACAAAATCACAGACCACTTACACAAAAATCGCATCTGCACATGCTCCTGTCGTGATCGAAATCCAACACACAAGCAATGGGCGAGTTTTATAAGTGTTACGATAAGCCTAGCAATGAATAGGCGGCTATAAACATATCGTTTGAGTCGGGGTCGCCCAGGGTCTCAAAAAGGGGGCTAAAGAACTGAACTGAGTGGATTTTATGACGAAAAATATGGTCTTATAGGAACTGATTTTTTCCCCAAAAAAATTGGTCTTGAGAACTACAATCAAGGAAAATAATAGTTGGCACACTTGACGCAACTTATTACAAATATCCCTGTGCTCGCAATTGAGATCAGACTTGGGACATAGCACTGTTTAATAGAAAGCAAAAGTCTCCCCCTTTCTTATATCCTTCCCCATCCCCCATCAATCAATGTTGGGGGACCTACCATGGCTTCTGATAATATGACTCGGATCAACATTGCCTCCGGGGAGAGGGGCGGGTTTTTTCCCGTAATTAAGACAAAGTGTGCCAACCTTTTTTTCCTTGATTGTAGCCTATAGTTCAATTTTCGATTTATTTTGGTTTAAGAACGCAAAATTTTCGAAAAATTGGGGCTTTGGAACACAAAATTGGTGCTTTGGAACGCAAAATTTCGCGATTTTTGAATTTTCAATGAAAACGGGGTCTTAAGAACTGATGCAGGCTCAAAAGGGGGGGGGGGGGGGGTCATAAGAACTAGCAGCAGAGGGTGAAAAGGGGGTCTTCAGCGCGGCACCTAACTATACCCTTTTCAAATGTCAGTGCCCCCCCCCCCCCCCCCGGGACTTGTACTAGAAACCCGATAGGTGTACAATCTGGCAAATGGGTCGCTCTCTACGTCACAACAGGGGTCGGGTGAACACTGGTCAGCTTAATAACACAATCTTCCTCGCGCTTTCATGTGTCTGCTTCACTAATTGGGCCATCAAGAGTACTACAATAGTTATATTGTTAACGCCAGATAAGTAGAGAGGTTTCTAGTTAATCACCGATCTTTTTCCGATGCTTTTAACAATAGAACGAAATACCGTTGGAAAAGCGCTTTGAAATCGCTAGAAAAACAATTTAAAAGCACTGAGAGTTTGGATATGGACCCTTAGTGATATCATGGTGATAGGCATGTTCAGACGGGCATAAATGATCGGCGTAAATTTAGACCCTACAGCAATTAAAATTCCACAATTAATCCCTCTACACCGGACAGTTGTCCACACGGTACTAAATACAACGTTACTCCTAAGTTTTCCGACAAAGTTAACACGACCATCGCAGGGGTCTCACGAGTAAATATCGGAGTACACCCTTTGACCTTTGACCGATGACAACCGCGCGAGTTGTGATTATTTCGAATCCCATTTTTGGCAGCCTGGTGCTAAGCATTGGTGTCCAGTTTACATACGATTTATTCCGTTATTTTTTAAATTGTCGGTTCCTTTATTCGATTATTTCAGCTAGATTTATTCATCTCGCTTGTAAACATGAATTCAAGATCGAAATTTCTCTTTTTGTTACTAATTTTTCGCCTTTTTCGGATGGTGGTTTACAAGATGTAAGGCCTAGTAAAAAAAGTTCCATGTTTCCCTTCCCCGCAAAAAAAAAAGAAAGATAAATAAATAAATAAATAAATTTTAAATTTTCAGAGCTTTATTTAATTGGTCACCTAAACAGCATCGATTGACCCCTACCTGACTCCTCGAGTGACCTATATCATGCTCAAGTATAAAATTATCTTGGTTTGTTGAAATAATTTAGAAATCCTTTCATTAATTCAAGACACATACAGTTATGAATTATTTTTAACATTTGAAAAATACCTATATTCAGTAAATGATCATTAAATAGGGGAAGAGAAGTGTTGATTGTAACATAATAAAACACTGATTTGTTTATTTTTGAAATTGAGTTACACAAATTATAACTGCTGTTATGCATGTTATGTTAATAGCATTCAAAACCTATTTGTTATTTTATCCATCATTCATAAATGAAACATCTCTCTTTACCAGATCACAGACATGCATAGGCTACAAACAACAATATAATTTTATTTGACCCAAATTGAAGAGAAAAACATATATATGCAAAAATTTAGTTACAAATCTTTACAGTGTTACCGTATATCATTTTACAGGCAACACGTCTATTGCACAAATAATAAACAAAATGTACTGAATTTAGATGGGGTTTTTTGTTTCTCTGGCAAGTATAGTGGAAAATCTGTTTAGGAGTGTCCCCGACACAGTCAGTTGATCACTTTCGACTTGTCGGCCATCTTGGGAAAATAATAGCAAAAAAATGGAAAATAGTAAATAGTAAGATCCTCCCTCCTCCTTTTTTTAAAATGTCCGGACGGGAAACATGTTACTTATTTTACTATGCCTTATACATCGAAAGGTCGCATTTACACCAGAGACCGTCTTAAGTGCATCCACACGGGCGTGCTAATCCGAACTGCAGCTCGTGTTCAGCGCGTTACTCCTGAGAAATCTCAGGATTAAATCGGTTCAGAGTAAGGTCGGATTAGTTAACACGGATGCCGTCCACACGGTCATTACTCGCAAGTTTAACATGGACAATCGTTAATCTGATCTTACTCTATACGAATTTACGCCTGTCTGAACGCAGCTATAGACACAGTTTCGTAATCCTAAAACTAATCCGTTATAAATCAATAGCACGTGGCCACTATACTACCATTTACATGAATGTAATGCATGACCTTCAATACCACGTGAGCTGCTCAAACTATGACATGTTCATTAGGCGTGGAATTTAAAGGCAATCCGTCAAACGTGTGTATTATAGTTCCGAAAAACTTAAACAGACTTAAAAAGATGGATGGTACCGTAAATAAGTCCTTCGCGTGATTTCTTTTATTATTTCCACTCAGTTTTGTTTTATTTGTTTTGTGCTTTGTGTTTCTCCAAGAATAGGTATGGCACAAACGTGTAATATCGCGTTTCGAATCAATGAGGGCAACAGGCAAACAGTCGAAACGTTATTGACTGGCCATGGCTTGCGTGTCCAGTTTGATTAAATTTTGTTTCATTTAAAAAAATAAAATAAAAAACCAACGAAAAAGATAGATTCCTTGTTCATTCATGATAAAAATAAAACACTGTCAAGAATTTGAAAATTATGACTTTTCCAAAAGAAGAAGTCTTGAAGTGAGATTCGAACCAAGAATTTTTATCTGGAACCTGCGATCACAATTGCCCTAGCCCAAACTGTCGGCTTTACCAATTGATCTAAACGGGACTGCTATGTCAGATACTGTTTTATAACTACATGTATGATTGATGGTTCGGTATAAATGGACGGCCCTCTATCTTATTGGAAATAAATTGATTTAATAGCCATTCAATTATAATCCTGTAAGACCAGGATTATAGTGGTTTGCATAGTTACTTTCATTTTGTTGCTTAACTTGATCTACCAACCTAATATGCATCATCATAATTCTCCCTTAAATCATGATGAAGGAAACGTTTAAGATTACTGTGTGAAACATTTAAAATAAGCCAATAAATACATTTTGCTGTAGTTAATTTGTAGTATAAATGTGTTTTAGGACTATTAAGATCATTACTTTTTACAATCAGATTAATTATGTGCTTGTTTTTTAAAAAATAAAAATAAAGCTTGTATAATTGAGTAATAATTTTACATTCAAGTTTGCATTAATTTCTATATCACTAGGATTTCAAAAGAAATTGCAAAGGGTGTACTTGAGAATCGAACCACCAACCTCGTGATACTGAAGTTGACGCTTTACCAATTGAGCAATTCGTCTGTCCAGTGTCCATGAAATTATTTAGATAGTAATACAACTTTATAGTATTGAATATCGAATACACTAAACTCATTCGTGCTAATTTCTCTAGATCAAAAGAGGGCGCTCATACCTTTTTATATATTTTCAGCTTATTAACTATTAGTCAATGAGGGCTTATAGATGAAGTTTAACGGTATCTCACGCTGAATGAGATTTCTAATATTAATATATGGATAGGAAACTGATGAAATTGTGCTGGATCTTGAAGCAATTTGTATGAGGTAATTGTTGAATAGACATATTAGTTGAGATTTTCACAGGATATTATTCGTTCCCAACACGTGGGATAATTTCTCAACAGTTGTCATTGTATCTCCTTTTTGTAATTAGGTCATTACGCGCCCGAGCCAATATTTCATATTTTGATAAAGTAGCTGACCTCATTCTAGATTCTCAGTCCTAAGCAGAGATCCGTCGATTTCCAATGGGAAGGGCATTGCAGTTAGTTCTTATAATTTGTTTGATTGCAAATTTCATTTTAAATTAGCTGAAATTCTGTCGTCTAGACAATTACCAAATGCAATTTACATTGAAAGTGGGCTAATGTCCCTTAGGGCTTTGCATTAATGTTTAAAATGTAGATGGGTGCTTATTCAACAACTGTGTGTAATGCAGATATTATTTTTGTACGAAAATCGCTTTCTGGATTATTGGTGCATACTTATGCTCCGATTTCAAATCAAGTGCTATTTTACATTTATATTGGAATACGCGCGCCAGAAGAATGAATAAAATTCAATACGGAAAAGTGATTATCATAAGTCCATAGGGATCACCCTATACACTAACGCGAGTACGCATTACCTTATTGTGTTAAAGGAATCAGGTATAATTATAGGCCACGATTTTATTTGTTTCATTGGGCGATTGTGAAATTACAGAGAACTGTTTTTATAAAGTTGTTTTGCTGCTTTAAATTAGTAGTTGAAGTAGATTTTCTACTTTAGAAGCTTGTATCTACCAGTAAATAGGCCTATCTTTAGAAATAATGCACTAAAACGAATTTGATATAACATTTATTTGAAAGTTTTATTAACAATTTAGGCCATGGGATTCTTTCAACGAGTCATTATGTAGTTACATAGGGAAATGTATTTAAAAAGTGTTTTCTAGATTAAGATTTAAACAAATTCAGCATGTTTTCCGCTATGAATGTGTACTTACGGTGCCGTTAAGAAATATTGCAATGACGTCTAGGAACCAACATGTTTGGCATTAGTGTAAAGACCGTTTTAGATATTGCAATGACGTCTGTCTAGGAACCAGCATGAGTGGCATGCCGCGTGGCATTAGTGTAAAGATCGGTTTAGCTGAATAAAATCGTCGCTAACATACACATGTTAAACGAATGTCATGAATACTGACAACAAGGACTTAAAGTCTCAATACAATACTCGGGGGATTGCTTTGATGATAAAGTAGTAACAGGATATTGACTCGACGTTAACTGGGTTAGAAAGTTAAGCTCGCGACGGATTTCTCCTCCACTCTCATTGTTAAATGCCTTGTGCGTACGTATCAAGATAAATCATGTACAGAAGTGCATGTGAAGGATAAGACATTGCAAAATTGGTAGAGCGACATTAGGAATGGGAGAAGACATCTGACCATTCATGGAACAATGCAACAACAACTGTTCCCCGAAAATGTTGAAATAAAACACGTTGCCCTAAATGGTTATACTTATGACGATGTGGAAACCAGACGATACCTTGCAGAAGTTCACGTGTTTTAATATGTGTTCCTATTTTTCAAAAAGAGAACAGATCTGGGAAAAGAGATAATGGACCTTCGTGTGCCTCCACGTATATGCCCGACGGTTATTAAGCAGATTATCCTCCTATTATCAGCCAAACAAAGTTGATCAAACTCGTGAGGATACAAAATGCGAATACAAAATACGAGTTCAACTGTCCTTTATGCTTATCAATGTACGGTGGCACACTATACTTTTAATGGTTTGAACGTAAAAACGGTTCATGACAAATATTGACAATTTATTTTTACTGTGTACGTTTCGTTGTGTATCATTGATGTATTTTGTTTCGTTTTTTGAATCTGTTATTCATTTGTTGTAAAGCGCTTTGAATTTAGATCTCACTAAAGTAAAGCGCTCTATAATTGTGTGTTATTATTGGGCATTAAATGATTTGTATTTTTATATGATTCGCCATGAAGAATCTTATGTGCCGAACCTCCTTTAAAAAGTTAAAGAACCAAATTTAGATGAAACTGAAGTAAGAAAAATGTGTTATATCGTCAGTAAAAGTACCTACATCTTTGAATTTCATTGAGCTCTTTTAACCAGTTCGAACTGGATAGGGCATAAGCGCCTCAAATAGCATTATAGCTGGCAGGTCAGTTCTCTCTGTAGACCTAATCATAAAAGAAAAGACATTTTGTAACTTGACATGAATTTTTTCATAACATTTTAAAAGTTCACGTAATTGCAAAAAAATTTATAGTATTTCTTAAAGAATATAACACAACCTTCCTTGCGCCTTTGATCTGTCTGCTTCACTAATGCAGCCATCGAGAGTACTACAATAGTTCTATTGTTAACGCCAGATAAGTAGAGAGGTTTCTAGTTAATCACCGATCTTTTCCCGATGCTTTTAACAATAGAACGAAATACCGTTGGAATATCGTTGTAAAATCGCTAGAAAAATGCTTTAAAATCACTGTAGAGTTTGGATATCGCCCCTTACATTGTTTTGTTTTAGTTTGAGACGATGTAAAAACAGACGCTCCCTGACAATAAGAAGGTCATGCGTCTTCAGGTGCTCCTATTTGGCAAAGAAAACGAATGGGGAGGGGAGGGAGAAGTCAAGGACCTCATAAGCCTCCATGTATATTCCGCACGGTTGTTAAGCAGATTATGCAGCCATTATAAGCATAACGAAATTGATCAAACTTGTGAGGATACGAATTTCCAATAAAAAACACGAGTAGAACTGTCTTTTATATTTATCAATATGCGGGGCAATGACCAGATACATGATTACATGATTAATCCTTGTGTGTTATTGAAATTGATAAACAACTATGATAGCACTACACAGCTCATGCGCCATTTTCTTTTTAAATTTCGCGCGCCAAAGTGTAAACATTGTTAGAATATATATGTGCCAAAGGGTGGGTGTCGCGGGCCCGCACAATCATTCGGTTAAAAAATCCATGTTTCTGTACAAATACACATTCTACCATCGGTTGGGAAAGCTTTAAATCTTTACACATATTCGATGTTCGTTCCTGATATCAGCCTGTCTTCTATTCCAATATGAGAAGCTACCCGATAAGGCGCTATGGAAACGTGATAAAAAAGGATGATACATAGTATCAAAATCATTAACCTGTCCTTCGGCTGTTAGGCAGGATGGTAACTCGATAGGTTTGAAGATAATATATTCCGATACGGACAATGCGATAGAGTCATTGATTCAAATTAAATTTATTATATAGAGATATTCAATACAATTTACGGTCACTATTTCATCAGCATTAAAGGTAAATTGTTGAACTATTGCAAACGATTGCCCAGTATTGGGCACTCAGATAAAATATCTGTTTATGCTTTACTGTCAGCAATACAACGCAATGCCTTGAGTCCCACTCAATGTGGTGAATATTAATATACTGCTCAAAAAAGTTTGGAATATTTTTTCAAGCACAATATTTTTATATATTGCGGGATACGTTCATTAAGTGTAATACATCATGTTAAAGCTGATGTGTTCATCTTCACAATGATATCCAATTTGAAGCAATTTCTTGTTTCAGTGCTCAGCCAAATGCTTTAGAACATGGGAAGGTCGCAATCTGAAAGTACTGAAATCAACACTATTTTGTGCTTAAAAATCAATAGATCATCACACTACATTATAGTGGTCAATGTAACACTTCATTGAACAGACGGCAAAGATGTTCTTTTGAACACGAAATAGTGGTGATTTTGGCCCTTTCAGATTGTGACCTCCCCATGTTCTTAATCAAGTAGCTGAGCACTGTAAAAAGGGACTGCTTAATATTTGGTATCATTGTAAAGATGAACACATCAGATTTACATGGATATATAACATTTAATGAACATATCCCACGATATTTGAAAATCTTGTGCTTAAAAAAATATTCCAAACTTCTTTTAAGCAGTTTATAACGCTGAATGATATTTCAAATAGAAATATATGCATAAGCAATCTGACGAAATTGTGCTGAACATTGAAGTATTTTTTGTATAAAGGCCCTGTCACACCATAACGTATCGCCTCAACGTATGCCAACGTATGCGAAATATCGAAAAATACGTTGGTGTACGTTGGCGTACGCTGATATAAGTTAGGGGTACGTTGGGGATACGTCGTTTACGTTAAGAGCACGCTGTGATACGCTGTGACAATTTGGACCACGAAAAAATATTGAGCATGCTCAAAATTTCTCGACGTAATCAACGTGTGCTTAATACGTTCTGCATAAGTTCCCGGTAAGTTTGTGGTACGTTAAATATACGTTGACATACGCTGACATACGTTAGTGGTACGTTACTCGTACGTTACTCGTAAGTTGGTATACGTTGATGAACGTAGGCTGGGGGAAACGTACAGCCAACGTAGTGATAACGAGTTGATAACGTATATGTGTCGTATGTCTAACGTATGCCTGACGTATTTCCAACGAGTTTCGACGTATTCTCACGTATTCACCTTATGCCGGGCGATCGTGTAAGGCCCTGTCACGTATCCTTAAGCGTATCCATAGCGTATTGAACGTATACATAGCGTATGACTAACGTATTGATAGCGTATCACTAACTTATAGCATACTTATGACAGCGTATCACAGCGTATGCGAGCGTATGACTAACGTATGCTTAACATATACTTAACGTATTCGTAGCGTATGTCTGCCGTGTTCGACGTATCGTCAGCGTATCCTCGACGTACTACGAACACGTGGCTTATTATGCCGCTGTAGCACGTATAAATACCGCGCCGATCTCACATTACATCATTCCCGCCGATGTCATCAAGCAGTTAACATGCCTCCCAAGAAGAAGCAAGCAACCAGGGGCCGAGGCCGAGAAGGAGGAAAAAACAAGGCGGCCAAGACAGACCATGAAGAAATGAGGATGAGATACTCAAGGGACCCATTTATATACTCAAACCCTCCATAAGTTCCCAAAACGCCGAAGGCGCGCTAGCTGTACGATAGCCCTGTCACACCATGGCGTATCGCCTGAACGTATAACAACGTATGCGAAATATCGAAAAATACGTTGGCGTACGTTGGCGTACGTTGGTGTACGCTGATACAAGTTAGGGGTAAGTTTGGGATACGTCGTATACGTAAAGAGCACGCTGTGATACGTTGTGAAAATTTGGAACACGTCGAGCCCGCGAAAAATTATTGAGCATGTTCAAAATTTCTCGACGTACTCAACGTGTGCTTAACTTACGTTCTGCATAAGTTCCCGATAGGTTCGTGGTACGTTAGACATACGTTTACAAACGCTTACATACGTTAGACATACGCTGACATACGTTAGATGTACGTTAATCGTCTTAAGTTGTAGGTTGGACATATAGATTTACCCTTCTAGATATTTTAATAGTTATCATCTAGGCTGCGTTTACTTGAACTGGCAACACTTGTCCCGCCGTGTACGAAACTCAATTTCTGCAACGGCATAAGTCACGTGTTCGTTGTACGCCGAGGATACGCTGAGGATACGTCGAGCACGGCAGACATACGCTACGAATACGTTGGTCATACGCTCGACGATTGCATACGCTGTGATACGCTGTCATAAGTTTGTTATAAGTTAGTGATACGCTATCAATACGTTAGTCATACGCTATGTATGCGTTTAATACGCTATGGATACGTTTATTCCATCACCGATGTTGACGCAATTCGTTGGGAAGTTGGACGTTCTTGGACGTTCTCGGACTCTGACAATTTTCGAGCTATTTTTTGAATACGTCGGCATACGTTCAGGCCACGTTCAGGCCATACGCTATGGTGTGACAGGGCCTTAAGGTAAATAATTGTTGAGCAAACAAATCAGTTTGGATTGCCACAGGATGTTATTAGTTCCAAACACGTAGGATAATATCTCGACAGTTTTTCTTTTTTCTTTCTTTTTCATACTAGATCATTACGCGCCCGAGGTAAATTGCGATTATTTTTAATTTCTTCAAATTTGATATGGTTGCTCAGTGTATTAATTTGATACAGTAGCTGAGATTATTTTAGATCCCTTGTACTACGTATTGCGCAGAGGCCGTTGATTTCTAATGGGATGGGGATTACATTATTCTTATAAGTTGTTTGATTGGAAATTTAACGTTTTTAATTAACTGTCGTCTAGTGTCGTCTTATGTCCCTTTGGGCTTTGCATTAATGTCAAAATGTAAATGGGATATTTACTCATCAATTGGGTGCGCTGTAGATCTTATTTTTTAAATTAAAATCATAATCTGAATTCTAGGTACAGACCCATGTTCCGATGTTTAACATTTTGATTGGTTTACGCGCCAGCAGAATAAATAAAATATAACAGATAAACGGAAAAGTGGTTGGGTGGAGGCAACTCTTTAAACCGAAATGACCGATAAATATTGCAAAATAAACCTTTTGGATTTTTAGAACACGTGTCAGGTGTTAAAATGGTGTTCAAAATTGAACATCAACTTTGTTCGAAATAAGCACACCAGTGTTCTAAAGCAGTGTTTTTGAACGCCTCGGACGCGCCCGAGGTGTCCAATGTGTTCAAAATATGAGTGCCACGATGAACGCTAATGTTCATAATAGCTAGTATGGAACACCTGATAGAACCTATGTGTTCAAAAATAAAAAATTACAATTTATATCATTTTAATTAAACTGCACAAACTTACACAATTTTGACTTTTTATTGTTGTTTGGGGGTGGAGGCAACTCTTTAAACCGAAATGACCGGTAAATATTGCAAAATAAACCTTTTGGATTTTTTTGTTTGTTTCAAAGGTGTTACATGATGAACACGTCCGAGGTGTTCGTTTCAATTTGCAGGGTAGTTGAAGCTTTTGAGTAGGTTTTCTGATTATGAAGCTTGCACTTACCATAAGTATGCCTACCTATAGAAATAACGCACCAAATTTGATATCAAATTTATTTCAAAGTTTTATCTACAATGTAGGCCTCGGTATTCGTTCATCGATCCATTACTCGTATTTACAAGTGTTACAATTACAGGCAAATGTCTCTAAAAAGGTTTTTTCCGCTTACATGTATACAGTTTTTAATTAATTCAGTGTTTTTTCCGCTTCGCATTTGTACTTACGGGTCCATCAGGAAATTTAGGTACGAACGTAAGTGGCATTTAGACCGGTTTAATTGAATGAAATAGTCGTAACATTAAATTAATGCATACCGACAACAAGGACTTATAATACTTGGGGATTGCATTAACGGTAAAATAGAAATCTGATATTGACTTGATGTTAAGTGGGTAGTAAGTTAAGCACGCGACGGGTTTTCTCCTCCACTCTCATTGTTAATGTCTTGTAGCGTATCAACATGAATTGTGTACAGAAGTTAATGTGAAAGATAGAAATTGTTGAGAAATTGGCGAGTCAGATTAGGAATGAGACAACACGTCTGACCATTCATGGAACAATGCAACAACGATGATCATTATTATACGTGTGCATGACATTGGTTTCTACAAAGTAATGACGTCCTCACACATATATTCTACCATTAACGTGTTATGACATACAGGTGACATAGCTTTAATGCGAGATTTGTAAACCACACCAAGTAAAGCATCTGTCTCAGACGATATGTTTATCATGTTTATGATAGCTTTCTTCAGACGTCTTATCTTATCAAAACACCATTTAGATTAGTGAGAGGCGTATTGGTGATTTTCCAGACATCTCATGGCAGGTACAGCAATCAAGAAAAGATTGATGTCTCTTACATGGTTATATTTGAGTGTGAGATGATGAAAAAACAGAATATACTTAAACGAAGGTCACGCACCTTCATGTGCCCCTACTTGGCAAAGGAAGAGAGCGGGAAAAGAGGCCATCAACCTCATATGCCTCCATGTATATGCCGCTCGTAAACCGTGGCATGTGATTCTCCCCTTGTTGTCTGTCGAAGACTCTTAAACTATAGTGATCGCCTTCTACGCAAGTCTTCTCGCCACATCTATGGGAAACTTCCCCGGCATCCACATTCCTCATCAGGTCGGGTCTGTGATTCTCTAAAATGTACACGGCTCTTGGAAGCGTGTTCACCTTCCCGGTATCCAGGATCATACAGCAGATAATACCGATGGTAACCATCCTTGTTTCGACACCAACACAAACCAGCAAACAAGCGCCATTTTTAGCGCATTTCTGATTATTCCACAATCATAAGCATAACGAAATTGGTCAAACTTGTGAGGATGCGAATTGCCAATAACAAACACGAGTAGAAGTGTCTTTTATTGTTATCAGGGGCGTCATATGGGTGGGGGACAGGGGGACACGCCCCCCCCCCATTTTTCAAGGGGGGGGGGGGGGGGGGGGGGGGACATAATAGCAGATGTCCCCCCCCCCCCCACACCTTTTTGAATAACCCTGAGGTTGAAAGTGTCTAACTATGATGATGATGAGTGATGATGATGCCCCCTCAAAAGAAGCGATTTTGTGCGCGGATTAATTTCAATGTTTAATTATTCAAGCTTAACAACATGGTTTCAGGAACGTTTTCTGGACCATTTTAGTGAAAAAAACATTTTTACCCGCTTCGCGCGAGTTAGGATCAATGTTTCTTTATTCAAGTTATTAAAAAAGATGGCTCAAGGAACGTTTTTCTGGACCATTTTAGATTAAAAGATTGACAGTTTAAACAAGATGGCTCAGGAACGTTTTTCTGGAGCTTTTTAGTGTTAAAATAGCCATTTATTTCGCGCTTCTCGATACCAATATGTTTCAGGAACGTTTTCTGGACCATTTTGATCGTTTCGAGCGAATTAATTTCATTGTTTTATTATTCAAGCTTAAACAAAATGGCTTCATGAACGTTTTTCAGGACCATTTTAGTGTTAAATAACCAGTTTTTTGTGCGCTACGCCCAAATTATTTTCATGTTTTATTATTCAAACTTAACAAATTTGTACACGCTGCGCGCGCATAGTTTTAATTTTGTTTATTCAAGTTTAACAAGATTTAAATTTAAATTTGAACACGATGGCTTCAGTTTTCTGGACCTTTTTTCAAAATAGACTTTTTATTGTTAAAATAGACTTTTTATTGTTAAAATAGACTTTTATTGTTAAAATAGACTTTTTATTGTTAAAATAGACTTTTTATTGTTAAAATAGACTTTTTATTGTTAAAATAGACTTTTTATTGTTAAAGTAGACTTTTTGTTGTTAAAATAGACATTTTTTTGTGCGCTACGCGCGAATTAGTCTCCGCGGGAATTATTTTTAATTTTGTGTTATTCAATTTCAACAAGATGGCTTCATAAACGTTTTCTGGACCTTTTAGTGTTAAAATAGCCATATTTTAGACTCAGACTCTCCCTGTTTTCGTTCCCGCTTTGATTAGTCAACCTTGCATACTTAATGAAATTTATTTTTAAGCCCCCAAATAAAAAAATCCTGCGCACGCCTAGGCCTATGCATATTCGTCAAAAATGTGGTTAAAAGTATGCACCAAATTGCACCATTTTTATTGCATATTTTCAAAATTGTCTTAATTCTAAGGGTGGGGCACATCCCCCTTCAGACTCCACCCTGGCATCGAAATTCGTGTCCCCCTCTTTTGAAAACGGGATGACGCCCTTGATTGTTATCAATGTCCGGGGCAATCTGAGTGACCAGATACTTGAAATATTATTAATGATTGGTTAGGTTATTAAAGTTGACAATTATAACACTATCATTTTTAATATCTTGATTTTCGCGCGCTAGATCGTAAACATGGTTAGAATATACAATTGTTTATGATAAACATTGACAATTTTGGGATACCGAACGCCTTACATTTGGCTTGATTCGCCATGAAGAATCATAAAAGGCCGAGCTAGCATTAAAACTTGCAAGTTAAAGAATCAATTGGATGAAGATTTGAGGAAACGAAGTTGGCACTGAAGCAAATAAGATTAGTTATATTTTATTACGTTCTACCTGAATCTAGCTCATAGGAGGAACGTTGGTGGCACATGGGTGGCATATGAGAGGCACATGGGTGGCATATGAGAGGCACATGGTTGGCATATGAGAGGCACATGGGTGACACATGGGTGGCATATGGGAGGCACTTGGAAGCAAACAAGATTGGTTATGTTTCATTACGTTCTACCTGCAGCTAGCTCTGAATTTACGTGATCCCTTTAAACAGCCCCAAGCTGCAGGCATCTCTCTGTAGACCTAATACGATGAAAGAAAAGACATTTTGTATTTTTACATGATTTTTCAAGGCACCAATAAAAGTTATATGTGAAGTTCATGCAATTGCGAAATTGTCTCGAACCAGAACATTGTTAACTTCAGGCTATCCTGGCTATTATCATACGAACGGGTACGTAGTACGTATACAAAATGGGATATTTGGAAAAAGATTGAAGTAAAGATATCGCAAATACCTTTTAGGCTGTTTTTAAATCCCAGGCTGTTGTTGAGTGGAGAAAATATTTCTCTGAATACAATGGAAGTAGCTTGGGAAATGAATATGGAATATTATGATATCCTGACACTTGCTTACGAGGCACTAGTTCTTATACCATTTTGAGTAACGTTGGAGTCAATAACCTGTTCAAGGCATGGTTTCTGCAATCAAGGGGGAAAAAAGTTGGCAAACTTTGTCCTAATTACGGGGGAAACCCGCCCTCTCCCCCGAGGCAATGTTGATCCGAGTCATGTTATCAGAAGCCTTGGCAGTTCCCCCAACATTGATTGATGGGGTGTGGGAAAGGATATAAGAAAGGGGGAGACTTTCGCAAGTCTTATCTCAATTTGGAGCACAGGGAAAGTTGTAATAAGTTGCGTCAAGTGTGCCAACTATTATTTTCCTTGATTGTCTGAGCGAAATCCTAAATTCACCATCTGGGATTGTTTTTGGCTATAACTTTAGAACCAAATGTTCAATGCTAATGAGGTTTATCTGTATCTGTATCAAATCCATAAAAAACCTAGATCTAAACATGCTAAAGCTGGTAGTTGAATCATCATCTGATACTGGTATTACAGATTTAGTAACATACTTTAGTAGCGGTAATTGGGCAACGTTGACAGTAGTATAGGAGGTAGGTTTAGAGGAGGGTTTTGGTGCAAAACATCAGGAGAAAAGTTCAGACTCCGGATCATCTGACACGAATTCTGCCCTCTGATTAGTCCGTGTGTCAATGAGTCATCGAGTAATTTCTCCTGAAAGTAGTGCGAGTGTATCAGTGCAAATGGGCATCTAAACCCTACTCTAAACCTACCTCCTATACTACTGTTGACATGCAACTTCATAACAATTTGGGCATTTATAGCAACTTGCAAAAGATTTGCGCATTTTACGCCAATTTTCAGGAAAAGCTGCGGAAAATAGGGAAAGACTTAAGGTATTTATTGTCGTAATCTGGTTTTGTATGCGATTACTCTAGCAAATACATAATCCCTCTTGTAAGTGAAATGTAAAATCATAATGATTGGGAAAAGAGATACAGATCTTAAGTTGTTAAATATGTACACAGTATGAAAAACTGCCTACTTTTCTATCCAATTTGTATTCTAACATTGATAACATTTTTGACAAGTATTGTAAATCATATCTTAAAAAGGCTTGGACACATAGGTCAGGCCTAAAGAATTCTCAGTCCACAGTTCATTGAATTGTGTTTATGCTTTCAATTCATGCTCTGAAGTCCTCGTTTTACTTTTAATTTATTAGTAATTTTATATGTATGTTTATATTTTTGACTCTCTATTTTTATCCCACATCTGTATATAGCCTTGGTGTTCATGGGTAAAATTGAAGGTCTCATTTTTGTACATCTTTTTAAAATTTGTATGTATATTGTTATTTTGTTAAGAACGCACCGTTTTTAAAGACGTGTGCCGCTGTTGTAAAAGCGTATGTTCTAATAAATAAACTAAACTAAAACTAAACTATACAGATCGTAAATAAGCACAATTGTATGGTGAAAAGCTTCTATTACATGGTACACATTTATTGATAACTAAACTGAGATAAGAAAAGGTCGGCTATAGACCGTAACTTTCAATCGAGTGTCTGATGTTTCAGGATTGAATTTGTGCGTATCACTCTAGAGCATGACGAATTATGAATATTAGAAGCACGGAAATTCCCAAGACAGATAGATGGGAGCAATCACATTTGAAGACGTCTACATGGCTTTTATTTGATATTTCACAAAACAGAGTAAGATTACTGCCAAGCTTTATAAACAATCGTTTATTCATACTTTGTATAATGCAAACATTCAAGGTTACAACATTCAGAAAGCGACAATTCTTTCAAATGATAAATAATTATAGGTATGGGTCGATCAACTCTAAATTGATATTGTAGATGTACGTCACACAAATTAAGGGTATATATCGTCAGCCTGCTTCGATAATTGCCTAACTCACTTTTCAGCAAAATTGAGTTTTTTGCATAAATCATGACTTCATTACATTATGCACATGTTGTTATAGTACCTAAGTCATTGACCAATCAAAAGTGTTGATAAATGAAGAGCTTTGTTGCAAAAGGGCCACCAGACCACTCCAACATGTTACTCATTTTGCATTATTGAATTTGCATTGACAAATCCAATGAATTAACCAAATTATTGTATGGCTGTGTTCATCTGTTTCTATATGACTTGGATTAGTGCATCCATGCACGCCAATTGAGGCATCAACAATACAAGGCCTCATTCAACATAATGAATATCCATCCATCAATAATGCAAAATGAGTAACAGGTACACAGGTAACAGGTTTCATACTTTTGTTGTTTTCTAAGAACTAGAAAAAATGAATTAGGCAATTATCGAAGCAGGCTGACGATATGTAAGTTCAGAATGGGAAAATCTCTTGAGGGGAATCAATATACACACGGGTAAATGCGTTTAAGCTGAGTATAAGATATTATTCAAAGGTTAGTTATTGAATTGATTAAGCAAGACTGCGCAAAGTAGAATCGAAACGTCAGGTCCTATATTTATTACATTACTTACACAGGCTATTTTTGTGGATAAGCAGTTTGCATTCAGCGTTTACATTACACTATTCAAAGGTTAAAAGATCCAGTGAGGTCTCAAGTGTAATTTTCGTTGTGTGTATTGACCATTGGAATGCGTGACTTTAAAGCATTGTTTTTCTTCTTCTATATCAATCACTCACGTCTTTTTAAAGCAAGATGAAACATATCGTATGCGATAACCTAAATGTATCATTGTTTTATCATAAATCAGGAGAGAATTGGCGTCAAACTATAGCAATAAAAAAAAGCTTATGGAACTACAACTCGAAACTTTGTATTTTGCATTACATGTGTACAAACACCCATGGCATTCGAACTAAGAAAAATACAAATATTTCTATGATTGTTTATGGACCTCAGTTCGATTTTCACAAGTGCTTGTACATATAGTATTGTGATGCAAAGTATAGCTTTGCAGCCAATTGTACAATTATTTACGTACAAGTCACTTATCCGTAGAAAATTGCAGAATCTCAGGGACTTTTAAACATGTGTATTGTAGGCCTATCGGTTTAAACAGTTCGAAATTGCCGCGCAAAAGTAATCCAAGCGTGCCCGCGCGGAAGTGGTCACACGCACGTGGTTTTTGCAGCACGCATGCGTCACATAATGATTTACAGTATTCATCCGCTGCTGTAAAGAGGCTTAGCCAATTTGGAGCTGATCAAACTACAGACTGTAACAAAAAAAAGTTATACAATCGCCATTTTATTTTTAGTTCAATGTTAAAATCTTGCAATGTCAAAATCTCTTACACTCTGTGTTAAGTTCCGTTTTGGCTACCAGAATCATTTTAGTTCGTCTTTTTAACTACTTGCGTTTAAAATATATGACCAATCTACTAAGTCGTCTAGGAATCGGGTTGGGCCACTTTCACAATAATATCATACAATATTGCTTGTATAAATTCAATGGTTAGGGTATCATGCAAGGAGCATTAAAGAGAACAATATAATTATTTTTCAAATAGTTTTATTTCATTTGAATAAATAAATTCATAAAATAAATAAATAATATTTGTAAAGACCTAACCTTCTTTGTAATACTTTTATCCACTTGAAACAAACCATTGTTGTCTAACAAGAGCGCTCTACTGCTATGTTCCTGGTTCGATTCCATGCATATTCATCCCAGTGGTTTTACCATTGATTAAACCAAAGTGGCCCAGGTGATTTCATGACTACTTTAGACAATTGATCATATCTCTGCTTACCGACCATTGATTGTAATGAAACAAAGCTTATTTGAAAGCTAAGAAAATTCCCCTTGCGCATCATTAAAATTCGAAACAGAATATCTACGGGAGATATTTTTAATATTTTTTTTCAAAACTGTATAACTTTTTTTGTTACAGCCTGTATAGTAGGGTATCTCGTCCGGAGTGCAAATGTGTGATCTACTTGTAGCTGACGTTGAGTAGTTAATGTCGATCCAAAACAATAATCACTCTGTTGCACAAAACTTGATTGTGGAAACTACTTTGCGCAGTCTTTCTCTATCAATTCAATAACTAACTTGTGTAAAATCCCCAGGTGCTAGCTTCGGTACTTTTAAGGGATTGCGTTCTTGATTTGTTATGTTATTATCTGTCGATAATTGATTGTGTGCTAACAAGCTATTTGGGAATATGAACACGCGTATTGAGTCTCCGAATCACACCAAATTACGAAGGTGCATTAAAAAGGACTACAACACAATGTATCACAATTAATTCCGGCATTGCCTGTTTCACTTAATTACTATTAGTCATCGAAGCCAGAACACAATTGCCTCCGTCGTTGTATTAAACGGGATTCTGTCGACATATTTGTATGAAGAAAAACAATTGTTTTTGCTGAAACTTGTTGTTCATCTATTTTAGTTCAATTAGTAAAAATAATGTAGTCATTTTTGTTGAGATCCATCTTTGTCTGTCTGTTGATCAACCTGGGATCCATCTTTGTCTGTCTGTTGATCGATAAGGGATCTATATTTGTCTGTCTGTTGATTAACACGGGATCCATCTTTGGCTGTCTGTTGAATAACACGGGATCCATCTTTGGCTGTTGATTAACACGGGATTCATCTTTGTCTGTCTGTTGATTAACACGGGATCCATCTTTGTCTGTCTGTTGATCAATACGGGAACCATCGTTGTATGTCTGTTGATCAACACGGGATCCATCTTTGTCTGTCTGTTGATCAACACGGGATCCATCTTTGTCTGTCTGTTGATCAACACGGGATTCATTTTTGTCTGTCTGTTGATTAACACAGGATCCATCTTTGTCTGTCTGTTAATTAACGCGGGATCCATCTTTGTCTGTCTGTTGATCAACACGGGATCCATCTTTGTCTGTCTGTTAATTAACGCGGGATCCATCTTTGTCTGTCTGTTGATCAACACGGGATCCATCTTTGTCTGTCTGTTGATCAACACGGGATCCATCTTTGTCTGTCTGTTAATTAACGCGGGGTCCATCTTTGTCTGTCTGTTGATCAACACGGGATCCATCTTTGTCTGTCTGTTAATTAACACGGGATCCATCTTTGTCTGTCTGTTGATCAACACGGGATTCATCTTTGTCTGTCTGTTAATTAACACGGGATCCATCTTTGTCTGTCTGTTGATCAACACGGGATTTATTTGTGTCTGTCTGTTAATTAACACGGGATCCATCTTTGTCTGTCTGTTGATCAACACGGGATTCATCTTTGTCTGTCTGTTGATCAACACAGGATCCATCTTTGTCTGTCTGTTGATTAACACGGGATTCATCTTTGTCTGTCTGTTTATCAACGCGGGATCCATCTTTGTGTGTCTGTTGATCAACACGGGATCCATCTTTCATGAATGAAGCAATATTTTGAATATCTTTCAGAAGACCTATCTTTTGTGGACTATAATAGTACCATCTAATCATAACATGACTGATGCACAGTCATACACATTTGTTATCAGGCCAGGCATTAAAGGTTTATGGGATGAAGCTCCTGTGACTTTATGATATTGTTCACATATTTTAAATAACCAATTTCCAAATCATGTTCACTCGTCTGGACACGACTTGAATTGTCAATCCGGAATGAATTTGTTCTGTTTGATAAAATTACTTCTTCTGTTGACATTTCTTACTGAATAAGCGGCTGTCCGTAACAATCTAATGTGTCATCCTACTCGAGCTGTTTCCAATTCCGATATTCTCGCTATTCATGCTATCCGAGTTATAATGGACATGTCGAACGCAGCGAACATAAAACGTTTATTTGAACACCTTTCTGATAAATGGGTACAGACGTGTGAAGTTGAAGAATTGTCAGCAACAGAGCGAAGACGGGTTTTCTTGTTACATGTAATATTGCAGAACTATTCATAGCCATCACTGTTAATGGGCCATTGGCCAGCTACTCTAAACGGTTCTAATCAGAAACGACCTTTTTACCCAATTTCATATCGTATCATCGGCCAAGAAAGGTATACACTATACGGCACAGGATGGAGATGCTCTGTTTCTGACAAAAAAAAACCATTCCAAATACTAAAGTAGTTTTGTACTGACGCCTGACAAAAACTTGTCAGATCTAAACAAGTCTAATGGTTTGACGGCTAATCTTCCCCTGAAATGTATCATAATTGCCCATTAACCAAATACGTATTGCACTAAGCACAACTTTGCTCTGAATGCTATATTGGTTGACAAACTATTGTTGCCTGTATTTTATTATGATTGCCCATTATGAAAGTATACTTGTTTAACGAACTAAATTGGCTGTAATTTACGGATTGCCCAAAACGGCCGAGTGCACCAATGACGGGTAACTTAATAGGGAGGTAAGCTACCTCCCTAGTAGTAGTAGGTATGCTCTAACTGTAGCATAACTTACTAACGATGTAATTCTTAGAGCATAACTGGCGAGTAACACCAGAATAGCAACTAGCGAGGTAAATATCCACATTAATCAGCATCGTCCCCTTTTAAAATTAATTGGCGCATATGCCAAGTGTTAACCCATAGTTTACTGCAAAATTCTGACGTGAATGGTCCTCCGTAATATTAAAAACGTGTCGTCACTCGCTAGGTCATAGGTGAGTGTAAATCAAGAATCACGTGGAGTCGGCCTGCGATCCGGGAAAAAAGAATGCCATTTTATGGCCACAAATTTCGAAGTTTGTTTACCGCTTTTTCAAAAATAAGGACTATCATGACATTACAAACATAATTTGGGCGAGGGGCACACACAAACATTGCACCAAAAAGCACAATTTTAATGACAAACACAAGCACCCGATGGAAATAATTATATACAATTATAACACATTTCTTAACACAAATACTTCCGTGGCGTGGATACCCTGTCCTGCGCTTGTTAACCGCAGAACCCCGGTTCGATCCCCAGACCACGCACGGCACGGTATGCTTTTATTTTTGTTCGTTCTTCTAGTTCTACCTTTTCACTCACAATAATGTTGAAACTTGGCTTTATTAGTTTTTAATTAATAAAAACAATAATAAGTTGATTTATTTAGTCATTATTTAAGATCCTTGGACAATAAGTACATTTTGGTCAAAATATGACCCAAAGTCGGTGCGATTGGTGTTTGAATGGGCAAAAGGAGTTGATCTAAATTTTGACTAAAAAAATCACATAATAATGTTTTATATTATATAAAGGGTTCAACAACAACAAAAAAGTATACCACTTTGTTTATGTCATTTTGAGCAACTTTCAATTTGTTTTTGTCCAAACAGGCTAAATAGGCATTTAGATGAATCTTTTTGGCATAATTTGATACCAAATTTGCCCCCTAACAACAAAGATAAACCATGATTAGCACCATTTGAAGGAAAATATCCCATTTTCAAAAGTCGCATTTCCAATACACAGCACGAGAAGAATAGGCCAATTGTTAACACACACATAATGCCGTATTTATCCCGTACTGATCACCGCGCATATCCCTCAATGTGCGGGCTAATTCAAATGTAAACTGATGCATGGGTGAAGGATTTGAATGTAAAGGAATGTTATGGATGGGGAGAACATGGGCAGATTAACCAAATCTTCTCGTGCTGTGTATTGGAAATGCGACTTTTGAAAATGGGATATTTTCCTTTAAATTGTGCTAATCATGGTTTATCTTTGTTGTTAGGGGCAAATTTGGTATCAAATTATGCCTAAAAGATTCATCTAAATGCCTATCTAGCCTGTTTGGTCAAAAACAAATTGAAAGTTACTCAAAATGACGTAAACAAAGTGGTATACTTTCTTTTGTTGAACCCTTTATAATAATAATATAAAGCAGTTTACCAACCCACCGTGTTTACAATAGACAATATAACAACAAATATTAACAACCAACGGCGAATGTCCCAACGAAAAATAAGCAAGGACATTCACCGGCGGGGAATCGAACCCCGGTCTCCTGATTACTAGACAGGCGACTTAACCACTACACCACCGATACTTGCTGATAAACGGCAATTTGAATCAGTGGTAAGTGTCTAAGCGACGGGGTTATACAATACACACATCACAATAACATGATACATTTAGCCAAACACATCATATAATAATGTTTTATATTATATATAATATAATATAATATAAGGCAGTTTACCAACCCACCGTGTTTACAATAGACAATATAACAACAAATATTAACAACCACCGGCGAATGTCCCAACGAAAAACAAGTAAGGACATTCACCTACGGGGAATCGAACCCCGGTCTCCTGATTACTAGACAGGCGTCTTAACCACTACACCACCGATACTTGCTGATAAGCGGCAATTTGAATCAGTGGTAAGTGTCTAAGCGACGGGGTTATACAATACACACAATAACATGATACATTTGGCCAAACACGGTAGGGATCACAAACGTGATGACAAGAGGAAACTGAATAAATAAATCATATAATAATGTTTTATATTATATATAATATAATATAAAGCAGTTTACCAACCCACCGTGTTTACAATAGACAATTATAACAACATATATTAACAACCACCGGAACGAAAAAATAAGCAAGGACATTCACCGGCGGGGAATCGAACCCCGGTCTCCTGATTACTAGACAGGCGTCTTAACCACTACACCACCGATACTTGCTGATAAACGGCAATTTGAATCAGTGGTAAGTGTCTAAGCGACGGGGTTATACAATACACACAGCACAATAACATGATACATTTGGCCAAACACGGTAGGGATCACAAACGTGATGACAAGAGGAAACTAAAATAAATAAATCATATAATAATGTTTTATATTATATAAAATATAATATAAAGCAGTTTACCAACCCATCGTGTTTACAATAGACAATATAACAACAAATATTAACAACCACCGGCGAATGTCCCAACGAAAAATAAGCAAGGACATTCACCGGCGAAAAAAGAAATCACAACATTGCATGAATGGATTTTCCAAAATATAAAATCTTTCAGCTTATGAGGGGTCACATTCCATTTCAAATAGACAACCCCCTGGGCATGCAAGATCCTTCATCATCAGCGAATCATCCCCTCCAATGTTCACAACAAATTTACATTACTGCTAGAATCGACTGACTTGTGGCATAAAACGCTATACCCCAACTTACTCTTGGGTCCGGTCAGGTATAACATTTATCGTAAATTAACCGCCAGTTACTAGCCTAGTAGCTTACCCCGCATTGCCGCTCTCAAAATGTTGGGTTACGCCTCAGTTACTAGCGAGGTAGCGCTATTCTTCAGCTACCCGTCATTGGTGCACTCGGCCGATATGCTATAGTTTTGTCCTGACGTCTGACCAACCAAGTATAATGGTTCGACGCCAAACCCTTCAAACTCTTCGCCTGAAATGTATCATAAATGCCCATTAACCAAATATTGCACAAGCATTTTGCTGTGAATAACGTCATTGTTTAACAAACTATTGCTGCATGTAATTCATTGTAATTGCCCATTATAAAGTCAAATACTGCACACGTTTACTTAGAAAATTGTAATTGTTTAACAAACTAAATTGGCTGTCATTTGTTGATTGTCCATCATCATATTATAAGTCAACTATTGCAAACTTTAAATTGGAAAATATTATTGTTTAATAAACTATTCATACATGGACGTAAATTCAGTACGATTGTCCATTGTAAAAGCCAAATACCGCGCAAGTTTACTTTGATTGAAAAATATCACTGCTCAACAGTCCTATATCACAAATCAATAAAGCATGCATACAACCATTTGGTAGTGCGTCAGCAATAACAATATCCAGGACTAAGCATTTATACTAGTCACATATCTGATCTTCTTAAACAAATATTAGACGCCAGATCAGAAGGGAGAATGTTGCAATCTAAGATAATAATCAACTATATCTGTAATCACAATGTTGTGTTTGAATATTGCTTTATAACAAAATTCCCCAGACGCTGCCGGATACATTGATGTAGAGTTTTATATCAAATTGCCTATTGTATCCAATGTGTCAACAGTTACAAGAGTAACACGATACTGCTTCAATTTTCGCTAAATAATGAATCATATTTTGTTAAAAATTGAGATGAAAAAAGTGATTCAGATCAGAATCCCATACCAATATCATCTTGTATGTCCAATAGTTGATTGAACTCAATCAATGCAGACATGAATGAATCGGAGTTATCGACCTTAACATTTGATATTGCGTCTCTCGTTTGCCTCAGTACCATGCTTGTTATGGCAGGTCCGACATAGGATCAGCTGTTTAACTAAAAACCATTTAACATTTTTAATGTCCCCTTGTATTTGAATATCAAATACACATTGACTAATGCACATTTTGCGATATAGAGTAACATTGAAATTTGACGAGGAAATTTGATGAGCTCTACTGAGAGCGTCTTGATTATCGTTTAAATCCTTGTATAAGTTAAGCCGCCCCCAGCAGGTTTCTGGTTCATTTATTGTAGTGTATGGCAGATACTTAATTCGGTAGAATGATTAAAGCAATCACTTCACTGGGATTCGCCACGACTACACTGATATGATTTTCTTTGTGTTTTTAGAAATTGTATTCTTCATGAACCGACCCGTTTAAAAACATTTCATTTATTTGATTAAAACATATCCATGACTTGCTGAAAATAGAAAAATTATCATTGCGGTTTTCAATGAAATATCCCATTATAGGGGAATATCCTTTAGGTCCCCGATACTGGGATATAAAATTTGCCAGTATCGGTCGATACTGAAACACCAAATTGTGTTCCTGTATCGAATGATACTGATTACTAGAACATGTTTATGTTCCAGTGTCGGGCGACACGTTATCCAGTGAGATTTAGTGTTCCAGTATTGAACGATACTGGTACATGATTATGTATATACCTGTATCGCACGATATTGGGTGTTCCAGTATCGGTTGATACTAGTACAATTCAGAATATAGGACCTAAAGTTCACCTTTTCCTTTTTTTGTATTATCTTACTGAACACGAAACTGGCAATTCCAGTTAAAAACCGATGAGATCGAGTGCGTATGGATTGGGAAACCGTTACATTTTTTCAACATGTGAGCATTCACTCACGCAGATTTGAACCAACACGAGGAAAAAATCTTCCACAAAACTCGTATATTCATGTGATATTAAGATCTAGCGATGGTATAAATCGTGTGAAGGACAATACATTTTAATCTTGAATTCATTTCTTTCCTAATGTTTAACATTTCTGGAATGTGCTACAAAACTTCCACCGAGATTAATTAGCATGGAATTATCATTCATCATGATCATGTATAAAATGTTTTGAAATAACTCGATTGTAAAGTAATGTTACACATGTTTTAAACACAGTTATTTACTTGAATCAATTGTATTCTTTATATCTTTCAGATCAGACCGGTGAAAATGGAGTTCAACCATACACACGACCAATAAGTACACGTGCGGCATTTACACATTTTGGAGGGTTTATCAGTATGGACAAAATAAATTCAACACATAACTTACATTGACCATACAGCCTAGAAGGTGACATCATGAATCTATCGGCGACCATGTACGTGACGTCATGGATAACGACCATAACGATGACTTTCGAAACAATAGCAGACGACACTCTTAAAGAGGAAGTAACATTGGCGCCAAGAGAAGATGCAGTGACGAGTTTAAATGTTACAGACATTATCATATCAATATTATTATGGTGCATGTGCCTTGTCACCGCCATTGGTAACGCACTTGTCATCATGGTATTCATCCGCGACCGGCGTGTCAGAAACAAAGTTTCAAATCTTTATATTTTAAACTTAGCCATTGCCGATTTCTTTGTGGGGACAGTTTCACTACCGATTAATTATTTCTATTATCAAACTGGCACGTGGCCATTTAGCGAAGCCGCGTGTAAAATATGGCTGCTCGTCGATTTTACCGCGTGTTTTGAATCGGTTTGGGCCGTCGTGCTCATTAGCTATGATCGATATCTACTGGTCACAACGGGTCTGGAATACGATAAGTATCAGACTCGTTGGACGTTTGCAAGGTTCGCTGGGATCACGTGGTCCGTATCATTTTTACGTTATTTTTGGATGTTTATCGGTTACGATATATTCAACGAACCGTCCATTAACTACGCTGAAACGTGCGATAACCAAGTGTTTTATATGCTTCCATATATCGTCTGCGATTGGATTGTTACATTCTTTTTGCCAGTTCTATTAACTCTGTTCTTCAACGTCAAGCTTTATGCTGACATTAAAAGACGGTCGCGGGGCTTACCGCGCAATTGGGCCTCTGTAACCCCGGGCACAGTTCGTGTAGTAGTTCCTACTGATGACACGCACTCTTCCTCACATACTCCAAGTCAAGAACAACCCCAAACCAGTCAAAATTCTGAACTTCATGTTTTCAGTCAACAGCAATCAGCAACAGTTCAAAGGCCGGTTCTGCAACGTCAGCAGGCACATGAAATTACTGAATTCAACAATAATTCATCTAAACAGCAACTCCAAATAGGTCCCAACGAAGTCAATATAAATAGCCCGAAGCATGTCGTTTTTAGGCAGCAACAGATCAACGATAATAATCAACAACGGCAGCAGCATCCTGTTCTAAACTCATTTGTAAAGAAACCTCGTCGTGAGGGAACTGCGGATATCAGAAAGCATAGACGTACCGCTGTAACTCTAGGATTAATAGTAGCAGTCTCTGCGTTATGCTGGGCACCTTACTATGTATATGTATTTCTGAACTTTGCCTTTAAACTGCGAGTGAGCTACACCTTTTTAACTGTGTCATACTATATTTGGTGGGGAAATTCAACTCTAAATCCACTTCTCTACGTTGCTACGAACCCGGGAATTCGCAAAGGAATTGCGAGCATAATGAGAATCCGAAAGTAGATACATCCACGTAAAATCCTTCTTGCCAATCATACAAGTTTCTCATTGGATTCTCGTTGTATCGGGATAGTTAAAACTTCTAAAACTAAAAGATGGCTATCTCCTCTGGCATATTCAAAATCTCATGAATATACGCAATTAGTGCGTCCCAATCAAATGCCGTCCTTGACTGCTACGCACAAATAAGAAAAATTCACTAGCAGAGAACAAATAAGTCACATATAGTG
The DNA here is from genome assembly GCA_035610835.1 of Ophiura sarsii. Taxonomy (NCBI): domain Eukaryota; kingdom Metazoa; phylum Echinodermata; class Ophiuroidea; order Amphilepidida; family Ophiuridae; genus Ophiura; species Ophiura sarsii. Next base: position 759,627 of record CM069446.1, on the reverse strand, counting down.
CGTATCAAGTTCGATCGACAAAACAAACTCGCATTTTGCCACGAACGCACGGCGCACTTGCACAACGCAGCAGTTATACGACATGCAACTTCACGACCAGACTGATCGATTTCTTATAGGGAAGCATTGTTAAAATTCCGTAAAGTGTAACTTTTTAATGAATAATTGATAATAAAACTCAAGTCAATCATTAAATGCCTATTATAATTGACGGTTTTCAAACAGGATAATAATCAGGTTGAAGAATCAACATTTGTACTTTGGGACCTCGGTATTGCCGGCGAGAAGGCTACGCCTCTAAAGCAATTCCTTGGCTCCAAAGTGAAAACTGTTGATTCTTCACAGTTACCTCTAGAAAGGTGATATGCAGTCATTTTCCTTTTAATCATATTAATTATGCTTTCCGCGCCCTTGAATTTTAAATGATAACAAATTATGCTTACATTCTCGGCGGCGATATCATTGGCATCATACTATGTATGTGTGTTCTTAGTATATTTGGGGAGTGACGTGTGGGACTTACCTGGAGATTGCATGTGATACATATGCGCTAATGACATGAGCAGCGAAGTCATACTATTTCTAACTTGATACATATGCGCTAATGACATGAGCAGCGAAGTCATACTATTTCTAACTTGATACATATGCGCTAATGTCCAAAATGTCACTATTCGCAACATGTAACCGTAAACATGATTTCCTTTTCAATTTCCTTTTCCATCCCAACTTCCATATAGCACTTCGAAATAACAGCTAACACTTGAGATATTCGGAGACAATATATTACGGGAAGGAATCCAAATATTGGTTTAATGGATAGTTTTCTTCTGATTTGATTTGTGAAATAAGATGTGTGACAATAACATTCAGATTTGATTACCCCACATATTAAAGTATTATAGGTACATCCATCTCTTGGTCCCCTCGCTGGTATTATTGGAGCATGACATAAGAAATAGAATACATATTACAACCTGCAGAGGCTTCAAATCACCCAATTCCTGTCATAAGAATAATATGGCGTCTTTACAAGACGGAAGGAATACCTTGGATAGGGTAAGCGGAGATAAGAGTTTTTGAAATATAAGATGGTTCGATCAATAAAATATACATTCATGAATAACAAAAATAGATAGAATAACAGGAACAAGTTTGATTGTACGTATGGATAGACTAACATTGAGTTGAGAAAGCATGAGAGGTACATACAGGGTGACCCAAAAAAATGTTAACACTCCGGGCACATAAGATATCTTAAAAGGACAGGAACACACGGGTCTAATCTTGATGTATCATGAAAGCTGAGTAAATAAGCTTTCATTTGCATTTTATTGCGTTCCAATTGGTTATTTAGAACGGGAGATATGCTTCAGCAAGCATGAGGAAGCAAAATCGGCTTGGTCCAATCCTCTCAGTATGAAAGTAAAGCTTTTAAAATGCACGAAGCAAGAAGCAACATGATTAAGTCACACACACACCCCACACCGCCACACCAGTTAATCTCTTCTTTGTTCTTTTCAAGCTTAAATTGATTTGTGGTTAATTTCAGTGCAATACTAGTTTTATTTCAGTGCAATATTAGTTAATTTATTTAATTGGATGGACCATTTCAACAAAGAACATGAAATGTTTAAATTTCAATTTTAAAGACTGCTTTACTGACAGCTACCCATTGCACATGGAAAAAGAGTATAGAACTTGAACTCATGACAACATACCTATATAATTTATGTGGAATACATTTATTCGTGTCTTTTAAGCTTGAAAAGAATCGAGAGAATGTGTTGAAAAGAACAAAGAAGAGAAAGAGATTAACGGGTGTGTGGGGGTGTGTGTGTGACTTAATCATGTTGCTTCTTGCTTCGTGCATTTTAAAAGCTTTACTTTCATACTGAGAGGATTGGACCAAGCCGATTTTGCTTTCTCATGTTTGCTGAAGCATATCTCCCGTTCTAAATAACCAATTGGAACGCAATAAAATGCAAATGAAAGCTTATTTACTCAGCTTTCATGATACATCAAGATTAGACCCGTGTGTTCCTGTCCTTTTAAGATATCTTATGTGCCCGGAGTGTTAACATTTTTTTGGGTCACCCTGTATATAATATATATATAATGTATACATTGTATATTCAAGTCTTGATTCCAGTGTTGGAGGCAAAGAAGTAATTTACAGTTAAATGCGTATCTTGACGGTGTCTCGTTTAACTCAACACTTGATTGACAGTTAGTTATAAACAATTATTTATCTTAAAATCGGAAAAAACGCTGAAATCTTTTTTGCGTTTGTTTGGTAATGCAATTAAACCATAAAAACATAATAATGTATCAAAATACATTGCATTATAAGAATATTAGATTGTCTGTGATAATACGATACGTACGCACATACCATTTCGCAATATCGTATTAAAGTTTTCTATTCATTTTTCATTTTCTTCACAGACAATAATATTAAGTTGTTCCTTGGAATTATCTCACACTTTCTATATAATTGCATTAATCATTGGTAATTCGTTGCAAGAGTTATTGGCTCCTTAACGTGGGGTACGAGGAAGGTTTGTCAAGCAATGTAAGCGTGATGTTTGTATGCAATGTTTACTTGTTTCATTACCTTGATTATACAAGTGCACTGACGCATCGTTTTCAATAAAATATGTTAAGCTATAACATTAAACATTTGGGTCCGTATGCACAAAAGAGTTAGACCGGGTCTAAAGTTAGACCTGGTTTAAGTGGATTTTAGTTTTTGTGAAAGCACACCTTTAATTACATTTCCTTCTCAAATAAGCTAACAAATTGTAAAGATTCAGATGCAAAGTTCAAAAATAGCACAAAATATCTCATGAAAATGCAGAGGAAAAATGATTTTGAGGCATGTGTAAATTTCACTTAGACCAAGTCTAACTTTAGACCCGGTCTAACTCTTTTGTGCATACGGACCTTGGAAACAAATTGGTTGAATAACGTAAATGCATTAAGATTGGACGTAAATGCATTAAAACGGGGTGTTCTTTTTTTCTTCAAACCGGTAGTAATGTATACATACGAGGGGGTATCAAAAAGTTTTAGAAATCACCCAGAAGTGAAGGAGCGAGAAACTTTATTTTGATATGTGATCCTTCAGACATCTTTACAAAGTCCCTGTGCAAAGTTACACATATCTCCTACCATTTATTACATGTCCACAGACCGCCATTGTAGATTGTGTTATTCCCAAAACAGCAATAACTAATTTAAAATTTAGACAGAAAGAGGTCAAAGGTCATTACAAATAATCTTGGTGACAATAAACTTATGGGTAACATGGGGTGTACACAGATTGACCTCTAATGACCCTACATGACCTTTGAACCTTTCTGTCAACACTTTAAACAATGGCGGTCAATCTGGGGATCTCTACAATGGCGGTCTGTGCACAGGTAATAAATAGTAGGAGAAATTTGTAACTTTGCACAGGGACTTAGTAAAGATGTCTGAAGGATCATATAACAAAATTAAGTTTCTGGCTCCTTCACGTCTGGGTGATTTCTAAAACTTTTTGATACCCCCTCGTATATCAGTATTTATCCCGTTTATTGTTGTCTCATACGCGCTGTGCGCATGGGCATTTGTGACTACTAGTATCACAATCTAAAATCATCTAATGTTGTGAATTATAGATTATTGTCATTGATCATACATTAATGCTGTTGAATAAATATCTTAATATGTTGAATTAATGGTCGTTTTTAGAAATGCCAACATTAAAAATCACTTACAATTTTTTTTTTAAATGTTTAGACTTAATCTGGGTTTCGATGGAACGTAAACACAGAAAAACTGACGATTAGATTTTATAGCAAAGAACAGTGTATCGATTTAATGGAAAAACCATTTCAGCGTTTTCAGACAACTATATCCAGTCTAAAAACTATCACCAACCGCTACCTACCTGCTTGTGTTAGACGGTACATTATAAGCAGTAATGAAAGCAGACTCGCCTTGGATAATCCAATTAAGCCAAATGGTAAAAGATTTCACCCAAAACAAGTTTTAATCCGATTATTTCAACACCTTTTATTATGATTATAGTGAAAGAAAATATGATTAAAAGAGTCAAAATATTTGCATTACTGTAATTGCACTTCTACTGCTTATACTCGTATGTCACTTTTATAGTAATATAATCCGACTTCTAATAGCATTTCCAAACAAAAACTTGAACCAGATCCGGCAAAATAAGACGGAAATAAATTTGTATGTTGGTTTTAAGGATTGTTTCTACTGGTGTTCTTATGGAAATGAACATTCCATTTGGGTTTTCTGCTCTCTTGGGTGCTCCCTTCTCACTCTTTACAATTCAGATGATATAAACTTGATTAATTCCCATTTAAGTATAATACTGGTAAATCCCTCAAACCCTAAGGCACTATTATTGGGCGTGAATTATAGATAAAATAGTAAAGTTAATTGTCGTGCTGAGCTAAGTAGCACGCGGAGAGCCCATCTCTCTTTCCTCAGCGTTTAGGCCAGACTCCTCCTTGTAAATTGCTGTGGGGTTTCGCCACTCCTCCCACACAATGAGTCTGTTTTTCCTTTCCAACATTATTTATTGCCGGTACCCATTTATACACTTGGGTAAAGAGAGGCAAGCACGGTAAAGTGCCTTGCTCAAGGACACAACACGCTTGTGTGTGATTATGCACTGAAAATGTGTGTGTAAAGATAGCAAATACTTTCATTCTTCACAGCTAATCACACCCTTTGTCCCGCAAATTGCAGTTATCACTCCAGACCCATATGTAGGTGGCTCGTTCAGATTACACAGAGTTATGACAGTAATCACACACAAATCATTGATTTTCTATACCTAGTGCAACTTTGCTGTTGTTATGCGCGGTCATTGAAATCGCCATAACTTTAAAAGTATCCATTCGATTTTGTTGAATGAGGTATCAAACTGCGGAAAAGAAATTTGCTCATTTATTGTATATCTCAGATTTTTGGTACCGATTATCTATTTTGATTTAGCCAACCTCAAAGCACCTGGTCCGGAACTTTTGGTGCTAGGTGTAAAGTTGTGCAAGTCTTTCCTGGATTCCCCTCCATTTCATTCACTTTCTTCCCTTTCTGTAATCCTTTTATATATTTATTTATTTGTTATTTCCCTGTCATTCTTTTGGTTTTCTAAAGCCAAATAAACCATGGAAACTCCTGAAAGGTGCGTATTATGAATGCTGCACTATGTGCCCTTAAAACGAGGTCATTGCCTATCAACTTGTCACGGCATAAGTACAACAGCCCAAAATGTAAACTGCTACATTTTGGAAAAACATCTTTTTCCTCAGTTTTGTTTTATGCTAGCAGGGACAACAAGATACATGAATATCAGAGGGCAGTTTTTTTATTGTGTGCAAACACCTCCTGATATCATGCCTAGACTGGTGTGTATTAAGGGTGAATAAGAAATCTTATAAAAGGGCAAGGCAGGTGGGCTAATAGATTTAAGAGTTAAACAGATAAAATAGTCAGTATTTATCAAAAATATAGGATGTCGTGTACAATTCATACGCTCATTTTGATACACACTGTACTCACAAGACATTCCCTGCAATCACGTCTACCGTAATTACAAATTTAATTGTTGAACAATCCTATATTTCCTACAAATGCTGTGTATTCAGTAACCGAATCATCTGTCATTGTTGGAGCAATTGAATAATCGTTTCCTGTCAATCTGCATGAGCGTCTAACTAAGTAAGTTCCTTGTCAGTTCACGTAATTGTCTTAAAACTCTTAAGGTTATTGTTTGAATAACAATTGCGTATTGGGTAGCTTCTTGTCATATTCTTGAAATATAATAAATGTCTGCGTTTAATAGCTCATTATCAATCATCATACCTTAATTACACATGGCATATTGACATTTATTCCACTACTAGTTTGTACATGCTACTCTATCCGTAATCATACTTAGATATATACTCATTTGTCTTTGGTTTGATTATAAAACCAATTGCAAAACTCCATATATTTTTATCCAGTTATTAAAAATAGTTTCCGCGCTACACGCTACATAAAAATCAAATTGAAATAGTGGTAACATATATTTCCGCACAAATTATAATATCCTAAAGTTCCGTGTTCGCTCACATTTATGAATTAAAGATGACAGTTAATCCGTGATATTTCATCATATATGCACATTCTCAATAAGATACAGCTGGTAAATCTAAATCTGATATATACTTTGCACAAATGCAAAAGATTGTATAATTCGATCTTGTTATCAAATAGTATAGCAAATTGGAGAGGGACTAAGGTTGGTCCCTTAGATGGAAATTTAAACAATAATGTTCAGGACTCCTGCTTTATATGATCCCATCCTGTCATTTTATTTCAAAAAGGTCATACTTTGGGGTCATAATATTTGAGCATATTGATTGGGTTGTCACTTGTGATCATTTTGCTATGAACCTGTCCATTTGTTGTCAAAAGACTTGTATCATTACGCAAATCCGTCTAAAATACAATATTTCCTGATCGAATTATCGTGCGTCTAATTGGAAAATCTCCATTCGAAGAAATGATATTCCTCTGAACGTAAACATACCAATGTTTAAAAACATAGATTCCACACAGCCAATCAAAGAAAACAATTCAAGAAAACAATGATAAATGGATTGAGCATTTTTAAATCATTTATTATTAAATTCCCTGTGTCAGACGACCTTTAACTGTGGGTAACCCCAATCAAAATAGTGAATTCGTTCGGGTGACACGTATCGGATCTCCAATTGTCGAGTTATTCGTCTTGTAGTGAACTAAATAGTTTAAAGGAGAAAGGAACAACACTCATTGTCTTTCGGCATAATGTCAGCAATCCGGGGTTTTGACTGTAATATGCTATACATATCATGTATACCTGATGTCATTCTGGGTGTTGCCGGTAAAGGTATGATTACATTAGCAAATTGCATTTTGAGCATTCGTCACATGTTGATTTCATTATAGTGTTATAATTAGGCCTTATACGGTGAGAGTAATTTAATATAATCAGAACAAATAATTCTGAAAACAATAATAATTAATCATGTGTCAAAATGAGTTCTTCATTATATAGATAAGGTACATTGGGTCGATGTTATTATGATTTCACTTCAATTGCGCTGTAATTGTTCATTTCTATTTTCTTCTCTTGTTTATTTTAGTTTTAGTGATAATACATAGTTACCCTTTAATAAAAGTTGATGTCATTGCCCACTGTCGAGAACATGCGTAAGGTATTTCTGTGAATATAGACATTCTGATATGACAGGTGATCGCGAAGTTCAATTTCAATGACGAACTTCAATGTTGTCTTTTCCAGTTTACTAAAACGGCGTAGTTAGAGAATATTGAAGAGTCACACAACCAACCAAACTCTCTATATGGTGCACTACCAAGAACCAACTACACCGCTATACACATTTGAAAGGTATTGCAGCAGAATATGTTAACCAACGATAACCCTAACTCTATTTCACCACACGGCAACAGAATTTTTTTCCGACACCCAAAATTCACCAGAAAGGTCACCCCGATCCCCCCGGGATTTGAACCACGGACCTCCAGCTTCAGGGCCCAGATCCTAGCCACTACACCACGGCTCCTAGTCGACACTCGGCGAGTATATTCGCCTCGTTATATAGCATGGGTCCGTTTTGTAGTCAAAAAACCTGCACGCCGGGTTATAGAAACACTTTTTCCGCACAGTTGCCGTATGGTGTAGTAGAGTTAGGGTTATATATGATGAAAATTACCAAATTTGGAATGAAAAAAAATGAATATTTTTACTGTATAACCCTAACTCTATTTCACCACACGGCACCAGTGACTTTTTAGCTTTGTCATATTCATCCTGGTCAAAAGGCCTGGTTTTAATTTCCAGAATTGGTGTGATTTCCTCATCCTCATTACTGATCTGATGTCTGGTGGGTTCCCCAGAGGGATTTTGAAGTGGTTATACCAGTTTGTGACCCGATCTTTCTGAGTTTCTCCCTCCAGCTGCCCTTTGGTGGATGCTTTTCTACCAGTGATCTCATTGATAAGCCTCCAGCTTAAAGCATGCTTGCAATTGGAATGTGCTGCCTCTAATTCCTTGATCTTGCTGTTCAGGTCTTCTACTATGGCTAGATTGTAGGCTTCATCAAGTCCTTGCTTTGCCTTCCTGTACTCAGTTCTCTTCCCCTCTGTGACGTCCTGTTGATAGAGATTGTATGTGTCTTTGATTTGATCTTTTGCCGCAACTACCCTTGGATCGCTGGAGAAACGTGTTTAATGAGACCTTTTCCTGACTGGTATGATCTTCTCTGCTGCTTTATTATTTGCTTTGATAAATCTGTCATACTTGTCAGTGGATGTTTCTTCCTCATCCTCTCGGACTTATTGCGCACTTAACTGCATATTTCACCTGTAAGCTTCCGTCAGAACTAAAGGGTTTTCCAGTCATATGGCTTCTTTCTCGGCGTTGTATTACTTTTCCTTAGAATAGGACTATTAAAATGGCAGTCAAATTCGGTAGGTCTAGAAATGTGCTTAACATGTTTAATATTTTAAAGAAAAAACTCTGAGATGTTATTTAGCAGTCATAATCCTATCTTTGGCTATCCAAAACATTGTCTTTATCATTAATATTCAATAAAGCTCGGAGAATCAAGTCCCACAAATGAAAATGTTATCACCTTCAGTCTAGAGGTAATACAAATAAACGTTGTGGTTTAATTATATTATTTTTATTAGGACCCATTTAAAAATTGACAACTAGCTACAAATAACTACAATTAAGTAGAGTAAAGTAATTACGTTTAAGATATTTATGAGCTGTATTGATATCATTACGATTAACTTCCACTGAAATAGGCGGTAAATACATCTTCCCAATGAGCATTTTGATATACCTTTTTCTATATTTTAGCTTACAGCTATGCATCAAAATTAAAGTCATGAATTTAATGTCGAGCCATGTATGATATCAACTAATTACTTAGCTTCATGACGTCTCAAATCAGTACAATCATTATACGCCTGCCGAGAAAAAAAGGTTGCGTGTGAGATGACAGTTTACGTGAGATAATAATGTTGTATCTCCCGGGAAATCATGAATCCTCATAATAAACGACAAGTACGTGTAATGTAGTAAGTGCCTGATTGTTCATTACATGTTCAAATACACGCCTACGAAAGAGTCAATGTCCGTATTATTACTTAAAGTTTGGATTACATATCAGTCTAACAAATCAAATATTTTTATAAAATCTCAGGTGTTCTTTCCTAAGATAAATATTGAATGGACTGATTGTATTCTGCATACATGAATACCATATTCTGGGACGACGCCAGACAAACGTTCAATACAAAAAATCAGTTGATTTCCCTAAGATAAACATTGAATGGACTGATTTAAGTCTATATACGAGGTTGTGGAATCACCAGCTCAATAAAAACTAGTAGTTATCACGTGTAACTTTGTGAATGCTGCCAGAGGCAGAATTTATTCATGAAATCAATCCAGAAAGTGGACTCATTTAATTTCCCACCTTTTTCAAACAGTACGGAGTAGTTTATGGTGAATTATGTACACTAGTTCACTACCAGTTTTAAATCTAGTCACCATAAAACTGTCCATTAGTAACTAGTGCAATAAGAGTCCAAAGACATTAGTTAATATGGGGTTTCACATCCCACAATGGCAAAAAACCTGTCTCGGGTTATTTCATAGGACAAGAGAGGTAGATAACTGACGTCGAGGGCAGTGTAGTATCCAATATCTGCAATGCGTAGGAAGTCGGACGTGGTCGCTGGTTCCTCCACAAATGTATTGATGATAAACATCAATGTTTGTTATATTATTTCGGGAGACGCCAGACATACGTTCCAATACTAGTAGTTATTGGCAGAATGGTTCATCACATACACCATGTTCACCAAACCCAATACCGCAGCTTATTAGTTTTCTACTCTATTAAATTACTTCAAACAATTTGGGAGGTTATTCTGCTGGTATCGAAAGAATGAACTCAGGAAACTGATTTCATGACTACTTTAGACAATTGATCATATCTCTGCTTACCGACCATCGATTGTCATGAAACAAAGCTTATTCAAAAGCTAAGAAAATTCCCCTTGCAGGCGATTAAAACTCGAAACAGAAATTCTACGGGAGATATTTTTAATATTTTTTTAAAAACTGTATAACTTTTTTTTGTTACAGCCTGTATACCGTGTAATATCGTTTTATGTAGGTAGTGCGGCATACTTTTGCTTATTTAGAATACAGTATTACACATTAACCATAGAACTCAAAAATAATCTAATAAAGTGATATCGATTTAATTTGTCAACATAAACGTTTGTGATCCAGAGATATGTCACTGTAATTGCTTGAGGAAACCAGTTTGTATTTTAACGACACACAGAAATTGCTATTTAACATCAGTAGTCAAGGTATTGGATCAAATCAGAGCAATCAATATTGGTGACTAGAAAGCACCTTGTGCTAGATATCATGTACACAATTAATTACTAGAAAGCACCTTGTGCTAGATATCATGTACACAATTAATTAAGTACGTGAGGTTCTTCGCAGCAGACTATAATGTTGTTCCGCTACTAAATTGCTTCATTATCATTTTTAAGGAATCGGGGGTGAAATACCCCGAAAATAAAGATATGACATCAAACGAGGTAAGCTTAAGGTAACCATCACTGTTGAAATTGACAGAACGTGACGACTTTTAAATAATCTAATAATGATGTAATTGAATTTAAACGTACTGTTTAAATTTCGTTTTACGTTACGATAATTCACTTAACCTTTTGTGGCACCGCGCATGCGTACAATTATAGTAAAATGAAACCATGAAAAGGTTGTTCACCCTCTAGAACTGCCTGGGTAACAAATATGCTCATAATTCTAAAAATTATACTCCAACTTAGGAATATCAAATTACATAATTATGGATTAATTTCTCCTCTTCAATTTGAGACATTTTCGCGAAGATATGATTTGATATTTTTACGTAGGGTTATATTTTGTAGTTCATGAGCATATTACCTGGTAAGCTACCCTTTTGAGAACTGTAGTTTCACTTTTCATGTAAACATGTTTCAGTTTGAGTCGTATTCAGCTTTAACATGATTTGGACTAAATCAAACCGGAAACATTTCAATGGCTTCTCTAAAGACATTGTTCATGTAGAGTATGTATTGAGGACCCTGGGGCGTCACACGAATTGGGTTATGACAGGCTTACAATATCACCGTTAACACTTTCCACGCAGCAGGCAGCTGAAGACGACATTCCAAAATCTCACAAAATGTTTCAAAAATGTCAAAATTACTGTACTTTATTTCCATATTTGGAATCAACATGAGAAATGCACTGAAATAAGTACAAACATGCTTAGTGTTCGGTCAGTAATCTTTGAGATAGACTTTGAAAATTATGAAAGGTTTCTGAAAAATCTGTTTTGTGTAGGGAAAAAATAATAGCCGCGTGGAAAGCGTTAAGTGCGTCCATAATCTAACTGTATAGCTCTCATATTTCCGATTGGATGGTATTTTTTTCTACCATTGAGAACTTAAAGTGTTTTCCTCGAGCAACAGAGGAAAGAAATACATTTCAGTGAATTCAAGATAGTGTGTGGACAACTGGACATATTATTTTAACCATGTGGTCGAAACTGCAATCATACCAGTAGGCCGTAGAAATCAGGGAAATCGAAATAGAGTCAAAAGGAGAGCGATTGATCACAGCTATCCGTGCCTGGTCAGGACTATGACTGGGCCATGGTCATTTTCATGACTTCATATGGAAACCCAAGCATGTCGCCACCCACAGCCTATTAGATGGGACAGGAATGTGTAAACTTTTGGTAGAGTAAATATTTTTAAAAAAACCTTTCTAACTATTCTTTTCATACATTTATTATCAGCTAATAACGTTTCAAGTCTACAAAATCACAAGTTTCAAGAATTAATATTTATATATGGTTTCAGAATCAAAAATACCAGTTATTTACTTTTCGTACTATTTATGTATTAAATGTTCCAATTCAAAAACCAAGAAATTACTTCAACAATTAAAATAAACACACCCTTGCGCTAAAGCTGTTTATTCTTGAACGGTAGATCAAACTTTCTCTGCCTTGCGGTTAAATCGATATGACGTATCCATTTACAGATTACATCAGATCGCAATAAAAACCCATAGGAACTTTAATTCTGTCTTTGAGGTAGGATTAATAATTAATTGAGTCGGCAATAAGATTATTTCTTCTGATAGCAAATAAAGAATGTGATTTGTTTATATGTGTGTTTTTTTGAGCGAAATAAAAACAGTAAAGAGAAAAAATAAATAAAGAATGTGGGATAATATAATGTAGGATATAAGATACTAGTAAAATATGTGATCTGTTTGGATGAACCCCTCTGGTACAATCGGTACAGTAGATTGCCTTGATTGAGTTCTTATCTTTTGTGAAGTCTCTCATGCCCCATATTTCCATTCATTATACCCCTATCACACCTATGGCGATCTGGCATTGTGCTGACAGTCAAACGCATTGAGGTCCAAATGATGACGCAGTTGACACTGGCTAGGATGAGAGAGCGTTCCCATGGTCGCCCCTGAGCTCCAGTGCGCTACGGCGCTTGTTTTTACTCTGCTGCGATCAAGCAAGCGATTGCATTACACTGAGAAAGTATGTGTCGTATTTTCGCCTTACGTTGATGAAAATTGGACTCTAATTCTGATGTAGGACTACTACCTAATACCAAAGTGTGGTAGTACACTGTGTAGGTTTGCAGGGGATTTTAATTGTAAACGTTATGTCCCAACTTCTCAAATCAGTTATGACGAATGTCGACGAGACACCAATGGTAACATTTCTCGAAACTTTCTGTGTTAACATATACACTTCAACGATCACACACATCATGAGATGTAAAGTTAAAAATCAAATTTGTTTTGTACGAATCATCATTACGTGCAATCCAGACATTTCCGCTTCCAGTATTCATTAAGCAGACGACAAAATATTGGTTAATGGATTAGACATTCCATGCTATATAACATACTCTAATTGTGGGTCAACGCGAAATCACTATGTAAGCGATTTCAGACATGATATTGTGAATGATTTAACACTTTCCATGCGGCTATTGCTTTGACAATATACAAAACAGATTTTTCAAAAACCTTTCCCATCTTTCTAAGTCTATCTCAAGGATTACTCAACCAATAATAGGCATGTTTGTACTTATTTCAATGCATTTCACATGGTGATTCCAAATATGGTAATGAAATTCAATAATTTGACATTTTTGAAACATTTTGTGAAATTTTGGAATGTCGTCTGCAGCTGCCTGCCGCGTGGAAAGTGTTAAGACAACTTGTATTCGGTCTGCAAGAGTCAATTAGAATAATGTGTCTCAGTGTGAATAAGACGACGGTTTAAATGAAAAGATAAGGGAAATACTCGTTGATTTACAAATTAACATGATGCCAAAAATGTACACGATGAGCCGCATTCACCAATTGTCATTCAAGGTGACGCGGGTAATGGGATGTTTACATTAATAAATGATTATAAATGCTCAATTATCTTTGTGTGGTTCCTTCTAGCATATCGCTGACAGCAATGCATCTTGGAAGATTAACTTTGGTTTTTACTACATCTAGAGTGATTTATGACATCGTTTGTACGGTATCATGATTTATTAGGCTATTTATTTATGTCTAACAGAAATAAGACCTCACCATTAACAGAAACAGGGTAATGCCTGTGTACGTTTGAACATAAAGTTAAAATACGTCAGCTCCACAATGTTGATTTAGTAGAAGTATTCGTAGGTCAATAAATGCGTATGTGTTGTTTCAAGATAAATTAGACAAATCAATGCACGCGCGCTGATGTTGATGTGTGAATAATGGCACGACCCCGCAGGGGAGTGCTATTGTGAGCATATCACCATTTGCGCAAGTGACCTAATTCGTACACGACACAAATCAAAATTCACTATTTGTGCATAATTTTGATCTATGTAATAACGAATAAAAACGAATTGAATTGAGGTACTCCTCCATTCAATGTGTATTCATTCAAGCATTACAACCCCTGCGCTGTGAACACGTACATTATAGCTGCGTTCAGACAGGCGTAAATTCGTTCGGAGTAAGGTCGGATTGAGGTCGGATTAACAATTGGTCGTGTTAAAGGTCGTGTGGATGTACTTAACACGATCTCTGGCGTAAACCTTCACCAATGATGTGACGATGCCACAAACGCATCCGATGCTGCTCATCCCTCATTATCAGATCGTCTGCCTTGAAAAAATACCGCTGTTGCTATCAGCATAGGCATTAAATCTTGTATACCACCATCCGAAAAGAGGCGAAAAATAAGTAACAAAAAGAGAAAAAATTCGATCTTGAATACATGTTTACAAGCGAGCGATTAATAAACCTAGCTGAAATAATCGAATAAAGGAACCGACAATTTGGAAATAAATTGGAAACCAATGCTTAGCACCAGGCTGCCGAAAACAGGATTCGAAATAATCAGAACTCGCGCGGTTGTCATCGGTCAAAGGTCAAAGGGTGCGGTGTGTGTACTTCCGATATTTACTCCTAAGCCCCCTGCGATGGTCGTGGTAACTTTGTCGGAAAACTTCGGAGTAACGTTGTATTTAGTACCGTGTGGACAACTGTCCGGAGTAGAGGAAATGATATTGTGGAATTTTGATTGCTGCAAGGTCTAAATTTACGCCGATCACTTATGCCCGTCTGAACATGCCTAGAATGTGTTAAAATCGTTTCGATGGAGTAACTATTTAAAAAAATATCAGGCATAATCTAAAGGGGAACTTATTTTTGTTGAACTATGTATGTATATATAAGTATTACGTAGGTGCAAAAAACCTGATATCCAGAAAAATTGAGAGCGGACTCCCATGCGTATCTCTCAGTGCTTCTTTAAGAAACACCATGTTCAGAGAATGCCGTCTGTCATGTGCAAACTACACAAGTTTGACTTTATTTCGCGAGAGTTTCGAATTTGCCCGGATAATGAATAACTAGTACGCAACGGTTGGGTGATTATTCACGGCTTATTCACGAGGTCTGACGACAAAGTGAAAGAACCAAATCACTGGGTAATGTTTATAAAACAGCTGGTTTTCTCCAATTCATCAACGTTGGGTATCTTAACATTTTAACCAACTGGAAAAATTGCACCCATATTAGATGAATATTTACCAACAGTTAAAGAAATAATTTATCCAACCATTACCCATACCTTTTTACCCAACGCTCTCACCACAGTGTGCATTGAGTTGGGCTCTTTCCTTCTGGCGTCGAGGGACTAAGTAGGAAACATTACGAAAAGCACAACATTCCAATTTGGTAGACAAAAATGAGGGCCCTTCCCTATCCCAAATGACTGAGTGGGTATTTCTTTACCTTAACCTAGGCTTTTTCAGCCTCTGTAGGCTGAAACCCTCTTTCAGCATCTTCCATCTGTGTCTGTCTTGTGCTTCTCTTGTCCATATCGTTCTACTGTATTCAGTTATAGCTCGTCTCTCCAGCTTTGTTTCTGCCTGCCTCTTCTCCTCGTTTTGTCTCGCGATATGTCCTGCCCATCTCCATTTCATTTTTTTAATGTCTTTTACTTTGGTTTTATTACGAAATGGTAGTGTTCTTTTGTTTGTCTGGTATCCTCCTTTCCATGGCTCGCGCTGCGCTACTAGAAGTTTCTCTTCAGTTTCGTTGGTTGTTGACCAAGTTTCGGCACCGTATGTTATGGTAGGTAGCACACATTGATTGAAAACCCTTGTCCTTAATGTTATTGGTATGGTTTTATCGAGTGGGTATTTAAGTCAGACAAAATCTAAAATTGAAAAATTGATAGACCCACATGGAGACACGACATTATTGGCCTTCTGAAGACGGAGGAGTAAAAGTGAATTATCCTGTTTGGACGAATTGATTTTATAGAGGAACATTTGAAATACTATATTGAATATTTGTAGGGTTTCGCATCTGTACAATCTTAATCTCGTCACATACGTAACCATGGTTACTATCAGCATCAAATACACCCATCTTGATACCTTTCATGAACCCAATGCAATGACTTACACAATCGGTATTTAACGATCGTTACAGTTCACGCAGTCAACCTGTCCTAAATTTATCGCAAATAGCGTTTATTCAGTAACCAAATCCACTGTCAGTGTTAGACTAATTGAATAATCGTTTCCTGTCTGTTTCAAGGATGCATGTGTTGCTAAGTGTACATGACTTGCTAACTTGAATTATTGTGCCTAGGTGTTTTGAGTTCATAATTAGGTATTATTGTTAAGTTGACGGAGGTTTAATTTTCTTTTAAATTCAGTTAGGGGATTATTGTTAAGAGGGTGGTTGAATCTGCTTTGTGGACTTTAATTTTGGAGATAATTGGTGATGGGTTTTATATATTGCTTATATACCAGATCACCTTTATTTATCTAACGCACTTGCAAAATATAAATATTCCCATCAATTTGACGACCATGTCACTTGTGTTAGAATGTTTAATATATTATTCACTTGCTGTTTAGATTTCAACCAAGTAACACACCACGGTTCAAAGTGACATTACCGGAAATATTAAAGTTCATCTACAGTTAAGTCCGGAGACCTGTGTGTTTGTCTATTGTTTGGCAACGCCTAATTAAGGAATTCGTCACAATAGTATAGTCAGGGTGTGTACATATAGTCGACTTCGTACAACCTATTGCATGTTACTCTATCGAACAACACCCTCTAACCTAAAGAGGGCTCACTACTGTAGCTCAGTGCGTCATGCCAAAAACCTCTTCCACTAGGATGATGCTTTTGATGCATAATTCACTAATTTCGCCCACCCCCGCCAGCTAGCGTAACATTATAACATGCTAATATTGGATTTCAATATGCATATTTGGAAACACATGATAGTATTATTTCTAAGAGCTGTGTAAGAACGTAAAAGACTCGATCGAATTATCTGTCTATTTTTCGGACGTATGCTTTTTACTATGCTATCGTGAAAGATATGGAATAGTCACATACAGAAATATAGCTATATCTCTGAGGAAAATATTTTGAACAAGGACTTTATACCAAGGCTTATTATATAATTTTGCCTATGACTATCCTTTTCTACCATTTGGTCTCAAAATTGATGTGAATAATATGAAATTTCGAGCTAAACATATGATTTTTTTTTGACGATGTCGTGAATTACTAGGTAGTGATTTTTTAGTGGACTATAATGAGTTCATAATGAAAACATCTCTTGTTTATTGTTGTTGTTGGGAAGTAAACAGACTCGCTGTGAAGAGTGGCGAACGCCCTACAGCCAAAATTACATGGAGGGGTCTGGCCCAAACGCTAAGGAAAGAGAGAGAGGCACTCCGCGCGCGAACTTAGCTCAGCACGAGTTGCTGCTGTTGAGTTTGTATAACCCTTTATCATAATTCATTTCAAGATGCTATTAGTGGTTAATGAAACTAACCTCAGAAGCAGTGCCCTATAATTTTAAACAAGTAGGCATTTTCAAACAATTGTTAAAGAAACACTCTTGTCTTACCCTTTAGGTCTTTCATCACCATGATAGAAGAAGCCAAACATGAAAGATAGGAAACACGTTCAAAATAGATATTCCGTTACCCTATGCTGAAACGTAATCACGCCATTATGCGACAGACGTACAGATACAGACGTATACGGAGTGAAACCAACGGAATACGACACTTGTTTGTAAGGTAAAAATATAACCAAATAGACTTACTCATGCAGCGCTTGTAGTTTGATATCATTGGTTATAATGTAGTTTGGTGAGATAAAGAAACAGATAGTTATCAACTGTGTCATTCGAGTAGCAGCTCATTTTATTTAACACAGATTGGAAACAACGAGATATTGACTCTCGGAAAATACGACTTTTGAACATGTCAATTTCACCATTTTATTTTCAAAACAGGCCATTTTATGTCGAGGTTAGAACAATTGACAGATGACTATTTAAACGATTCTGAGTGGAAATGGAGATTTAACAAATACAATTGTAATAACAATATCAGCGGGTTCTTCATAATAACACCTTTAAGAATCGTTAAAACAATAACCGGCTTGGAATCAGTTCAACATGGAGACAGAGAGTATTATATTTTCTCAATACCTTTCCTTATTTCTTTTTCTTTTTAAATGCTTCCATTTCTTTTACCTTTCTCAGTCTTTTCTGCTTCCCTGATTCTCCTACGTATTATGTTCTCCCTTCTACCTTTACACAAATCGTAAAGCTCGGTGAAGCCTCACGCAAATGCGATTTTAGAACACTGCAATTTGTAGACTAATAGTAATACATTAGTTTTGCTGTTGTTGCTTGATGATTAATCAATCTACATACCAGTCGAGATTATTAACGTACTTAGATGGGGAATTGGTACGATTAAATTCAATGCAATGAAAATAGCAGATTTTGCGCGCTAGCATCCTTTGTGGATTTTGCGGAATAATTTTGAAGAGCTACTCTTCATTATCCAGCCTGTAATCTGTCTGTTCGGTTGCTTGACCAATGTCCTATTCTTTTTCGTTATTTTCCGTTTGAGCAGTAGGCCTATGCAAACTAATACCAAGTTAACTTGATATACACCTAGCACATAAAGTCCCTGACCAGGTGCTTTGAGGTTGACTAATTCAAAATATATAATCGGTACCAAAAATCTGAGATAAACATTAAATGAGCACATTTCTTCTCCGCAGTTTGATACCTCATTCAACAAAATCGAATGGATACTTTTAAAGTTATGGCGATTTCAATGACCGCGCATGCAACAGAAAAGTTGCACTAGGTATAGGAATCATTGATTTGTGTGTGATTACTGTCATAACTGTGTGCTATCTGAACGAGACAGATGAATGGAAGTTAGCAGTGGCGTAACAGCCGGGGGTGCAGGGGGGCACAGTGCCCCCCCCCCCCCCCCCTGAAGGTGCTCAGCAGGAAATTCAAACCTACCCACCAGGAAAAATGGGGGGAAGGGAAAAGAGGAAAAGAAGGGGGAAAGGGAAAGAAAAGAGAGAGAGAAAGGAAAAATGGAGGAAAAAGAAAAAGGAAAAGGAGAAAGAAAGAAAAGAATAAAGGGAAAGAAAGAAAGAAAGAAAATTTCGCAGTACAAAAAGCACAACAGTCAACAAATTGTTGACTGTTGTGCTTTTTTTACTGCAAAATGTTGTGACCGTGCGAAATTTTGTGACCGTGCGATTTGTTTTGACCGTGCGATTTTTTTAACCCTACCTATCCCCCCCCCCCCCCCCCCCCCTCCCCCCATACTTACGTGAAATTCACGAGGTGACTGACTGGGACAAAATTTGGGGCAACCTTTTACGAAAAATTCCGGGACGGAATTATTCTAACCAGGAATTCTTTTGGCTGTGCCCCCCCTGACAACCAACCTCTGTTACGCCCCTGGAAGTTAGGTATTCGGGGCAGTATGTGGAAAATTATTAGTAGTCTATATGAATGTTCAATCTAATGTTAAGTTTGGAGATCTTATTACAGATTTTTTTCGAGGTGGAAGAATGTGTAAAACAGGGATGTGTACTTTCACCAATTTTATTCTGCATTTACATAAATGAATTAGCTAGGCTCATAAGGAAAGTAGGGGTGGGGGCTCGTACATGTAATGTGAACACATTATGTCTTTTTGGGGCTGATGATGTAGTTCTCATAGCAGATAACGCTGTTGAATTACAAAGGATGCTAGACATTACATCAACTTTCTACTTAGGGGTCCACATATCAAGAAATTCGTCTGATCACACTCATATCAATTGTTGTTGTTAAGAAGGGCAATAGGTTGATCGCGTATATTAAATCGATCGTTGATAGTCACGATAATTTCAATAGGATTTACTATGGTAACATCCTTAGCGCTTCCCTCTATTAACTATGCATGCTCAGTATAGACATGTGGTAGCAAGGCTGATAGCAACAAAGTAGAGAACTTGCAACTACAAATGGCAAGATATATCTTGAAGGCACCCCGTAACACTCCGGGCGTAGCCCTCTATGGCGACTTGGGGTGGAACCCCATCGCCTCCCTTCAAGATGTTCATAGAATAAAGTATCTTGCACGACTATCTAATCTAGAGATGCACCGTTAGCCAAAACTTATGTTAAACGCTCTAATGAATCTAAACTGCGACATGGACCAAATCAGGTACAAATGGTTGTCGTCGATTAGAGCTACGCTTAAAAGGTGCGACATGGAATACATTATTAATGACGCCCCCACAAGTCCACGCTGGGTTAACACATTTAAACGCATTAATAAGATTGTTAGTCATAATGTATGGAGTAACACTGTTAGGGAAAAATCTTCTCTTAAAGACTATTTGCAGTGTAAAAAACCGTTCAATTGGAAGACTATCTTTTAGACAAAACTGATTTCTTTGGTTGTAGTCTAAAATTCAAAGCGCGATCAAATACGCTTTCATTGGAACATAGAACACGCAAATGGTCTTCAAATAATAAGGATGGTAAATGTATGCTTTGTAATGATGACTCAGTGGAAGACTTAAGGCACTTCTTATTTACATGTAGATCACTGAATGAGATAAGGGTCGAGGAATATCTCAAACTCGAAAATAACCTATGCAACAATGGTTTTAGTGATGTTTGGCTGGAATTTATTATCAGTAATCTGGACTCAAAATTGTATATAATGCTCGGTTGTTCAATTAATATCACCACGCCTTACATACACACTAAAGAAGCCCGTTCTGCATATTATGTTATCCTTGACCAATTCTGCAAATCATACCTTAAACGTGCGTGGGTTGTTAGATGTAATATCACGAACTCAAAGTGAGTCTTTTTATTGAGACTATTGTATACGTGACTATATAACAATTATTAACATGATTAATGTTCTTTCGTTTTGTCAATTATTGTATGTATATATTATATGAACGCACCGTCGGGTAGACGAGTGCCACTGTTGTAAAAGTGTATGTTCAAATAAAAAAAATAAAAAAATAAAAAATATCACTGTTGTCTTTTAAATTATAAAATCAATCATTGCTCCTAAAATCTAAACATTGCACGAACCGGAAATCGAACCCGGGCCTCCCGCGTGGCAGGCGAGAATTCTACCACTGAACCGTCCGTGCTTCACACACTGTTGTATGTAATATAGTACACATTCAAACGTAAGTACAGATGCAATTCGTGAATCTTCTAAATCTAAACCGAGGATGATCAATGATATTCATAACAGTACTAGCGTGTCTATTTCAGAGAGCAGAGTGGCGCAGCGGAAGCGTGCTGGGCCCATAACCCAGAGGTCCAAGGATCGAAACCTTGCTCTGCTAGTTTTTGTTTTATAGGATGACTTATCTTGCCGGAGAATTTGTCGTGAGAAATAATCTATAATCCTTTCAGTTACTTAGCCCTAAATAACCAAGTAATATTGTCTTTTTAATTAATAAATTAATCATTGCTCTAAAAATCTTTTAAAAATGTGCACGGACCGGGAATCGAACCCTGGCCTCCCGCGTGGCAGGCGAGAATTTTACCACTGAACCATCCGTGCTTCATACACTGTTGTATTTGATATAAACTGCTCACAAAAAGTATCGAAACACTTAGAAATGATCCAATATATAACGGCTCGAAAAGGTATGCATTAATCGAAGCAAATAACCAAGTGCATAATTTTGTTCTGCGTATTTTGACACCTCAATCGTTGAGATACGATGTTGCGGAGCGGAGTTATTGTCATTTCAATGATCGTGGGTCCAGTTTCCAAGGTGACACTCATCCCTATTGAAAATCACGAATCTGATCATTCTAAACAGTAATGCAAACCTCTTTCTATAGGGTGATTGTCACTTTTGAAACTGGACCCACGACCATTGAAATGACAATAACTCCGCTCCGCAACATCGTATCTCATCGATCGAGGTGTCAAAATACGCAGAACAAAATTATGCACTTGGTTATTTGCTTCGATTAATGCATACCCTTTCGAGCCGTTATATATTGGATCATTTCTAAGTGTTTCGATACTTTTTGTGAGCAGTTTAGTACACATTCATACATAAGTACAGATAAAATTCGTGAATCTTCTAAACCGAGGGTGATCAATGATATTCGTAACAACATTATCGTGTCTATTTCAGAAACCATGCTCTGTTAGTTTTTGTGTTTTTGGGTGATTTGTTTTGCCAGAGAGTTTTTTAGAATTATCTATTAACCTCTCATATAAGTAGGCGTAAGGAGTAAAGAATTTAGTGCTCTGCTATATTTTGTGTGATCGGGTGATTTACCATTATAATCTGTCGCCTTAAGGATAGTTTTGTGCTGATACAGAACAGCATATGAGTCGACTTTCCCTTGGATGTTCTGGTATATTACATGTGCCTTCTGAGTAAGTGCATTCAATTGATTCAATTTGATCTGCACCTAATTACACAACGCATGGAGATACAAGGGGCAGTCAATAAATAATGAAAGTGATCATGGTATGGGATGCATGAGTGATTCTATTGAGGGGATAATGTGATCAATACAAAGTATGAACCTTTGTCTTTCAAACAATACACTTTTGGATTGTTAGATACCTTTGGTTATGTAACGTCATTAACATAAACACAATAGGTTTCAGACACTGACTGAAATCTGTCAATTATTTGGCTGGATATGTAATATGTTGAATATGGGTTGATTGATACATTTGCGTATATCTCGGGAATGCAAGCATAAAAACAGATAACACTTGGCACATAGTTAGAATACACACTTATCTCTGTTTGACACTCTTTTTTAGATCTGAATGCCTTAATACGAACAAGAAGGGACCATCTCAAATACGCTTTTATTTAGCAAAATCCGCAATAATCTACCTTAGAAAACAACAAAGGATAAAGAACAATTGAGGGATTATAATTTAATAAATTGTTGTAGGATGTAAAGCAATAATAGTGGGGATTTCAAAAGGAGCTGTTCATAAAATTTCCTCAAACCATTGAAATTATATGACGATTACTTACATACTACATATCTAGTAGCTCTAAAGATAACAGTAATAAGAGAGGCTGTGGCAGCCATCTTTGATTGATACATTCCTGTATATCTTCGTTTTGACTATCACAATATGTTTACACATTGATTTAAGCATTTTTCATTATTTCTGATTAGAATTTGAAGGCACAGTAAGCTTTTATCTGGTAAATTTCATGATTTTAACCATTTTGGGCCCGTTTCAAAATTATCTGCCGTCTGCGCATGTGCATTCTTTCTGCAGGTTTCATGCGAATAAGTTCAGATACTTAGTTAACTATCATATGGAATCTTCCAAACTATTTAATTGCTTGAATTTGTCCTAAATTGTTTGATTTTCCGCAATATTAGTAATTCACTGACTGGGCATTTTTAAATGAAAATTAGCTATATGAAATACTGATATTTGTATACCTTTTATTCAATTGCTTCTCCTTACTTTTTCCTCTTATACTAAACATTCCAAATTACACAGGGATTAAAGTTATTGTCTTTTGTATCATATTTATGCGAAAAAATCGGGATTTACCTGCTTCTGATGTCATGTTATGCAATCTTCTTACCACGTGTTTCATAAAAACAATTCAAATTTCCCGCCAAATAACTGATTTAGCAGTGTCCCGAGTGTATTTACTTTGAGACAATGCTATGATGTCATAGTTCACACTTAAAAATCCAAAACTGTATTGTTTGAAAGACAAAGGTTCATACTTTGTATTGATCACATTATCCCCTCAATAGAATCACTCATGCATCCCATACCATGATCACTTTCATTATTTACTGACTGCCCCTCGTACATCCTTCATAACATAACCGTAGTATCAACATGGGGGAGTACAATTTAGAAGGGACTAGGACATTGTACAGGGTGTCCCAAAAGTCTATGCACGACTTAGAAGCTTTGTATTTCACAAAATATAAGTCGTATTGAAAATATGAATACATATTTAGAAAGAGGAGATGTGGGAAATAATGTTGATACCAAACATTGGGGTAACATCTGTTTGTAATGCCACCCTAGAAGTAAAATATGTATTACTGCAAAACTGTAATTTTATACTTCGGAGGAATAAAGTTCATAAATCCATACCTATTGAGATTAACAAAAAAGACGGGTAGAGTTGGTTATACACGGAAATTGATCCGTCAATTGTAATATTTAAAATTTTACATTACAGTGATCCCATCATAATAACAAACTATATCACACATAATTTTCGTTTCTATAGTGAAATCTAGTTCAAATGTTTTCCATTTATACAGAGACGTGTGCTAATGCAAAAACACAGACCTAAAAAATTGAATAACGTACTAGAAAAGTGAACACACACATCACACAACTGTCAAACATATGTGACTTGTTGATCTACCAGTCTTTTTTCTACCACATCGAGACAAATCATGCACAGTTCCTGTGTTCAACAATTTATCCACCAACTTCAGAATGGATATTCTTCCTGGTGCGCGTTTCACTTTGAAATGTTTTCTGAACTTTTGTTCAGTAAGTTGAACTGAATTTGTTTCAGCGTAGCACCATACAATTTGTATTCGCTTTTATCTATGCTGTAAACCATCTTGAATGAAGACTTTTGCTGTGCAATGTTGTCTACTACTAGTACTACTACGCCTATTTATGTTGTGAGTGACCGAGTTTGGTAATAACATTAATGTTGATAGGTAAGCAGTTAACTGTGACTAATGTGCAACGTTGCTTTCATATCGTTAATTTATGCGCACCTGTGTTTAGCATCAATGTGTGGTACTTGATATGGGTTGGTCTCACACGGCCAAAAACTTTCAACCAGTTTAATAATGTTGTGGGTTCACCAATAGGGTTGTGTTTGGTATCAAAATAATTTCCCAAATCTCGTCTATCAAAATATATTTAAATTTATACCATATGATTTATATCTTATGAGATATGACTCTTCAAAAACGTGCATAGACTTTTGGGACACCCTGTATTACACGTTATACGAGGGTCATTCAATAAGTTCTACCTCCTATCTCATAACTTTGCTATTATACAAGCCAGTCGTATGAAATATTCCACAATTGAAGCATTGAATCTCAGGTACAAAATCATAGTAGATTGGTCTGAATACTTATTTTACTTCTCTGGATATGCAGTAAAAACCAAACTTCCATTTAGTGCGACGGAAACGGTAAAAAACTGTCAAATGTCTCCTTAGTGATATTCATTTGGCCAATTCTAAGAGACAAAATGTACCTATCGATGAATAACAATCGTTCTAAGTTACAAATATCTCTTAAACAGACGTTAAACAATACAAGTGACTGATTTCTTGGCGGAAAAAGCCCTATAATTAGTCAGAACCAGACCAGGACAGTCATCAATCTTAACCCTACCCTAGAGAACCGTTGAAAAAGTCATATTTGCTTTTCATAGGAACTAAGAGCTCCTCATTATACATGACTAAATGGACATATTTCAAGTCTCTCGCAGATATATTTTTCTATCACTGACTACCTGATTAACTATTCGAAATGTTGCATATTGATGTATCTTATAATCATCAATGGAATCTCAAATGCAGGGTTGTTTTAAGTTGAAAGTCCAGATTTGGTTTTGTGGATGTCAAAACGGTAGTTTCTTTTATTTCTTGTATTGTTATGAATGTTGTCTAAATGGGTAAATAAATATTACGATTAACATCCGATGAAATAGGCGATAAAATCGTGAGCATTTTGATATATCTGTTTCGATATTTTAGCTGCCAGCAACGCATCAAAATTAAGGTCATGAATTTTACGTAGAGCTATGTATTATATCAAATAATTACTCACCATCCTGAAGTCACAAATCAGTACAATTATTATACGCCTGCCGAGAAAAAAAAAGTTACGTGAGAAATTACAGTTTTACGTGAGATAATAATGTTGTATCTCCCGGGAAATCATGAATGCTAAAAATATATATACGACAAGTACGTGTAATGTAGTAAGTGCCTGATTGTTCATTACATGTTCAAATACACGCCTACGAAAGAGTCAATGTCCGTATTATTACCTATCAGTCTAACAAATCAAATGTTTTTAATAAAATCTCAGGTTTGCTTTCCTAAGATAAATATTTAATGGACTGATTGTATTCATACATGAATACCATATTCCGGGACGACGCCAGACAAACGTTCAATTAAAAAAATCAGTTTATTTCCGTAAGATAAACATTGAATGGACTGGTTTAAGTCTATATACGAGTTTATGGAATCGCCAGCTCAATAAAAACTAATAGTTATCACGTGTGTAACTTTGTGAATGCTGCAGAGGAAGAATTTATTCATGATATCAGTCCAGGAAGTGGACTCATTTAATTGCCCACCTTTTTTAAACAGTACGGAGTAGTTGATGTTGAATTATGTACAGGCTGTAACAAAAAAGTTATACAGTTTTGAGAAAAATATTAAAAATATCTCCCATAACATTTCTGTTTTGAATTTTAATGGTATGCAAGGGGAATTTTCTAAGCTTTTGAATAAGCTTTTATTCATGACAATCGATGGTCGGTAAGCAGAGATATGATCAATTGTCTAAAGTAGTCATGAAATCACCTGGGCCACTTTGGTTTAATCAATGGTAAAACCACTTGGATGATTATGAATAGAATCGAACCAGGGACATAGCAGTAGAGCGCTCTTGTTAGACAACAAGGGTTCATTTCAAGTGGTTAAAAGTATTTCAAAGAAGGTAACCTAAGGTCTTTGCAAAGATTTGTAATGTGGGATAGAATTAAAACCATTCCTTACTAAATGCATGACCGACTGCCGCTCAACAAGTGCCCCAATTCACGTTGGAAGAACGAGTTTTTATGTTTGTAAAAAGAACTTCTAGAATGACAATGATTGAGACAGTCTTTGTGCTTACCGTTTGCTCAGGAGGAAAAATGAGATATTTTATTTATGAGCACCAAATAAATTTATCAAGATATAATTTATATATTTTATGAATTTATTTATTCAAATGAAATTGAATTATTTGAAAAAGAATTATATTGTTCTCTTTAATGTTCCTTGCATGATACCCTAACCATTTAATTTATACAATTAAGACTGTATGATATTGTGAAAGTGGCCCAACCCGATTTCTAGATGACTTAGTGGACTAGTCATAACTTTTAAACGCAAGTAGTTAAAAAGACCAAATACAATTATTCTGGTAGCCAAAACGAAACTTAACACAGAGTGTAAAAGATTTTGACATTGCAGGATTTTAACGTTGGGTTAAAATAAAATTGCGATTGTATAACTTCTTTTGTTACAGTCTGTACACTAGTTCACCATCATCTTGAAATCTAGTCACCATAAAACTGTCCATTAGTAACTAGTGCAATGAGAGTCCATAGACATTACTTAATGTGGGGTTTCAAATCCCACAATGGCAAAATAACCTGTCTGAGGTTACTTCATAGGACAATTCCCATGTGAATTTGAGTTGCAGAGTCACTTCAAGTTCATGAGTGCCCATAAATGTATCCAAACCATCGGCGGTGGCTGGGGAGGTGGTGGTTAATCCGTCACAAACACGAGCAGTATAGATCGAGAGGTAGATAACTGACGTCGAGGGCAGTGGTTCCTCCACAAATTTATTGATGATAAACATCAAGGTTTGTTATATTATTCCGGGAGACGCCAGACATACGTTCCAATACTAGTAGTTATTGGTAGAATGGTTCATCACATACGCCATGTTCACCAAACCCAATACCGCAGCTTATTAGTTTTCTACTCTATTGTCTCAGGAAACGGTTGGCAATTATTATTGATTTATTAGGTAATGAAAATATTTCATTAATTTGGTATGGTAATTAAATTAAATCGTGTTTCAACGATCACATACCGCGTACTCGGTGATCAAACAAATTGACATCATCATAGAATAGGAATATCTAGTATGTGTAAAACATTCTATTAAAGCAACGATATTAAAATGAAACGTATTAGAACTCATGTATAATAATTTCGTTTAAGATATTTATGAACCGTAATGATATCATTACGATTAATAATTTAGTATGATATATATACCGTATAATATCGTTTTATGTAGGTAGCCCGGCATACTTTTGCTTATTTAGAATACAGTATTACCCATAACCATAGAACTCAAAGATAATCTAATAGAAATGATATCAATTTAATTTGTCAGCATAAACGTTTGTGATCCAGAGATATGTCACTGTAATTGCTTGAGGAAACCTGTTTGTATTTTAACGACACATAGAAATTGCTATTTAACTTCAGAAGTCAAGGTATTGGATCAAATCAGAACAATAAATATTGGTGACTAGAGAGCACCTTGTGCTAGATATCATGTACACAATTAATAAGTACATCTGGTTCAAAAGAGTTGTAGATTACTTTTAGTAGCAAATTCGGAGACTCTTATTATATCCCATTTGCCATTCTTTGCAGACTCTAATTATTTAAAGTGCTTCATTATCATTCTTAAAGAATCGCGGGTAAAATTCCTCGACAATAAAGATATGACATCAAATGAGGCAAGCTTAAGTTAACCATCACTGTTGAAATTGACAGAACGTGACGACTTTTAAATAATCTAATAAGGATGTAATTGAATGTTATCGTACCGTTTAAAAGTTCGTTTTACGGAACGACAATTCACTTAACCATTTGAGGCACCGCGCATGCGTACAATTATAGTAAAATGAAACCGTGGAAAGGTTGTTCACCTCTAGAACTGCCTGGGTAACAAATATTCTCATAATTCTAAAAATGATACTCCAACTTAGGAATATCAAATTACATAATTATGGATTAATTTCTCCTCTTCAATTTGAGACATTTTCGCGAAGATATTATTTGATATTTTTACGTAGGGCTATATTTTGTAGTTTATGAGCATATTTATAACCTAGTAAGCTACCTTCTTGAGGACTGTAGTTTCACTTTTCATGTAAACATGTTTCAATTTTAGTCGTATTCAGCTTAACATGATTTGGACTAAATCAAACCGGAAACATTTCCATAGCTTCTCTAAAGACATTATTCATGTACAGTATGTATTGAGGACCCTGGGGCGTCACACAAATTGGGTTATGACAGGCTTACAATATCAACGTTAAGTGCGTACATAATCTAACTGTATAGCTCTCATATTTCCGATTGGATGGGGGGTTTTTTCTACCATTGAAAACTTAAAGTGTTTCGTAGAGCAGCAGAGGAAAGAAATACATTTCAGTGAATTCAAGATAGTGTGTGGACATATTATTTTAACCGTGTGGTCGAAACTGCAATCATACCAGTCGGCCGTGGAAACCAGGGAAATCGAAATAGAGTCAAACGAGATTGCTTAACAGGAGAGCGATTGAGCACAGCTGTTCGTGCCTGGTCAGGACTACGACTGGGCGATGGTCATGTTCATGACTTCATATGGAAACCCAAGCATGTCGCCACCCACAGCCTATTAGATGGGACATAACAGGAATGTGTAAACTTTTTTGGTAGAGTAAATATTAATAAAAAATGTCTAACTATTCTTTTCATAGATTATTTCTTATCAGGTAATAGCGTTTCAAGTCTACAAAATCACAAGTTTCAAGAAATAATATTTATATATAGTTTCAGAAGCAAAAAAACAGTTATTTACTTCCCGTAATATTGATGTATTAAATGTTCCAATTTAAAAACAAAGAAATTACTTCAGCAATTAAAATAAACACACCCTAGCGCTAAAGCTGTTTATTCTTGAAAGGGAGATCAAACTTTCTATGCCTTAAGGTTAAATCGATATGACGTTTCCATTTACAGATTACATCAGATCGCAATAAAAATTCATAGGATTTTTAATTCTGTCTTTGAGGTAGGATTAATAATTAATTGAGTCGGCAATAAGATTATTTCTTCTGATAGCAAATAAAATATGTGGGATATATGTAGGATATAAGATGCTAGTAAAATATGTGATCTTGTTGGATGCCACCTCAGGTACAATCGCTACAGTAGATTGCCTTGATTAAGTTCTTATCTTTTAAGAAGTCTCTCATGCCCCAGATTGTCATTCATTATACCCCTGTCACACCTACGGCGATCTGGCATTGCGCTGAAAGTCAAACGCATTAAGGTCTTAAAGAACCGATTGATGTCGCAGTTGACACTGGCTGGGACGAGAGAGCGTCCCCCCCCCCCCCCCCCCCCCCCCCCCCCCCCCCCCCCCCCATGGTCGCCTCTGAGCTCCAATGCGCTACAGCGCTTGTTTTCACTCTGCTGCAATCAAGCAAGCGATTGCATTACACTGAAAGTATCAAGATATGAATATTATACAGCAAAAATGGCAAAAATGGCAAATCTTTAGCTCTAAGTACACTCTCAGCAAAAAAGGTTCAACTTAGAACCATAAATGGTTCCTCACATTGTCCTCTGTATGGAACCCTCATGGGCTCTTCCCAAGAACTATTTCATTGAAGAACCCTCTTTAAAGGTTCTTTAAAGAACCAAATAAGGTTCTTCAAGTGTTGTCCTCTATATGGAACCCTAAGGGTTCTTCAGGGTTAAATAACCCTCTTGACAGGTTCTTTAAAGAACCAAAAAAGTTCTTTTTCTGAGCCAAGCCAGTTCTAAATAGTCTGTTGATACTACTTCATTAATACAACGCATGTGTATCTGGATTGTGAGCAATCACTAAGTGAGTGACGTTTTAAAATAATATTGTTAGACAAATGGATATATAAAACCTTACGAAATCTACTTTCCGTGGTGTTAATTTTAAACCTTTCATTCTAGGTTTAGAACCATTTGTATCCTTCTGCTCTGTACACTTCCAACTATGTTTTTATGTAATGTCCCTGTCATGGAGCGAGACATAATGTTGTGTACTTTGAGTACGACTAAAAACATAATTTGATGTATCACTCAAGGATATTTTGTTCAGTTTCTTCTCTTTAAACATGTTAAAGGTTCCTTGAGTGCAGAAGGTTCTACATCGAACCCCGAGCTTACTCCAAGAACCCTTTCCGAACCCTTTTTGCTGAGAGTGTATGCTCCTATCCCGCTTATCTCGTTTTCATAGCGCTCTTAGTACGATTCATTGCATTCCTACTTTCACGTCTCACTTGGATAAATATCAGTTTAACAGGTGATTGGTATTGTACTCTATCCATGCATGTATTCTTCTGTATTATCATTTGAACTAATGAACCGCAGTTACTCGGCCTTTGCATCGTCCGCCATTTGCGAAGAGAGCAACGAACTGGTACTAGTTCGACTCTGTCTACACAATATGACAGGTCATGCGATGAGACATAGAGGATCCGTGCAAAGAGCGAATAAACAGAGCCTCATGCGTACTCAGTCTTGTTTTAGGGGCTTGACTACTAAACAACATTGGACAATATTGAAACCATGGTAACAGGCAAAGGCAAGGCTTCACCCCCCCCCCCCCCCCCCCCCCCATGATCAGAGGGAGGGGAGGAGAAGGGCAGTCTGCTCCACCGCCGTACCCAGAAAACGAGATTGAGTTCTTGCTGCGATCTACATAGCTTGTATGAATCCTTTCTACATCAACGGGACGCTCACGTCGCTCACTTTACGATGCAACGATGAGTTACACTACTGAGTCATTACAGCGCAATGGTCAGAACGCCGAACCTCCGCGCTTGTTGTTTGCATAGAGACCATTTGCGAGTATTTAGATGAATTTGACATTCAAATGTGGATAGGATTAACTTCAAATTCATGAAACTGACATGAATGATTACAAATAAAGCTCTCTATGCTTTCAGAAGGTAGTTAGTAGTTAGAACATGAGTTAAAGCATTACGGTTATGTGAAAAACCAAACTTCTGAAAAAGATGAGGGCTCCCTCCCTGGATTATGTCTCAATTCCCCTTTGATTAACTCACATGTAAGTTTAATACAATTTAATTCCTAGAACGCCACGCTATGTTATTGGGCATGATTTATACAGAACAAATATTATCAACCCAAGAGGCTTAGAATTACACAAAAATACCACCATAAGAATAATATGATGTCCAAATAAACCGTGGATAGATTGTGGGTAGTTTAGGTTAGATTGTGGCTAGATCCTGCTCCCTACGCTCATCACCGATCGTAAGATAAAAGGTCGTAGAAGTATCGGGAGTTACAAAGAAATGGTGACGTTATTGGATATATTTCCCTGAATTTAAAAATTCCACAACGGTAAATTATTTTAGTCCTAGCAGTATGTGTCGTATTTTCGCCTTACGTTAGAATCCTGCGGAATATATATAATCACAGATGATTAAAATTGGACTCTAATTCTGATGTAGGACTACTACCTAATACCAAAGTGTGTTAGTACATTGTATAGGTTTGCAGGGGATTTTAATTGTAAACGTTATGTCAACACTTCTCAAATCAGTTTATGACGAACGTCGACGGGACACCAATTGTAAGATTTCTCGGGAACTTTCAGTGTTAACATATACACTTCAACGATCACACACATCATGAGATGAAAAGTTAAAAATCAAATCGCTTTACAGTGCAAAAATTGACATTTTGTTATATGTTTTGTACGAATCATAATTACGTGCAATCCAGACATTCCCGCTTCCAGTATTCATTAAGCAGACGACAAAATATTGGTTAATGAATTAGACATGCCATGCCATGTAACATACTCTAATTGTGGTTCACGCCCGCGAAATCACTATGTAAGCGATTTCAGACATGATATTGTGAATGTTTTCAGACGTCCCGTATTCGGTCTGCAAGAGTCAATTAGAATAATGTGTCTCAGTGTAAATAAGACGACGGTTTAAATGAAAAGATAAGGGAAATACTCGTTGATTTACGAATTAACATGATGCCAAAAATGTACCAATGAGCCGCATTCATCGACTGTCATTGAAGGTGATGCGGGTAATGGGATGCTTACATTAATAATGATTATAAATGCTCAGTTAACTTTGAGTGGTTCCTTCCAGCATATCGCTGACAGCAATGCATCTTGGAGGATTATCTTTGGTTTTTACTACATCTAGAGTGATTTATGACATCATTTGAACGGTATCATGATTTATTAGGCTATTTATTCATGTCTAAAAGAAATAAGACTTCACCATTACCAGAACAGGTTAATGCCTGTGTATGTTTGAACATAAAGTAAAAATACGTCCGCTCAGCAACGTTGATTTAGTAGAAGTATTTATAGGTCAATAAATGCGTATGTGTTGTTTCAGATAAATTAAACAAATCAATGCACGCGCTGATGTCGATGTGTGAATAATGGCACGACCACGCAGGGGAGTGCTATTTTGAGCATATCACCATTTGCGCAATTGACCTAATTCATACACGAAACTATTTCAATTTAAAATTCCCTATTTGAGCATAATTTAGATCTATGTAATAACGAATGAAAACATGTTAACAAGTTTGCTAACACCCTCGTTGAAAATCTGCGAACCCGCGATAACTGAACAACGAATCAAAACAAAGCGCGTCGTGCGGGCATTAAATGGCGCGCACGCGAAGTGCATTATACACTTTCAATGCACGCTGCGTATGTTAGCTTCTTGCTTTCTGATTGATTCAACACTATAAATAGTGTATGAAAGAATGCACATCCGCACAAATTAAGTTATATTCACTTCTTTTGATGTTTAACTTTTTTCTTTTCTTTTTTCCTTGAAACTTGATGTAGGTTCATAAGGATCTCACCTGTGTATGGGAAAGCCCCACGTCTTTATTGAGAATAGAGTGCCCTTTCTACGAATCCAGATAGATATAATCTCTATCGCTATCTTGTTATCTTGTGCACCATGAAAATGTAAAAATGCTTAAAAGTATATGAAAATGTGCTAAACATGTATCGATAATGTAATGTAAACATGATGAAACTATGTGAAATGTGAAAATTATGATAGTGATACAAATAAAAGATTAAAAAAAAAATCTTGTGCACCTATCTGTCTATAACTTTAGCCTTATCCCGTCCGATGACCTGGTAGGTTTCTGCTCTGTTATAGTGGATTTAAATTGTTCATGAAACTGATGTCTTCTTAAGGACAGGCGTGTAGCTTTTAGTACTTATCTCATCAATATCAGCTGTGTGTCCTGTAGGCAAACAGTCCAACGCTTTTACAGACGTATGAAATTTGTGTGGCCTTTACATGCAATTCCATACACTATATCTGCCATCCTTGAAATGAGCTAGCATGTTTAATGTTTCAGGACTCACATGAGGCGTGACGACTGGGTATGTTGATTTGTTGTTGGCGTTTTGTCCCAACGTTGGTTCAACTATGAAAAACCCTAAATTTGGGTACAAATTAACCAACATCCGTTGGATAATACTTTTCCACAACAGCTGGGTTTGCGTTTTCCCCAACAGTTGGGCAAGAAATCCTTAACCAACAATTGGGTAAATGTATTTACCCAACATAAGGGCAACCTTATAAGCGTTTAATTGCTCAATTACTGGGCATCTACTCAACATAAGGTTAACCTAGCGTTTTAGTATAGTTGTAGGTAAGGCATATTGTTTTTAAATAAGTAGGCCTTAAATGTTTTGCAACTCATTGGTAATGCGCCACTGCGTATACATTTCAATTTCAACAATGGTTTGCAGATGGAATGTCCAGTGAGTAGATCATCAAGTAAGCTTAGGCTTACTAGTACTAAGCTTGTGAATTCATACGCAGTTAGTTGCACACTACCAAAGAGTTGCAAAACATTTCTCAACAAATGGTGGTAATTATCAAAATTCAAAATGCCTTGCCTTCAAATGTACCAATAACTTCATTTCCCACCCCAAGAGTTACAGGGCATTGAGAGATTGCCGAGAAAAATGAAATTCGGAAATAAATAATTGTTTCAATAGATGAGGTACAGGAACCCTGAAGTGCAATGATTTATAGGAAAACGTTTGAATAATGGCGCTAGAGTGAAATTTGGCCTGGTTGAACCAAGTCATGTGGTAAGTGATGCTGATAGTTTCGATGTGATCTACATCGAAATTACCAAATCGTGAAATTTTACGTGATAGACGGCGAATTAAGGAATTAAAACGGTTTCAGATGGTAGTTATTATATGTATAAGTATTACGTGGGTGCACAAAATACCTGATTTCCATAAAATTTGAGGGCGCACTCCCATGCGTA
The DNA here is from genome assembly GCA_035610835.1 of Ophiura sarsii. Lineage (NCBI taxonomy): Eukaryota > Metazoa > Echinodermata > Ophiuroidea > Amphilepidida > Ophiuridae > Ophiura > Ophiura sarsii. The sequence continues at coordinate 724,379 of CM069446.1, read as the reverse complement.
TCTCTCAGTGCCCAAACAGCTTCACCTCTGTGCCCACCATGTTCAGAGAATGCCGTCTGCCATGTGCAATCTACACAAGTTTGACTTTATTTCGCGAGAGTTTCGAAATTGCCCGGATGATGAATAAATAGTACGCAACGGTTGGGTAATTAATCACGAGGTGTGACGACAAAGTGAAAGAACCAAATAACTGGGTAATGTTTATAAAACAGCTGGTTTTCTCCAATTCACCAACGTTGGGTAACTTAATATTTTACCCAACTGGAAAAATTGCGCCCATATTAGATAAATATTTCACAACAGTTAAAGAATAATTTACCCAACCATTACCCATACCTTTTTACCCAACACTCTCACCACAGTGTGCATTTAGTTGGGCTCTTTCCTTCTGCCGTCGTGGGACTAAATAAGAAACATTACGAAAAGCACAAAATTCCAATTTGGTAGGAACAAATGAGGGCCCTTCCCTAACCCAAATTACTGAGTGGGTATTTAAGTCAGACAAAATCCAAAATTGAAAAATTGATAGACCCACATAGAGACACGACATTAATGGCCTTCTGAAGACGGAGGAGTAAAAGTTAGTCATCCTGGTTCGGACGAATTGATTTTATAGAAATACTATATTGAATTTTGTAGGGTTTTTGCATCTTTACAAACTTAATCTCGTCACATACGTTATTATGGTTACTATCGGCATCAAATACACCCATCTTGATACCTTTCATGAACCCAATGCAATGACGTACACAATCGTTATTTTACGATCGTTACACTTCACACAGTCAACCTGTCCTAAATTTATCGCAAATAGCGTTTATTCAGTAACCAAATCCACTGTCAGTGTTAGACTAATTGAATAATCGTTTCCTGTCTGTTTCAAGGATGCATGCGTTGTTAAGTGTGCCAACTTGAATTATTATGCCTAGGTGTTTTGAGTTCATAATAAGGTATCATTATCAAGTTGAGGGGGTTTGATCTTCTTTTAAATTGAGTTGGGGGATTATTGTTAAGAGGGTGGTTGAATCTGCTTTGTGGACTTTAATTGTGGAGATTATTGGTGATGTGTTTTATATATTGCTTATACCAGATCACCTTTATTTATCTAATGCACTGCAAAATATAAATATGCCATCAATTTGACGACCATGTCACTTGTGTTAGAATGTTTAATATATTTGTTCACTTGCTGTTTAGACTTCAACCAAGTAACACACCACGGTTCAAAGGGACATTACCGGAAATATTAAAGTTCATCTAACGTTAAGTCCGAATACCTGTGTGTTTGTCTATTGTTTGGCAACGCCTAATTAAGGACTTCGTCAGAAGAGTATTATAGTCGGGGTGTGTGTAGTCGACTTCGTACAACCTGTTGCATGTTACTCTATCGAACAACAACCTCTTACCTAAAGAGGGCTCACTACCTGTTAGTAGCTCACTGCGTCATGCCAAAAACCACTTCAACTAGGATTATGACGTATACGGAGTAAAACCGACGGAATACGACACTTGTTCGTAAGTTAAAATTATAACCAAATAGATTTACTCATGCAGCGATGTAGTTTAATATCATTGGTTATATGTAGTTTGGTGAGATAAAAAAAAACTGTGTCAAAAACTATGTCATTCGAGTAGCAGCTCGTTTTATTTAACACAGATTGGAAACAACGAAATATTGACTCTCGGACTTTTGACCATTATTTCACTATTATTTTAACTATTTCACCATTATTTTTTTTTCAAACCAGGCCAATTTATGTCGAGGTTAAAACAATTGACAGATGACTGTTTAAATGATTCTGGGTGAAAATGGAGATTTAACAATTACAATTTTAATAATAATGTCAGCGTTTTCTTCATAATAACACCTTTAAGAATCGTTTAAACAATAACCGGCTTGGAATCAGTTCAACATGGAGACAGACGGTATTATATTTTCTCAATACCTTTCCTTTTTTCTTTTTCTTTTTAAATCCTTCCATTTCTGTTACCTTTCTCAGTCTTTTCTGCTTCCCTGATTCTCCTACGTAATATGTATTCTCCCTTCTACCTTTATACAAATCGTAAAGCTCGGTGAAGCCTCACGCAAATGTGATATTAGGGACGCACCATTTGATTTTCAGGGGGGGGGGGGCATGGAAGTTGGGGTCGGGCAGAATTATTGTTTTTTCGTCACCGAAGTAGGCGACATTTTTTTTTTAATTGCCTTTGGCGGCAATTTTTTTTCTTTCGCCAAAGGCGGAAAAGGGTTTTTTTCCCTTCAGTTTTAACTGTTTTTCTGTACATTAAGTTGGGTGAGTCGGGTGAGTCATAATTTTTTTTTTTTTTTACTCGGCAGTGGGTCATCTTTTTTTCTTCTCCTGGTTGGTGGGCAAAGATTTTTTTTTCTCCTGGATAGTGTGCAAAGATTTATGTTTTTTCCTGGATAGTGGGCAAAGTTAGTTTTTTTTAAACTTCCATGCCCCCCCCCCCCCCCCCCCCCACTTTTATGGATTTTGCGGAATAATTTTGAAGAGCTGCTCTTCATTATCTAGCCTGTAATCTGTCTGTTCGGTTACTTGGCCATGGTCTTATTCTTTGTCGTTATTTTCCGTTTGAAGAGTAGGCATATGCAAACTAATACCAACTTAATTGCGCTGAATCTCTCTGTTGCGGATTCGATATATCTGATATTATTCAACTGTAACTGAACCTAACTGCGGCTACTTCTCCATACACGAGGTAGAATCAATATGCTGCGTTATCACGACATTCCTATTACGCGCCGGTTTTTTGCTTCTATACTACTAACAGTAGTTTCTTTTGAACGTTGTTTCTGGCAGTTTGTCATCCATTCATTCATCGTCGCATGGCAAGTAATGTACGAACCATCAAAATTATTTCTATAATTATGCTGAGTTGTGTCGGCATTGTTCAGCATTCCCATTTTATTGAGATATGGTGTGTTTTTCTACGCGTGTCTCATTTTGCCTGAAGAATATGCCCATTGCCCAACGGTTTAAGGATAGCCTACTGTACTCCTATACCAATGCCGTGGATTTTTTTTTATGTTATCAGTTGATTTATTTTACCAGAGAATATGTGAGAATTATCTATAAACCTTTCCTTTACTTAGCCCTAAATAACTAAGCAAGGAATTGTCTTTTTAATTTAAAACCGGAAATCGAAACTTTGTCTTTTTAATTAAGAAATCAATCGTTGCTCCAAAAATCTTCAAAAAATGTGCACGGACCGGGAATCGAACCCGGGCCTCCGGCGTGGCAGGCGAGAATTCTACCACTGAACCATCCGTGCTTTACACACTGTTGTACTTGATATAGTACACATTTATACGTAAGTGCAGATGCAATTCGTGAATCTTCAAGCAAGGATAATCAATGGTATTCGTAACAACATTAGCGTGTTTATTTCAGAGAGCAGAGTGGCGCAGCGGAAGCGTGCTGGGCCCATAACCCAGAGGTCCAAGGATCGAAACCTTGCTCTGCTATTTTTTGTTTTATCAGGTGATTTTTTTGTCAGAGAATTTGAGAGAATTATCTACACCTAGCAACAAAGGTCCCTGACCAGGTGCTTTGAGGTTGGCTAATTCAAAATAGATAATCGGTACCAGAAATCTGAGATGTACATTAAATGAGCAAATTTCTTCTCCGCAGTTTGATACCTCATTCAACAAAATCGAATGGATACTTTTAAAGTTATGGCGATTTCAATGACCGCGCATAACAACAGCAAAGTTGCACTAGGTATAGGAAATCATTGATCTGTGTGTGATTACTGTCATAACTCTGTGCTATCTGGATGAATGGGTCTGGAGTGAGCTGTGAAGAATGAAAGTCTTTGCTATCTTTACACACACACCAACAGTAAACTGGACATAAGAAGTTGGATCATTGGTTGGATGATTACAAATCAGCTGACTTCGCGATTCATCTCTACCACACAAATTCCATCTCTTCGTGTCGGCGAAGCAGCTGTCGCAACGTCTGCACGTAATCTGGTTGTTGTCATCGACGATCATGTTACCATGAATAAATATGCGAGTAGTGTTTGCCGCGGTGCTTCGTTTGCTCTCTACAATATTGGCAAACTCAGAATTTACCTGAACAAAGCGTCAGCAGAAACTTTGGTTCACGCCTTTGTGAGCTCAAGACTTGACTCATGTAACAGTTTATTGTATGGTTTTCCTCAGAATGAAATCGACAGACTCCAAAGAGTGCAAAACGCCGCTGCAAGGCCTGTCACCGGTGTTCGAGGCCACGTCCACATGAAACCTGTTCTCCGTCAGTTGCATTGGCTGCCCATCAGTAAGAGAATCAAGTTCAAGATCCTGTTACTTGTGTTTAAGGCTATTAATGGACTTGCACCTAAATACATAGTTGACATGCTGACAATCCACACTCCCGCGAGGAAATTAAGATCATCAACAGCGGGTGGCAAGTTATTAGAGCCCTTCTGTCAAAGCTATACATACTGCAACATACGGCGATCGTTCGTTTTCCTCCGCGGCACCAAAGCTGTAGAATCAACTACCATCGACCATCCGCATAATCAAATCCATTGGGTGCTTCAAGACTGCACTGAAGACTCATCTTTTCAATCTGTCAGAACATTCTTACATTAAGTAGTTCCTCATCATTCTAATTAATGTGTATATTGTATATTGTTCTTTTTATGTTTGTTAAGCGCTTTGAGGTGTTTCGTAAAGCGCTATATAAATGCGGTTTTATTATCATTATTATTAAATTTTCCGCTTTTCGAGGTTTTGAGATATCGGGTTTTAAAAATCACATAACGTAGAGGGCGCTTTTCACTCGTAAACTAACCTTCACATCCATTTTTTTACAATATATGTTTGAAAAATAATTATTGTAATATATAATCAAAGTTTTGTTAAGATTACTGCAGCCAAATAATTGATTTAATATGTTTTATACTGTAACCATGGCAAATTGTTAAATATAGCAGGGTGAAAAAGCAGTAAAATACAACAAAATTACGAAATATGAATCAAATTTCATGGTAAATGTAAATTCAATAATTATAATACCATTTTTGAATATAAGATGTTTTACTAAACCTTTGATAATAATTTTTTCAAAAATTTATTTAAAAATCACTGCTTGAAAAATATTACATGTTAAGGGGGCACAGCACTAAATAAACCGCCCATTGGATTACATGTAAATTAGGGCTAAAAGAGTCGCTATTTTGGCCCTTAGTAACCATTTTTGGAATGTCTCGAATGCTTTATTCTAATAAACAAACATTAAAATTTCATAAAATCGTCAAGAAGTGTTACACCTTCCAATTAGATTTTACGATACGATCATTTAAACAGCGCCACCCCTATTTTCAGCCCGGACGCTCGCCTTCTAACCGCCTCCGAGCATGTGTGTTCATCCACGTGATAACTTTTCGATACAATCGAAAATCAATATTTTGCAATATCCTGATCAAAGTACAAGAGATTATCTTTCATTTTAATTATGAAATGCTACCCTCACGCCAAACTAATTCCCAAAGGACTCCATTAATCACAAAATCGGTTTTTGTTTTTGCCGGAACTTACTACCATTACACAAAACGAGTAGTGATTTAATGCTGTGCGCCCTTAATCCAATAGGTAACCGCAATGTTGATACAAATTCGCGTCACCAATATACTTTTGTTGAAACAACATTAAAACGAAATGTCCGATTTCAGTCAAATAAAAAGCATTTTGAAGCTAACATTTTACTGCATATGATGTATGCGATATCTCATATTTCCTTACCTAACCAAAAACACATATTTCTCAACCCAGGCTCCCCCCTTAGGGCCTGTAAAAATGGGTCTGCTTAGGCCTATGTAAATTGGTCTGTCTATAAGTCCTCATTTAGGCCTGTGTAAATTGATCTGTTAAATGTACTTGCTTATACCAGATCACCTTTATTTATCTAATGCACTTGCAAAATATAAATATTCCCATCAATTTGACGACCATGTCACTTGTGTTAGAATGTTAAATATATTTGTTCACTTGCTGTTTAGACTTCAACCAAGTAACACACCACGGTTCAAAGTGACATTACCGGAAATATTAAAGTTCATCTAACGTTAAGTCCGAACACCTGTGTGTTTGTCTATTGTTTGGCAACGCCTAAATTAAGGACTTCGTCAGAAGAGTATAGTCGGGGTGTGTGTGGTCGACTTCGTACAACCTGTTGCATGTTACTCTATCGAACAACAACCCTTATAGCACACTGAAGTCGGCCTGACGTCGCGATATAGTCGGCAGTTGAAGTCGGCCAGACGTTGGCTCTACAGTCGGCTGCTCACGCGGCCTACGTCGGGCCGACGACGTCCAATGGAGGTTGTGCCGACCTCGGGCCGACTTCCAGCTGACGCTGACCTGCCGACTGCAATGCACCGTCGGCCCGACCATATATAAGCAACGTCAGGCCGCGGTCCGTTGGGCGTACCTCCGACTAATTGCCGACTTCGGGCCGACTATTTTCCTACGGTTTAAGCTACGCTAGCGCTAAGCCGCGGTCCGTTGGACGTACTTCCGACTTATTGCCGACTTCGGGCCGACTTGTTTCCTACAGTTATTTTGACACAAAAGAAAATGTACACCTATAAATCGACACTACAAATATAGTAAAAAAAATCATATTTTCCCATTTTGTTATTTGGAACAAATCTGGAAAAACGACATACTGTCGTCTGCAGTCGTCTTCCGCGTGGAAAGTATGAACAACTATCACAAAACTATCACAATATGAGTAACGTAAAATCTCGTTTCTGAACAAACTACCTTGACTCTTTCCACGCAAATTAATGATGGATATTTTTGAAAAATTGGCCCGACCATTTTCCGACTATCGGCCGACTTAAGCTATGGTCAGTTGAACCATTCTCCGACTAATTGCCGACCGTCCTGCCGACTTTAGCTATAGTTATTTTTAATGAAAAAGAAAACGTACCATACCGTAACAAATCTCATCTCTTTTAATTATTCCCAGCTATTCAGAATCTATTTTGATGCAAAACGTACCGAAACAAATCTTATCTCCTTGGATAATTCTCAGCTATTCCTCACGATTCATTATCTGATGACTTGCAATTCAATTCTAATAACATCTGTGACCATATGCAGTGTCGGCGTATGCTGAAAAATCACGATGTACAAGACATATCCGCGATTTCTGATAGAATATAACACGACACCGGAAATCGCGGGTATCCCATGCAACATCGGAAAATGCACTTCATGTGTTGAATATATTGCGATGCTGCATTATTTCCCCATCAAAATCTACCATCAAATACCATCATCTTCGCTGAATTGACATATAATTCCTTCAATTCATTTGAGAACAACACGAAGTATCGCTAACGTGTGCTACAAAATGGCGACCAACTGCACGTGGTAAAGTGAGTGTATGATTTGATACGCGTAATTCGTTAATTTTAATATTTATTCAATCATCAATTTGAACTTAAAATTGTTGCAGATGAAAACATCTATATCTAAATCATCAGTAATTTATTTATTACAATTATATCTTTCTCAATTATGTAGGTGACAACATTATTACAATTTTGAATTATTGAATATTTGTCTGTATAAAAAAAATACGTATAGCAAGTTAACCTATCGTTGGACGTAGTTCCGACGTCGGCAAAACGTCAGTACCCCGACGAGACTTTCAGTGTATTTTTGCAACGTGGCGACCAACTGCACGTGGTAAAGTGAGTGTATGATTTGATACGCGTAATTCGTTAATTTTAATATTTATTCAATCATCAAATTGATCTTAAAATTGTTGCAGATGAAAACAATGATTATCTAAATCATCAGTAATTTATTTATTACAATTATATCTTTCTCAATTATGTAGGCGACAAAATTATTACAATTTTGAATAATTTAATATTTGTCTTTATAAAAAATAATACGTATAGCAAGTTAACCTATCGTTGGAGGTAGTTCCGACGTCGGCAAAACGTCAGTACCCCGACGAGACTTTCAGTGTATTTTTGCAACGTCGGCTCAACGTCCATATGACGTCTTAATGTGGACATCCTTTTAAAACAGTCCACCCGACGTCCAGCCGACTTCAACATAAGGACGCCGACCTTTCCCCGACGTCGACTACCATTCCCCGACGTCGGGCCGACTTCAGTGTGCTATCAGGGAACCTCTTACCTAAAGAGGGCTCACGACATGTTAGTAGCTCACTGCGTCATGCCAAAAACCACTTCAACTAGGATTATGCTTTTGATGCATAATTCACTAATTTCGCCAGCTAGCGTAACATTATAACATGCTAATACTGGATTTCAAGATGCATATTTGGAAACATATGATAGTATTATTTTTTAAGAGTTGTGTAAGAACGTAAAAGACTCGATCGAATTATCTGTCTATTTTTTCGGACGTATGCTTTTTACTATGCTATCGTGAAAGATATGGAATAGTCAAATAGTACAGAAATATAGCTATATCTCTGAGGAAAATATTTTGGACAAGGACTTTATACCAAGGTTTATTATATATTATTGACTATGACTGTCCTTTTCTACCATTTGGTCTCAAAATTGACGTGAATAATATGAAATTTCGAGCTAAACACATGATTTTGTTTTGTTTTTAATTCCCGAATTTTTTATTTTTGACGATGTCGTGAATTACTAGGTAGTGATTTTTAGTGGACTTTAATGACTTCATAATGAAAATATTTCTTGTTTATTGTTGTTGTTGGGAAGAGTGGGGAACCCCTACAGCCAAAATTACATAGAGGAATCTGGCCCAAACGCTAAGGAAAGAGAGATGGGCACTCCGCGCTCGAGCTCGGCACGAGTCTTTACTTTGTCATTGTTGTTGTTGTGCTGCTGTTGAGTTTGTTTAACTCTTCTCATTAGAATTCATTTCAAGATGCTACTAGTGGTTAATGAAACTAGCCTCAGAAGCAGTGCCCTATAATTTTAAACAAGTAGGCACTTTCAAACAATTGTTAAGGAAACACTCTTGTCTTACCCTTTAGGTCTTTCACCACCATGATAGAAGAAGCCAAACATGAAAAATAGGAAACACGTTCAACATAGATTGTCTGGATATTCCGTTACCCTATGCTGAGACGGAATCACGCCATTATGCGTACAGATACAGACGTATAGGGAGTAAAACCGACTGAATACGACACTTGTTTGTAAGTTAAAATTATAACCAAATAGACTTACTCATACAGCATACAGCGATGTAGTTTAATATCATTGGTTATATGTAGTTTGGTGAGATAAAAAGAAAACTGTATCAAAAACTGTGTCATTCGAGTAGCAGCTCGTTTTATTTAACACAGATTGGAAACAACGAAATATTGACTCTCGGCAAATACGACTTTTGAATATGTCAATCATCTAACTATTTCACCATTATTTTTATTTTCAAAACAGGCCAATTTATGTCGAGGTTAAAACTATTGACAGATGACTGTTTAAATGATTCTGAGTAGAAATGGAGATTTAACAATTATAATTTTAATAATAATGTCAGCGTTTTCTTCATAATAACACCTTTAAGAATCGTTTAAACAATAACCGGCTTGGAATCAGTTCAACTTGGAGACAGAGGGTATTGTATTTTCTCAATACCTTTCCTTTTTTCTTTTTCTTTTTAAATGCTTCCATTTCTGTTACCTTTCTAAGTCTTTTCTGCTTCCCTGCTTCTCCTACGTATTATGTTCTCCCTTGTACCTTTACACAGATCGTAAAGATCGGTGAGTCCTCACGCAAATGTGATATTTGAACACCGCAATGTGTAGACTAATACTAATAGTAGCCTAAATAATAATATTGTGGTTGCTTGCAGATTGAATCTGTATATACACATGGAAAAAAGTATCGCACCACTTGTTGAAAAGTGCAAATGTGGCCTCGAATGTTGCCACCATGGTGTGATATTAAGGATCATTTGTTTGCGTAAGCTGTCCAACAAAATGTTATGCAATAAAAGGGCCACATTTTAGTTTGTGATGTAATCGATGTAATGTTTTTCAAGGCCAAAGGGAAAATGCATGAAACAAGTTTGGGTATAACGCGATATTGAGAGGCCCAATGATTAATCTCTATAGTTGTAATCCTTGGTAACACATTCAAGTCTTTCAAGGTCAAAGGTCATCTGGGGTCACATTTCAAAAGTTGCCCGATTGTCCTCAAACGTGAAAAAACTCCCTTTTTCGTACGCCCAACGGTTATGGGGTCAAAGGTCAAAATAGGTCAAATTTTAAATAAGTTCAAATAACAAAAGCAATATTGCGGAAGCGTTGACCTAGGTCAATTTTTTTTTTTTTTAAATCAACGGTGACCTCTTCGTATATGCAGAATTCATGAGCAACAAAAAATGGCATGTTTGGACTCACTGCATTGTAGCCTATAACGTCTAAATGGAACATTTCTTGCGCCAAATACAGAACAAATGACTATTTTAAGTTTTTAAAGTCTATTCAATATCGAGTTATACCCAAACTGGACAAAAACAAGCATTTTCCCTTGGCCTTGAAAAACATTACATCGATTACGTCACAAACTAAAATGTGGCCCTTTTATTGCATAGCATTTTGTTGGACAGCTTACGCAAACAAATGATCCTTAATATCACACCATGGCGGCAAAATTCGAGGCCACATTTGCACTTTTCAACAACAAAAACAGTGGTGCGATACTTTTTTCCATGTGTATATTTCAGAGAGCAGAGTGGCGCAGCGGAAGCGTGCTGGGCCCATAACCCAGAGGTCCAAGAATCGAAACCTTGCTCTGCTATTTTTTGTTTTAAGAGGTGTGATTTTTTTTGCTAGAGAATTATCTATAATCATTTCATTTACTTAGCCCTAAATAACTGAGTAAGGTAAAGTAAAGTAAAAATCAATCATTGCTCAAAAAATCTTCAGAAAATGTGCACGGATCGGGAATTGAACCTTTGCCAGAGAATTTGTAAGAATTATCTATTAACCTCTCATATAATTAGCCCCAAATAATTGAGCAAGGAGTACAGAATTTTGCTAGTTTTTGTGTTAGCGGGTGATTTACTACTTGAGGGCTCAGAAACAAAAGGCATTATCTCCATTTCGACCATTTTGAAAAAAAGGCTATTGAAGATTTTTAAACACATAGGGGAGATACAAATAAGGCCTTGTGGTACTGGCTATAACTTTGAAAGGGGTTGTGTTATGGAGATAATGCTGTGTGGTATGGAAAGATAATTTCTTTCTAAACATTTTGATACCAAAATCTCATTTTTGAAAAAGTGGAGATGAGGCCTTTTGTTTATGAGCCCTCGATATACAGAACAGCATAATGAGTCGACTTTCCCTCGGCTGTTCTGGTATTTTACTTCTAAGTATTAAGTGCATTCAATTGATTCAATTCGATCTGCACCTAATTACACAAGGCATGTAGATACATATTTCATAACATAACCGAAGTATCAACATGGGTGAGGGGCACAGCAGCCTAAGCGTTCGTTCCATAATACTACAAAATATATAATTGATAGGGGCTCTTTTGTTCACTCAGCTGCCAACGTTGAGTGAGTCTATTGTTGACGACGCGATTTTGTTTTCCCTGGTAAAGAGGATGTCAATCACGTGCAATTCATATGGCAAATGTCAGCCTTATACAATGCCAACAAAATATACATTTAAATCAAGTTTAACGTCATGTGACTGAGTGGATCTTCACGAAGGGGAATAATAAAATATAACTCAATTATTTGATATGCTAAAGTCATGTTCGCAGGCACATTTCTGCTTTGAAATGCTATTTTAGCCGTACATGTTTTCTGTTCATTCTGGAAAAGAGGCTTACCAAAGTCCGTGTTCTTGACCCACTTATAAAAGAAAATAAACAGTATAGCCTTGTATTGAAAGGATCAACGGTATATCCTCCTACTATCAAAAAATGGGAGATGTGCAGTGACTCTATCGTACCAAGAATATTACTTGCAATATTATATATATCAGCTTTATTGACCCAGTCTCGTCTGTAATAGTCTACGGTGCATACAATGTACTTGTTTGTCTAGACGCGCCTCTTTTGAAATGCTAATTAAGTGGCGTGACTGTTATACCAACGCTGTGAGACGTACACAGTTGGAAATGGGGGACGCCGTGTGTTTGTGCACGCAGAGACACATACGTAGACTGCGCGTGCAAGAGTGGAAGCAGAGTAGGGGGGGTCTGGTAAAGTGAAAATTGTACAAACTCCGTGTTCTTGACTCACTTACGGTCATTTTAGAACAAAACATGGGTTTTCATAATGTTCATATTATTAAGTGCCTGCTACACTACTTTTTATCAATCTGCAATGAAAATTTATTGGTAAATAAGTGCTTCGTAAAGTACATAATTTCGGAGTTTTTTTCAGTTATAAAATACTTTCTGATGCTAAATTATTTTTATAAATTTAAATTCAGATGTTATTAAAATAGACCCTCTCCTTCAAAATGATACCAAACACGGCCTAATTGGATAACGAAATATGGTAAAAATCGAAAAAAACAAAACACCTATTTTTAATAAAAATGTGGCAAAGTGTCTGTGAGCTCCTGTGTGCGGGAAAACAAAACAAGCCCCTTTTTGCGTGCTTGACTACTGACTGTGTTCACATCCCGGGTTCACATCCGGCGAGGTGAACAATGAACGCTGCCAGAATGAGCAAAAACAAACAGCAATATATAATGATATACATGTAGGTTGGTTGAGGAATCGAACCCGGGATTCCTGCGTGTGATTCAAGCGTCACATTTCTTACGCGTTGCTGATCCCCATATTTCTTTCAAAATTGAAATAATGAAGCGGTTAGCATTTTAAACGATGGGAATTGTTCATTAGGACATAAGCTTCTTATGGGTGCTGTCTAATCTCTAATCACTTCAGTATTACGTATGCTAAGGCTTTGAGAATTGAACGTGAAACGTTGCAAGTTGTACAATGGTTCCCTGTTTAAAAATGGTTACAGGACGAAATACTATGCGGTGCGGGAAGATCATCGAGGCTGCTCTGGGTGAGCGGCGTACAATTTAGAAGGGACTAAAACTTCATACTGGACCTTTTAAGTGTTAAAAATGCCAATTTGTTCGCGCTTCACGCGTATTAGTTTCAAGATTTCATTAATCAAGCTGAACAAGATGGCTTCAGGAGAGTTTTCCATAACCATTTTATTTTAAAACTGAAAATATTTGCGCGGTTGTTGACACTAATTAGTTTTGTCGTTATTTTTAACATTTAAAAAACCAAACAATCTACGGGACATACCGTATGGGTCTTACAAGCATCTGGTGAAGTTTTGTTTTGCTGGGGTGAGTGTGTTAGTGGATGTCGTGCCTAGAATTGCATTTCGGCGTGTGTCTATTCAAACGAATTCTTAACATATTTAGGCAGGACAAATCTGAGGAATTCACGTCTGTAGCGGGCATTGAATCCATTGTAAATCAATGGATTGATGGCTGAGTTTGTGTAGACGCAAACCTTCCCAAACCAGAACCAACTCCAATAGATGTCTGCGTGAAGTGCTAGAAAAGCATGCGTCTTTCTGAAGAGGAATGTCCTTAAGAAGAGTGCTTTTATCTAAAAACAGAAAACAAAAATGACAATAGAACAAAGGTGTGAACTTTCAATGCTTTGATTTGTCCTCGGCATATTATAAACAAATACAGGTTACCCGCTTAAGCCTTTAGCTCCGATCTTGGACCAGGTTAATTGCCAACATACTATTGTATTTAAAATATTAGAAATATTGGAATGTTCACCTTTTTTCTCATCAGCTAGTATGAGATATTCTGTTGCTGCAGAGACTCAGTGGCGGCACTGTGGGGGGGGGGGGGGGGGGGGGGGGAGGACACAAATATTGTTTTGCCCCCCTCCCCCCAAAAAAGGTTAAAATTAGAAAAAATAGACAATTTTAGCATGAAAAGGCAATTTTTTTCGCGCAGTGCGTACATTTTCTTACTAAATTAGGTTAAATTATACCAAATGTTGACAATTTAAGCATAAAACAGCTAAATTTGCGCGCATTTTCATACTAAATTAGTTAGTATTAGACCGAGTAATATGGCACATTTTTTTTCCATGCTCCCCTAAAAAGATTTTTTGCCTTCCCCCACCCCCCAAAAATATATATATATATACAAGCGTGAGCGAGAAGTAGCATCAGCCCTTCTAATTTTAATGGAATTTCAATAGACATGATTGTGAATTTGGCCATCTGACGTCTTAAATTGGATAGGCTTAATAAGTCTGGCATTTGTATACTATAAGCCCTTTCCTTTTCAAGGTTTTTTGTTAGTGTACTCACTGGTAGATGAAGAAGAAAAAACAAGCAACCATTCACTATAAGCATAGTAGCCACTTGATTTCTAATCTCTACTGAGCCATCCATGTTGTCTTCTATATTGACCAAGTCACGGTTCCCGAGTTTCAATATTATGAGACCAAACATGATTACACTTCCTAATAATACAAATACAAAAATCAAAAAATCGTTAATTTAATAAACTCGAAAATTAATCAATTTACCTTTACCTTTACCTAGGCTTTTTCAGCCTCTGTAGGCTGAAGCCCTCTTTCAGCATCTTCCATCTGTGTCTGTCTTGTGCTTCTCTTGTCCATGTCGTTCCTCTGTATTCTGTTAACTCGTCTCTCCATCTTTGTTTCTGCCTGCCTCTTCTCCTTTTGCCTGTACGGGGTTGCCACTCGGTTGTTCTTATCGTCCACCGATTATCGTTTTGTCTCGCGATGTGTCCTGCCCATCTCCATTTCATTTCCTTGATTTTTTCAATGATGTCTTTTACTTTAGTTTTATTACGAATGGTAGTGTTCTTTTGTTTGTCTCGTATTGTTATGTTTAACATCCTCCTTTCCATGGCTCGCTGCGCTACTAGAAGTTTCTGTTCAGTTTCTTTGGTTGTTGACCAAGTTTCGGCACCGTATGTCATGGTAGGTAGCACACATTGATTGAAAACCCTTGTCCTTAATATATTGGTATGGTTTTATCACGGAGAATGGTTTTGTTTCTGCCGAAGCAGCTCCAGCCTGCCTTGATTTTTATCAAGACTTCCTCTCTCGTATTGTTCTCCATTTTTATTTCCTTGCCAAGATATTTGTAACTTTCTACCTTTTCTATCGGTTCCTTGTCAATTTCGATGGACTCCTTTGTTTGGTAATTTGTCATGAATTTTGTTTTTCCTTTGTGCATTTTCAGACCAACTTTTCTGCTTTCCGTATTCAGACAGTTTAGTTGGGCCTCCAATTCCTTCACTGAGTTAGCTAGCAAAGCCACATCATCTGCAACCTGAGGTCTGTTAGCCGCTCTCCATCGATGAGTATCCCTCTTTCTTTCATGTCTACCTTCTTGAACACCTCTTCCATTGCAGCAGTGAAAATCTTTGGAGAGATTGTGTCGCCTTGTCGCACACCTCTGTTGATTTTGATAGGTTTTGAGATGTCCTCGTCGATCAATCAATTAGGCCTACTTAAAGCAACACATTTATAACAGAAAAATAATCAGTTGAAAAAATGTTCCTCTGCATTGCATCAAAGCAAGTCAGTCAACCACTAGACTAGCGAGGGTGGACTGGTCAGGACATGCTTTTAATCCCTTTTACACATTTACGGAATAAAGCAATACTACTATAATGACCAGTATGCACAATATTAGGCAAAATAAAAATAAACCTGTTTAGCGTCCCCTCCCGCTTCCCTTTTGGGATCCGCTTTAATGTTCTTTTTTCCCTCTTTACTTCATGCATAACCATTTTTGTTTAGGGGTTTCAGAGTTTAAGATATTTGTAACAGGTTTGTATCTTTCTTGTATGCATTTTACACAAGTTTTGTAGTGACCAACCCCTCAGAACCATGAAATAAAACAGATTAAAAAGGGCCTCCTTCTTTTTCAGGTTCGCAAAGTTTATAGCTAACCAGGGTGATTTTGTACTTAAAAAAGTGGGAAAATAAATAAAATAAAAAAGGGCCTCCGCTAAACATGTTTTTTATTCTACCACGGGTTGACAGCCACGTGGGTATTTCCATTACTACATATTATATGCAAATTAATAGACTGATTTATGTGGATAATTTCCAATTTGTTGAAATTTATTTCACAATACGTCTAAATAGTAAAAATAGTCATCTTAGACAAGTAAATGATTATATTCAACGAATGGAACTATTGTAACTGTAGACTCTGTTTTTCTTTGTATTCAAGAGGAAAATGATC
The DNA here is from genome assembly GCA_035610835.1 of Ophiura sarsii. NCBI lineage: Eukaryota > Metazoa > Echinodermata > Ophiuroidea > Amphilepidida > Ophiuridae > Ophiura > Ophiura sarsii. The sequence continues at coordinate 708,125 of CM069446.1, read as the reverse complement.
AGGAGGAAGTCTAGGCTCTAATCACTAACACTTACCAGTGAAGATGATAATAAAACTTCCAGTTTCAAGTATAGGCGTTATATTGACTTTGAGAAACACCAGGGTTTCGGTAGTTGCACAAGTGCCCCAGACTTGTGGCAGATACGAATAATTTGAAGAATATCGAAAGCAATCTTCAAAATATGTGCCATCCTGTATTGCCATATAAATTCCACAGATCAATGCAAGCATCCAGCAGGATAATATTGACTTTACTGTTCGTGATTTGGTAGCTATACTTCGATGTAAGAATGGGTGGCAAATTGCAAGATATCGCTCAAATGTTACAACAGTGACTAAAAACATCGATGCATAATAATTTGTATATCTTATAAACATGTCCGCTGGACAGCCGATGGGACCAAGAAAAGTATCATTTTTTCTAAAGGGGTTGGTATAGAACGTCATTAGACTGTACCATGTGGTATACGCCAAGTATAAAGCATCAGCAACTGCAAGGTTTACTAGATACAGATTAGTGTTGGTCTTCATAAGCTTAGATCGATAAACAACCGCAATAAACGTTGCGTTCAAAATCAACCCGAGAAAGCCAATTGACGGCTGAATTATTGAAATTATTGCTGAATGAAGCTTCGGTCTTAACAGAACTGACGCCCAGTCATCAGGGATATAATAAGTGTTGTTTTCAGTGCACAGCATGCTGATGGCTAAGCTTTTCTGAAAGTTATTGCAACAAACGCAAAGTTCGTATTACCAGCTATTTAAGTTTCACAAATGTCTGACTAAGAGCGCGCCAAAAGGAATTTGATGTATACTTAGCTAGCAAGACAGACCGCACTGTTAAACAAATATCGAATGTTATTTTTCTCCTCGTTCGTGTTGTTATTAAATAGGCCTATACATTGTGTACTGCAGTGATACGGAATCCTTATACTACGGAAATAATAATAATGTGCCATAATTATTATTATTTTCATATATCTGGTTATACAAGTCTATATCAACTGGGTCTTCCCTTTTCCCGTTATGAACAATATCTTTGTCGGTGTAAACAATGCTCCTTACAACTAGCAATAATTGGCGACTGTTAGGAGAATATGGATGGACGTTTTACTCGTCGTTTATATTATTAGTGTATGTATTGTGTACGAGCAGTAAAAGAGACTCTAAGTAGGCCTATAAGGCAAATATCAGTTATTTTGCTTCTCTCAATATTACGGAAGTAGGTCTAATGTGACATAACTATAGGTCAATAAATGCGTATGTGTTGTTTCGAGAAGAAATTAGACAAATCAATGCACGCGCGCTGATGTTGTTGTGTGAATGATGGCACAGCCCGCAGAGGAAGTGATATTGTGAATGTATAAACATTTGCGCAAGTGCATTGATTTTTCTAATTTTTCGAGAAACAAAACATACGTATGTATTAACCTAAATCATACACGACACTATACAAATCAAAATTCACAATTTAAGCATATATTTCTGATCTATGTAAAAACGAATAAAAACATGTCAACAAGTCTGCTAACCCCGATTGGACTCCGGCCGCGGCGGCCTGGGTTCGATCCCCGGTGGTCACAATCCCTATATACGCCTATACAATCCCTATTATATGCCTATACAATTCATACATGTATATACGCCTATACAAATTGACCTTTTGACTCCTGTACAAGGCACAAGAATGAAGTCTTTCGGTGATAGAGCTTTCTCCATCGCGGGCCCTAAATTATGGAACACTCTCCCAATGGACATACGCCAGGCAGGTTCAGTTCAGGAGTTCAAGTCGCGACTTAAGACCTACTTATTTAACTTGGAAATCTAATTGATCTGTATTTGTTTTATGATCTTTTATTTCATAATGCATTTTAATGCCATACACATTCATATCTCTTGTTTAAATATGCATTTGACTCTGTGTATGTTTATCTCTGTAGTTTTATGATCATTGTTGTATTTTTGCTTTAATCTTTTATTTATATGTTGTACAACGCTTTGAGTTTAGATCTCACTAAAGTAAAGCGCTCTATAAATGTGTGTTATTATTATTATTACAATAACGACTCCATATATGGTAGAAACTACAATTTCTTGAACCCTTGTAATCTGACGAACAATTTGAGATATCGTTTGTCAAAATCGGAACATGTTCAAATTTTGATCCCAAAAGTAAAGGTCTACGACCTTTTCACGTAACCACACACTATCTCAGTAACCACACACCAGAAGTGGGGCAAACTATACATTTTTAAAATCCTTGTGCTCAGATAAACAATTTGGTATGCTTCTCAGCTTAATTCAAAGCAATTTGAATTTTTGATCCCCCAGTATTGCGGCCATATTAGAACTGGCCATTATGGCAGTCTCAAAAGGCTCAAATGTTGGCATCCATCAAAAATCAAAAGAGTATAGTATGGGCAACATATGGGCCAACTTTGGTGCTTTTAGAAGAAAATGAACCAAACCCCCCATCAGTTCCATGTGATGGGGCCCTCACATGTATCCGTGTGAGCTGAGCGGCCCCTTACCGTGTGAAAAATGGGTGCGGACGGCGGCACACACGGTGGGCCGTTTCCCATCCGTTGAACACGTTCAGGGGACTTCGCCGGCCACCGGAGTTTTGAACATGCTCAAAACTCCTGGCGGGTGAGTAAAAGCGGCGGCGAACGATGAGAGCCCGGTATGAAGACGGTATAAGGACGGCGCACCCGTTCGCACTCGTTTCGCACCCGTTTCGCACCCGTTTCGCACCCGTTTCGCACCCGTTTCGCACCCGTTTTGCGCCCATTCGCAGGGCGGTGATGGACAGTGGTGAACGTCGACCATCTTAGCGACGGGCTGCGAATGGCCGCATGCAGCCTAGTAACCGTTCGCGGAACGGACTCTCAGCAGGCATGTTCTAAAACTCACTCTTTTGAGAGCTCTAGGAGGAACAGCTCTTTTTTTTGGAGTGAAGTTCACTCTTAAAAAAGAGCCATTTTCACTCTAAAAAGAGTTAAACTCAATCTGAAAAGAGTGGAAATCACTCTGAAAAGAGTGGAAATCACTCTGAAAAGAGTGGAAATCACTCTTAAAAGAGTGACAAATCACTCTGAAAAGAGTAAACTTCACTTCTTAGAAGAGCCGTCCCTCCTAAAGCTCTCGAAAGAGTGAGATGATTTAGCACTTTTATATTTAGAGAGTATTATAGATGTTGGTCGTACGAATTCCGGAATGCAAATGAAGCGGCGAGCTTGAGCGCTTAGCTTGAAAAGGGCGGTTTAATGATGTAATCAAGACGTTTCGGCCGGTACCCAGGCGTTTCGACCGGTTAGGAACCGGTATGGAGGTGGTATGCACACGGTGAGGACACGGTGAGAACGGTAAGCTAGAACTGTATGAGGCCGGTGATCCCGGGACAAGGCCGGTGAGAACCCGGGACAGACCCGGTGTAGAACGGTATGGACCGAGGACCCGGTGAGGAGGTGTTATGCACACGGTGAGAACGGTAAGCTAGAAATGTATGAGGACGGTGAGCCCGGTACACGGCCGGTGAGGACCCGGTAAAGACCCTGTGTATAACGTTATGGACCCGGTGGCCACAACAAAAAATTAATGCGCCCGTTGACATTTTTAGTGATTGTTTGGACTCTGTTGTTTTTCTATTAGACGGTAAGGTGGCCGCCTACCATTACCGCCCTGCGAACGGGCGCGAAACGGGTGTGCCGTCTTTATACCGTCCTTAAACCGGGCTCTCACCGTTTGCCGCCGCTTTTGCTCACCCGGCAGGACCCGGCAGGAATTTTGAACATGCTCAAAACTCCTGCCGGGTCCTGCCGGGCGCGGATGGCCGTCAATGTCCCCGGTAACGTGTTCAACGGACGGGAAACGGCCCACCGTGTGACATCACCGTGTGCCGCCGTCTGCACTAATTTATCACACGGTAATGGGCCGACCAGCTCACACGGATACATGTGAGGGCAAATGTATTTTACAGAGATTCCCGGAATGAGAGCGAAGCGGCGAGCTTGAGCGCTCAGCTTATACAGGGTAGTTTGATGACGTTATCAAGGCGGTTCGGTCGGTACCCAAGCGTTTCGGCCGGTGAGGACCTGGTGAGGAGGTGGTATGAGCCCGGTTCCAGGCCGATAAGGACCCGGTATAGAACAGTATGAAATCGGTGACAAAAAAAATAAAAATGCGGCCGTTGACATTTTTTGCTGATGGGTCACCGTGTTGGACTCTGTTGTTTTTCTATAAGACGGTAAGGGGCCGCCCAGCTCACACGGATACATGTGAGGGCCCCATTATGCCCTAACAGCCCCAACTATACGGCGATGTAATGCGGATCGAAGTCCACAGAGAGCGTTCTTGGACTCTATCTGAACAAGATCATGATAGTTACATTGAGCAAAATAAAGTTGTTGGTAATCTGATTGTCCAGTCAAAAACCGAGTACTACATAAACACTTTTACTGATGCAGACTCAAAGACAATGTATCGTACAGTGAACACATTACTTAATAATTCTACTGTTGTTTTAACGTCAACATCTTCAAATGAAACTCTCAGTAATAACTTTGCTATACGGTGTGTCATATATTCGTGCACCCCCCCTAAATAAAAGTCACATATAATGATTTAAAATTAAAGTTACATTTTTTTCAGAGTATTGGTTTATTCCTTGAGGTCTTTAGAGTTAGTAGAGTCTTTAACAACCTTATCCTGCTTATTTATTTAAAGTTATTGTCCCCATGGTGCTCGATCACCTCCGACACTCGTTCTGTCCAATTCTTGTCCACCAATGAAGCAAGAATATCCTTGTTCTGGTCTAGTTCCTGCCAAACACGTTTGACTCTAGCTATCAGCTGGGGTAGTGTAGTGCAGTAGGGTGTTGCAAAGACTTTCTCTTTCAAAATTGCCCACAATTTCTCCACTGGATCCATGTCTGGAGAGTTACCAGGCCACTGTTCTTTGGTCTTTGTACGCGCCATTTTTTTCACTGCCTGAGGTGCATGGTTTTGTGTATAGGTGATATTGCGTATCCCCAGGCTATGCTGCTAGCGGTGACATGATAGCGCCGTCTATTGATTATTTCCGTGAAGTAATAGCAATACGCAACAGCCAGGCGAAGTATTCAAGAGATGGCGCTATGCTAGAATTTTTTACAGTCAGATGTGTTCGGCCGAAAGGGGTGCACGAATATATGGCACACCGTATATGTATTTTAGCGAAAAAGTTGACAAGATTAGATCCGAACTTGATAGTAGTGTTTTGAATGTAAATTCCTGTAGGGTGTGTGTACCAACAACATGTGTACCAACAACTCAAATATTAAATGTGCTAATTTTCTTACTGTGTGCAATAATGATTTTGAAATGTATGATGTTTTTACACCTGCTGATGAAACTGCGATCCGTAAGGTACTCCGAACAAATCTAGTTCCCTGGATCCCATGCCCACATGGCTTCTAAAGGAATGTGTTGATATCATGGTTCCCTTTGTAACATCGTTTGTTAATAGCTCGTTCCAAACAGGCCTTTTCCCCTCTACTCTTCGTGAGGCTGTCATAACACCCATAATCAAAAAATCATCCCTAAACCCAGATGTTTAAAAAAATTACCGCCCAGTCTCAAACCTCCCTACACTTGGCAAAATCCTTGAGTACCCTGCTGTTTCAAGACTGAATAAACACCTCCAATCTCAAAACCTCACCGAAGACTTCCAATCGGCGTATAAAACAGCTCATAGTACTGAAACAGCCCTGCTTCGTGTTAAAAATGACATTGTATGTGAACTTGATCATGGGAAAATTGTTATGCTTGTTTTATTAGTTTTGTCAGCAGCCTTCGATACCATTGACCAAGATATTCTTGTAAATAGGCTTCAAAATGAGTATGGTATCGGAGGTTGTGTTTTAAACTGGTTCAATTCCTATCTTAGAGGTCGTACAAGTAAAGTAAGTGTGTTAGGTTAGGTAAATACTCATCTGTTCATCCACTGAAATATGGTGTGCCTCAGGGATCTGTCGCGGGTCCACCGATCTTTACTTTATATTCCAAACCAGTCGCTGCTATCATGAGGCGCTTCAACGTTCCATATCACGTGTACCCTGATGACGCCCAAATGTATGTGAGCTATGATCCTAAGGTGCCTGGCGATTTTGAGGCAGCGCAGCGCAGGCTTATGGATTGTATTGCTGAAGTCAAAGTATGGATGTTGAAAAATAAGCTGAGGTTAAATGACACAAAAACAGAGTTTTTCCTAATTTCTTCTCCAAGACAACTCCATCTGGTCTCTGGTGTTGGTTTAAGGATCGGTGGATCTGAGATTGATTCCTCCTCGTCAATTAAGAACTTAGGTGTTAAATTTGATCCCCATATGAAAATGGATTTACAGGTTAATTCTATGTGTCGTACTATTAATTTCCATCTCAGAAATATTGCTCGTATTCGTCGTTTTATGGATCATAATACATGTGCACATGTAGTGAGGTCTTTGGTCCTTTCTAGGCTGGACTACGGTAATTCTCTTTTAGGCGGTATTTCAAATTCAAATGTCAAGCGCCTGCAAATACTTCAAAATCGTGCTGCACGTCTTATTGTCTGTGTTAACAGACGAACCAGCGCCGCGCCACTATTGCGTGAACTTCATTGGCTACCCGTCCAGCAGAGAATCGACTTCAAGATCTTACTGCATGTGTACGACTGTGTAAATTTATTAGGCCCCTCATATTTGTCTGATGTTGTGTCTTTTTATCAATGTGCTCGTGCTGGTCTTAGGTCTTCTAAGGACACAACTCGTCTCGCAGTTAATGCTAACAAACGTGCAATAGGCAAAACAGCATTTTTGCACTTAGGCCCTAAGCTATGGAATGACCTCCCCATTTTTATTCGCAATGCCTGTAGCGTTCATACTTTTAAAAAGATGCTAAAAACTCACCTGTTTCTATCAGAGTAATTTGTTTTTCATCACTTTACATGGCCTATTGGCTCTATTATTGCCCGTTTTTTATATTAATGTATCTATATTCTTAGTATTTGTATTTGATATACTTGTTGTATTTTTATTACTTAAACTGTGTACAGTATATACTTTGATTGTATCTTTTTAATATTTTATAATGTTGTTATTTGTATTGTGTACGGCGCTTTGATCTTTTTTGGAAAAGCGCCTTATAAATGCTCTGTAATAATAATAATAATATTCTTTTACAATCCAATTTCCTTACTTCAGCATAGAATTTACGAAGCACGTCTGCTAGGTCTTGAGCAGGTAGCTTTTTGAAATCTCGCGTGCTTTCAACCAGCCTGCAAAATATTTAAAAAAATAAAACTGAATACCAAGTAAAGACTAAGAAAGAGACTGAGAACAAATTCTACTATAAAAGAACATGTAACATTTTTCTCGCCCTAAATGGATAAATACAATGAGGTTTATCGCAAATAGGTAAAAATCAATTGAATATCCTTTTCTGATGCATTGTGGGATCGCAAAGTGTACACATTTTGATACTTTGCGATCCCAAAATGCACCAGAAAAGGATAATCAATTGATTTGTACCTACAGTACAGCTCGAAATAGAGTGTACAATATCAACGCACATCAGTGCAATGTCAGTGCAATGTCATTGCAATATCATTGCAATGTCATTGCAATGACATTGCAATGACAGTGCACTAATCGGATTACAATTTGCAATGTCATTGCAATGTCAGTGCAATGTCATTGCAATATCATTGCAATGTCATTGCAATATCATTGCAATGTCAGTGTACATTCTATTTCGAGCTGTACTGTATACGAGGGGCATTCAGTAAATAATGAAAGTGATCATGGTATGGGATGCATGAGTGATTCTATTGAGGGGATAATGTGATCAATACAAAGTATGAACCTTTATCTTTCAAACAGTACAGTTTTGGATTTATAAGTGTGAACTATGACGTCATAGCATTGTCTCAAAGTAAGTACACTTGGGACACTACTTAATCAGTTATTTGGCGGGAAATTTGAATTATTTGTATGAAACATGTGATAAGAAGATTGCATAACATGACACCAGAAGCAGGTAAATCCCATTTTTTTTCACGTAAGTATGATAAAAAGACAATAACTTAAATCCCTGTGTAATTTGATGTATGTAGTATATGAGTAAAAAGTAAGGAGAGGCAATCGAATAAAAAGTATACAAATATCAGTATTTCAAATAGCCAATTTTCATTGAAAAATGCCCAGTCAGCGAATCACTAATATTGCGGAAAATCAAACAATTTATGAAAAATCCAAGCAATTAACCAGTTTGGGAGATTCCATATGATAGTTAACTAATTTTCTGAACTTATTCGCATGAAACCTGCAGAAAATGTGCGCATGCGCAGACGGCAGATCATTTTGAACAGGGCCACAAATGGCTAAAATCAAGAAATTTACCAGATAAAAGCTTACTGTGCCTTCAAATTCTAATCAGAAATAATTAAAAATGCTTAAATCAATGTGTTTAAATATTGTGATAGTCAAAATAAAGATATACATGAATGTATCAATCAAAGATGGCTGCCACAACCTCTCTTATTACTGTTATCTTTAGAGCTACTATATATGTATTGTTAAAGTAATCGTCACATAATTTCAATGGTTTGAGGAAATTTTATGAACAGCTCCTTCTGAAATCCCCACTATTATTGCTTTACATCCCACACAAATTTACTAAATTATAATCCCTCCATTGTTCTTTATCCTTTTGTTTTCAAAGGTATATTATTGCGGATTTTGCTAAATAAAAGCGCATTTGAGATGGTCCCTTCTTATTTGCGTTAAGGAATTCAGGTCTAAAAAATAATGTCAAGCGGAGATAAGTGTGTGTTCTAACTATGTGCCAAGTGTTATCTGTTTTTATGCTTGCATTGCCGAGATATACGCAAATGTATCGATCAACCCATTTTCAACATATTACATATCCAGCCAAATAATTGACAGATTTCAGTCAGTGTCTGAAACCTATTGTGTTTATGTTAATGACATTACATAACCAAAGGTATCTAACATTCCAAAAGTGTATTGTTTGAAAGACAAAGGTTCATACTTTGTATTGATCACATTATCCCTCAATAGAATCACTCATGCATCCCATACCATGATCACTTTCATTATTTACTGAATGCCCCTCGTATTTACGATAAACCTTATGGGAGAAGAGGGAAACTAATATTTACACTACTAATACAGGGTGAATCAAAAAACATTGTGCACGATTTGAAGCGGCCATTTGACCTTGATGCGTGCATTGAACCATGGATTTGTTGTTGTTTGTATAAAGCGTTGTTAATCTAGTTTATCCTCCCAAAAAATGAAAGTAATCGACTTAAAAATAAGCAAACTGTGGCAAGTTTCGTAAACTGACCGCGTTTTTCACCATTCCAATGGGATTTACACACAGTAAAATTGGTTTGGCTAAAATGGTCATTATTATCACATTAATTGTCAAAATGTTCTTGTAAAATCATTCTTTCACTCTGGGATAAGTAATTAATAGTCTGATATTGAGTTGTCAAATGAAAAGGCAAATCTGAATACAAGCATCACCTGTTACAGACCAAGAAAGCAAGAAGTCTTCAAGAAGTGGAGGCACGTGTCAGAGCCGAAATGACAGGCTTAACACCGCAACAGGGGAATGGTTAGACGAGCTGTTCGTAACATGTTGGACAGGGCACACACATACACATGTCTTCAGCAAAATGGTGGTCATGTCCAAGGAAGGCTTCATTAACAAAACTAAAAATCAGCAAACAACTAAATTATTTCTATTTTGAATTGCAAGGAAGCTAACATTTTATTGTATGCCTTAAAAACACCTTTAGCAGAAGACCGTAACTCATACCGTGTGAACCTAAAGGCAAATGTGAATGACTTTTCAGTGCAACTATCAAGAAACAAAGTGTCTTCAGAACATTTCATTTGTGCAATATTTTTAGTTTGTGAAGTATAATTTATTTCTACAATGTTTTACCACCTTTGGCTCATTTAATATACCAGGAACCTGCAATAAATTACATGCACAACAATGCTTTTCTTGTAGACTCTCACTCCATATTATCATGCTGCTGCAATATTCATGTCTTAACTGTGTAAATCCCATTGGAATGGCGAAAAATGCGGACAGTTTACAAAACATGGTACAGTTTGCTTATTTTTTAGTCGATTACTTTCATTTTTGGGGAGGATAAACTAGATTAACAACGCTTTATACAGACGACAAGAATGTCATGGTTCAATGCACGCATCAAGGTCAAATGGCCGTTTCAAATCGTGCACAATGTTTTTTGATTCACCCTGTATATACACTAAAGAGACCGATCGATCGGGCCTGCAGAACAAGGTTCGTTTTCATCATTGCCTGTATAATAGGTCCTACATTAAAATAACCCTAATGACAGTTTTGAAGTTTTTAAAAAAATTAATGTGGTCCTATCACGGCATAGATTATTGAAGCCATGATGTCGTGTTTTAAAATAGTTATTGTTTGTTTTGAAATGTTACAATTAGCTGTTCAATGTTTACAATACAAAAATACGCAGGAAAAGTAGTTCCTATTTCTGGCCAAAAGAGGGGGATTTTTGAATTTTATAATTTAATAAATACACTTAAAAATTGTTTCCTTACTTTTAAGACGATTGACGCGCGCCCCAGCTCGTGGCACTTTTCGTTGTTTTCTCATCTTTCTCCTCCTCCTCTCTATCTTGCTCAATTCAGCATCACTGAGCTTTACAAATGGTGATTTCTTGCCGGCCATTGACAGGTTCGGGGGCGGGTGGCGATGGCTCGATCGTCACGCCAGCAGCAACGCTAGCGTTGACCTTCCCTTCAACTTCTGATAGGAAATTCCATATCACTTCATCTGGTAAATCATCCCACTCCGTTTCTGGATCTGGTTCTTCTTTCAAAATTTCATCATGGTCTCCAATTTCAAAATTTGCCGTGGTTTCTTCCATATTAACACTTTAATTGCAAGTAATCATGTAATAACGAATGTATACGAAAAATAGGCTTCGGCACCCTTGAATATTTTATTTTTCCTTCTTTCTTTTACATGTCTAACGTTTATTCATTAAATGGACCTCTATCTTTAAATTTAATTACATGAATGTAACCTTAATTTTGTATTGAAGAAATAAAAACGCATCACTTTGTAAAATAAGCTTACTTTCGACTTTATTTACAATATTGACGAGGCTATGTTTACAATTATTGACGAGGCTAGGTTTTTTTTAAATATAGTTTCGGCATCATTAAAGGTGTGAATTAAGCCCCACCTAAATCCATAAATTAGCGTTCTGGTAATCTATAGAGCGTATTCAACAACTAACTAACCACAAAACCAATGAAATTGATGGATATTATGGGTGGACATTTTAAACCACGCCCAATATACAGTCAGCTGTAGAACGGGGCCCCGTTTCAATTGAGGGCGCTCTAAACCGACGGGTATACGTAACCAATGTAACGCACACCCGTCAATTTGTGCAATTATTGAATTTTCGCCTTTTACCCTCAATTATGTGCATAAAAAGTAATTATCCATCGATTTGAGGGCAGCATAAGATACCAGAACTCCTTGCGATATCCAGTTCGATGATTTAATGTAACCTTTGACCCCAATATCACACGACACGCGTCTTTTTTGACCGGTTTGCTGCGATGAGACCACCATTTTCTAGACGAGATTACACCAATTTTGAGAATTTTTATGGTAAATATGATAATTTTTACATTAAATATAAGCCCAATAGTATTCAGAAGTGATGCCTTTGTAATGGTTATCTCTGTGATAAGAGAGTTATTTTGTTGTTTAAAATCGGCAAAATCGGCTTTTTATGAATTTTGAAAATTACTGTGACGTGAGGCCGTTCCCTTGGAAACGCTGTCCCGTTTCCAAGCCCGCCCTCTATTGAAAAGTGTTTTTTGTTCGGATTCCGGCGGGCGACGGACTTCCGTCACTTTATGTATCGCCGTGTAAAAAATGACGGCAGTGCGTCACTAAATAGAGCGCCCTCAATTGAAACGGAGCTCCGTTCTACAGCTGACTGATATATAAGAATGTGTAATGTTGAAATGTCAGTAGGCCTACTTGTTATTACATTCTGCCTGGCCACTAGAATATAATGCACCTGAATGTTACACCATCACGCCCAAACACTACACCCTAAGCCGTACACATTGAATAATCTAGTTGTATACCCGAGGGAAATCATGGATCCCCGTGATTTACGAATAAGTTATAACAAAAGGCATAAGTAAATGAGTTATTGAATAAGTTAATCTTTACACATGCAACGAAGTCATTGCTCGTAATTAGTTCATCTTAGAGTTTCATTTGGTCAAACAAATCACAAAATAAATATTTTCATTATTTAAAAGATCTTATATATACATATAGGTTTTATTTTGTCGGCATCTGCAACATGTTTACACATTTTGTGATTTTGTTTGTTTGTCGTTTTCAGAAAGAAACAAGCCCGACCGACCGACCGACTCAACCTAAGACGTCCGCCATCACGTAGAACAGGGTTTTTGTACCCTAATCGTAAATCATATACGATTGTGTCTCATTTGCGGGGAGACAATTGTATGTTAAAAGATGGAACGATAGAAATGTAATACACGCTCTAGCTTGAAATCTTATCGATATACCGTATGCTTGGTAAAGTCCCAATTTTAAGCTGTATAATCCTTTAATCCGATTAAGCATTCATCTACGGTTTATCTTTAATAAGATTTTGTGTTAGGGCAATTCCATACTGTCTTACACCAAGGGTAAACCCTTTTATCTAACATATTTCTTCTATATATCTTGTTAGATTTGCACATGATGAATTTAATTTAAATCCTAATCAGTTCATGCATGAATTATACAAAATTAAACCGGAAACAATTTCCATGGATTCTCCGAAGACATTGTTCATAATGAGTCTGGGTTTAGGAGCCCAAGGCTTCACACGAATTGGGTTATGACAAGCTTTCGATATCAACGCAAACGACGTATTGCGTTGAACAAAATAATTCGTTTTACTATAAGCTTGCTAAAAATGTGTTTGGATAGAAAGGACTTGCACACTTACGTTGGTATCATACTAACAATAAGTGATGATTACTTCGTGATGTTTCGTTAGAGTTTCGATGCAGGCACCGATACACTTATATTATTGACTAAATACATGGTGTGTAAATTTATCTCGAGTTTGAAGTATATTGTCAACAGCGGTGTATTTTCAAGCATAAAAACACCATAAATAAGATAATAAAGGTATTGTTTTAGACCGTAACCAGTGGCGTAGCCAGGTTATTCATATTGGGGGGGCGAGAACTGTAAATGAACCGAAAATATTCTTTTGAGACAAGGCACGCGCGCATAGCGCGCAAATTTTTTTTGACTTTACACCTATTTTTGGCACGAGTGAGGTACATTTTGGCTCTAAACAAGCTTGTACCAACGAATGAAGCGTGCGAAAAAATTTCATATGTGTACTTTTGACCATCATAATTCCATGATTCCTCTGGTCAAATGAACCGACAGTGCCAATCTCAACCGACACGACTTCAATATTGGGGGGGGGGGGGCGATCGCCCCCCCCCCCCCCCCCCCCCCCCCCCTCTGGCTACGCCACTGACCGTAACCGTGTTATTCAGTGTGAGTCAAAAAGAAGTTGATCGTGAAAGAATCTTTTTTTCCAAAAAAAAACAAAACAAATTGTCAAACCAATGTACCACATTATTCATCCGCGTCCGCCCACTTCAATTCCTCCACAGCGAATTAAAGTCTCGCTGAGATTTACAGTAATGGCATCTACATACTCATGTCAATTCTAACCATACGTCGTTTCTGCGGTTTGAATCTAAATGTGATTGTTTGTCAAAGGGGCCCAAAAGATGCATTAATACCCATTTGGTTAGTATTCTAACAGACTTTATATAGAAGTTGGATATTTGATGTTACTAAATCAAATGTTCAAGTAATTCTAATAACGTTACAGAGATTATATAAATATATTTAAATGACCGATACTCGAAGTCCTATTCGTGTTTATTCACCCCGGTAAATCACACTGTTTTTGTCAGTGCTGTAAACGTTGACCTCGTAGAGGAGCTCAGGCTCTGGAAGCAGTTTCGCCAATCGGTCCCAAATGAAGACGGTCACATTCTCTGTTGTACTAATCACGTCTTTGAAATACTCCACATCTTTGTCGAGGTGCTTGTGGTCCAAAGGCTCCATGATCGCTTTCTGTGTCATCAAAACAAGAAAAGATAGGTCAAAATATAGTCAAGAGTCCAAGTTTTGAAAAAAATCGAGGTAAAAGCGTCGAAAAAACATGTTCTATGCGGACGGACCTCGTAAGGGTTTGGGGTTTTTTGGCTTATTTTTCGGTTCAAAACAAATCTGTAAAACATAAGAATCCCGACATTTTGGAAATTAGGTCGGTATTTATTTGACAGTGAAATCTCGAGCCCCGATTTAAAAAAAACCCGGATCGGTTGGGCCCCATCGAACAGGGTTTTATTTTTTGTCACCGACTTGCAATACATCTTTTTAAACAAACCCTGCAATCGCTCTTTGAACGATTGGTCGTTTAATATTACGTTGTAACATCAGTTGCTACGACGATCGATCACCAAAGAAGACCACACTACATCTCTGTTTGAATACAACGACAAATGATCAATCTTCTTTTAATCAGTTGATACGCTTGACTTATCAATCGATCGAGTGGTTACAGACTAAGACGAGGTCTCCATACCCATACAACAGATTGTCCGCGGTGCAAAATGTAATTCGTTCGGTTTCATTTCGGGAGGTTAATAAGGTTATGCGTTAGGATGTTGAAATACACAGATCCAAAAAAGAAACTTATAACATTTTAACAGATCACCATAGGGGCAGTGCACATTTCTCTTGTGTCATTGAAGCAAACAATTGGTTATTGACTGCCATTTGAAGCGAGACATTGCAGTAATATTGTATCCAAATGTGGTACATTTTCATGCACAGAATATTATTTGGTGATCTGTTAAAATTGTATAAGTTTCTTTTTTTATAAGTTTCTTTTTTGGCTCAGTGTACATTTTCCAGTTAAACCCTTCATTGGATTCTACTACTGTCAAGACTAATTGCCGATTTTGTAATGAGTTCTTGTTAGAGTATTTACTGGACTCTGGAAGTTAACGCTTTCCATGCGATAGGCGTCTGCAGACGACAGTTCCAACATTTTA
Source organism: Ophiura sarsii (assembly GCA_035610835.1). Classification (NCBI taxonomy): domain Eukaryota; kingdom Metazoa; phylum Echinodermata; class Ophiuroidea; order Amphilepidida; family Ophiuridae; genus Ophiura; species Ophiura sarsii. The sequence goes on along the minus strand of CM069446.1, from coordinate 692,879 downwards.
CAAAATGATTCAAAAATGTCAATGTTATTGAATTTCATCACCATATTTGGAATCAAAATAGAAATACACTACAATAAATACAAACATGCGTAGTTTTGGTTCAGTAATCCTTGCGATAGACCTTGACAGTTGCGAAAGGTTTCTGACCAATCTGTTTTGAATATGCTAAAACTAATAGCCGCGTGGAAAGTGGGAAGTATCAAGAATTCATATAATTGAGCGAAATATTAAGTCAGCTTATTGATTTATATTGTTGTGGTTTTAAAAACCCACTGCATGCGGCTATGTGTTAGATGGGGTTGTACGTGAGATCATACATCTTGTTGCGTATGGCGCGCAACAAATAATCATCCGGTATGGAAACCGCGCCTATGGCAGAGCTACAACAACACATTGTATTTGAACATTCCGGGGTGAAAATGGGAAATACGATGAGGAAATTCCATATCTGATTCTAATCAACGATCCATATGAACCTATTTGGTAATAAGATGAGGCCATTACATTGTAAGTGTAGCAGTTCTATCTGACAGTACCTATTCACGGTGCTCCAATCTTAACACTTTCCACGTGGCTATTTAGTTTTATTATATGAAGAGCTTTGTTGCAAAAGGGCTATGGTGCATTTTTCTCAAAAATGAGTTTGATATAGAAATGTATAGGGAAAAATCATATGTTTCAAGGAAACAAAGTCATTTTTTTCAAAAAGACCTACATCTCATTGTAAACAGCCATTGAAATTGTTGTTTTGTTGCAAAAGGGCCTGTATCCAGAATTAAATCGGGATACAGGCCCTTTTGCAACAAAACAACAACTTCAATGGCTGTTTACAATGAGATGTAGGTCTTTTTGAAAAAAAATAGACTTTATTTCCTTGAAACATATGATTGTGACCTATACATTTCTATATCAAACTTCTTTTTTTTAAATGATTAAAATAACTGATTTTTTGTGTGTGGTATTTTTTCTCTATGTACAAACAGATGGAGTTTTGTTGCAAAAGGGCCTACATCCAAATTTTCAAAAAATGTAAACATGATTTTAAAAAAAATTAAAAACTAGCACATTTGAAATTTATTTCAATTTAAATTAGTATGTAGTGTACCTCTTTCATAATCCATTCAGTTTTTCAATTGCTCAACTTGAATATTTAGAAACAGTTTTTTGACTTTTTCTCAATAAGAGCCAAAGTGGATGAAGGCCCTTTTGCACAAGACCTCTCATATACAAAACAGATTTTTCAGAAAGTTTTCCAAACTTTCAAAGTCTTATCTTAAGAATGACTGAACCGATACTAGGCATGCTTGCACTTATTTTAATGCATTTCTCAAGGGGGTTCCAAATACGGTGATGAAATGCCATAATTTTGACCTTTTTGTGACATTTTGGAACTGTCGTCTGCAAACGACTGCCGCTTGGTGAGTATTACCTAACTTTTCACCCCACTGAGCAGGCCCGTAAGAAGGGGGGCGATGGTGGCGATCGCCCCCCCTTTGAAAATCTTCCCCGGAAAATTTGTACACAGATAAAAAAAATTCGCGCGCTACGCGCGCATTTGGCTTCCCAAAATGCAATATTCTTTGCTACAAGCTTGTTTAGAGCCAAAATGTACCTCGATCGTGCAAAAAATAGGTGCAAATTCGAAAATTTTCGCGCGCTACGCGCGCATATTTTACTCACAATTTGTTTTGTTTGAAAACGCCCCCCCCCCCCCTTTGAAAAAAGTGTCTTACGGCCCTGCTGAGTCTTTATGAAGGGGCGCTTTTACAATAATTGACAATTGAACGAAGATCACTTCTAGAACAGAAATAATAGTTCTTAATGAGCGTGGGTAAAGAAGGCGGTGCTTGTTCATTGATGATGCTATTAAAGAGCAAGCAAAAATACTACCATGACAAAGCTGACCACTTCATATACCAGTTTTACACCGAGACGTTTTGAAATTGCAAATCACAACCCATGACAATTACCTTCATGTATTCTTTTAAATCTGCGAGGCTTATAACCATTCCTGTATCAGGATGAATCTGGAAAAAAATCGGTGAAGAAAGAGATTAGTAATAAGGGAACATCAATTATAAATAAGCAACTATGCATAGGCGAACATTCCAGCAACATTCCAGAGACCTTTTGCTTGTTACATAGGTCTATTATACACAACAGGCGTTATCAAAATATCTGAACAGTGTTGATTAATGAGATCCTTGGTCAGAAGTCACAAACTGGTCCAAAAAAATGTTTCACTTCTAATAATGTTGAGAAATGCACCAATTCAGATTAAACGGGACAAAACTCAAGTTTTACATACTTAATGACTCACAAACTATATATTGTTGGAAAGCTTATGATTCAAGGTTTTCATTTTTGCAAAAAAGAATCAAATTATACAGGGTGTGTAACATTTTTACAGGGTGGAACATAAAAAAGTTTATCGTTTTTGCTCCTCACAAAATATTTTGATAGTTTGTACAATTAGGGTTTAGCTGAAGATAGTCACCAAAATCAGAACAACCGCAGAAGGTGCTACCAAATTTGCTAAGAATCACCTGCCCAAAATGTACACAGGAAAAGTACAGGGTGTCTAAAATGATGATGAAATAATGCATAAAATGAAGGTTTGTATATAATATTCTATGAAATTTAGTTAGCATGGACTATTTAAATTTAAGGAAAATGGTTATCAAAATGAACTACATGAATATCATTAAAGTTCCTTTTATTTTGAATACAGGGTGGTCCAAAATAGGTCTAAATAGCAAATTTTTCACAAATCTATGAACAATTCTGTGAAGAAACACTTCTGGCTTTTTTAGTTAAATGTTTTACTACCCAGGGTAGAAAAGGACCGAAGAGTCACACAAATGAAATAGAGAGACTGCGATTTGGCCATTGTTTAATCAATAAAATGAATAAAACTGTGTATTTTTTACATTAAAACACTCCCTGAATTAAACATCATATTCTAGTAGAGAATGTCTAGATAACAATTCAATATTATTATTCATAGTAGCAGGCACATGTTATTAACACATATGAGAAGTTTTGAAAACTTTCCTATGTATACTTTTAAAATGGCATCAATTTCAAAAGTTCTAGTTTTCCGCTATTTCGTGTAGAAACCTGTGGGCGCCTCACCCACCGGCGCCTCACCCACCGGCTCCACCCTTGACTCACTCGACGTTTAGATTGATAACACTGTTGCTAGACATGTGGCTTTAATCTTTTTTTATTCGGTAGCTGGATAAATTGTCTTTAATATGATACCAAAAATGTTACGATTTTTTGACAACTTCTATTTAAAATAGAGACACGTATCACGATTTTAAGGATTTTTTGAAACGGCTCCACCTTATTTGATATACCTATTAGTGACCTGTGACCCCTTCCATTATCCATCATCCTTTTCCGTAAGTACCGTTAGGCTAAAAAAGATAGCGCCATGTTCAGCGAAAATAATTCACAGGGCAGAACTTTCAGAATGCAATGACCAACAAGTCTTTCCCACTAGCTAAGCACATTAATGACTGAAAATTCAAAAGATGTTATCGATCAAAACCTAATTTTTTATCAAAATATCAGATGAAACTGTTCCTGCGCTATCAAATGATCACAACAATCTTTACTTGTACCAGACAAAAAGAAAGATATTATGTTTGATTACACTGTCGTACTTACCTGTCCTTTTACTGTCACTTTAACTGAAAAAGAAGAAAAAACAATGAGTTTACAACAAAGTACATATTTTTCGGGGTGAAGATTCAGATTCAGAGTGAATGTCCAATGGCATATGCTGAATTAACAGCTGGGGGTCGTCTGGACTTCTAATACATGGTCCAGCATGGTCGAGATAAGATTTTTTTCTACTTAAAGGGGCGTGTACATCTCAAGTGTTTGTCCTGGACAAAAATCACATGACTCCCTACGTATCTGAGTCTCCGGATTCCCATGTAATAATACCCATGGTGCAATAGATTTGCCGCGAATTTTAATCGACAAAAGGTAATGTTGAAATTATTGTACGAACGAACTGTGTCTAGAATAGTTTCAAAAAGAAGTGCAATGCATAATAATGAAATCAGAATTACAATCTCCTTCAGCATATAATCAACTTTTGGGCGATAACCTTTGATAAAAACGCACAACAATCGAAATATAAAGCATTTTACCCTCCGATTTCAGTGATATTTGTATTTTAAACTCTATCTAATTTTATTTTAAAACTGTTTTATGCATAGTTTTCATTAGCTCAAATGGTAGAGCGCTGGCTTCACAATCATGAGGTCAGTGGTTCGAATCTTGTAAATGTCTTTTTCTTTTTGTTATTACACTCTTCTTTTTTTTAATAACAGGATTGCTTATAATCGTTCGCTATATATTTATTGAATGTTGAATAATACTTTTTTCATTTGCAATTTCACTATGATAAAGAATGTCCTGTAAATATAATTGTGTTCATATGAACTATGGAGTCCCTAGCGCGTCTATAATGGACATGGTCTGCAAAGACCAATTGTTATGTAAATAAGAAGCCAGTCGGCTTATATCCTTGAATCGATTTTTTTAGTTCCTTCAACACAGATATTTGTAATTTGCTCCAATCTTCAAAAAAGAGAGTTGTATCTTCAAAAATACATTACGCAGTTCACGGCTTACGCGGCCTGGTATGGGCGACAGTATTTTGGCGTAGATTTGATACCGTGCTGAACTCATCATGCTCATCGCTGCAAGAGCGCAATTATAAAATGCTGTCCGCTGTCCTAAATCTCTCTCGTCTTGACTCCCGGTCCTGAGCACATCATAACCCAATATTTGTATTGTGCCACTACTGTGAGACTACAGGGCCGTAAGACACTTTTTTCAAGGGGGGGGGGGGGGGGGGGGGGGGCGTTTTCAACAAAAAAAATCACCGGAATTTGCACCTATTTTGTGCACGATCGAGGTACATGTTGGCTCTAAACAAACTTATCGCCACCATCGCCCCCCCCCCCCCTTCTTACGGGCCTGGACTAAATAAGTGGGTATGCCGACTATAGTTTTATGTCAAATCTCAACATAATTGAGGCTACCGACGTAACGGATGCGCCAAAAAGTGGCTCTATAAGTTGTAAAATAAGCTGAAACCATCTAAAAATGCTCATTTATTGTTTTGTTCATATAATTATACAAAGACCGTTTGAACCAATATATCTATCCATTAATATATCAATCTATCTATATATCTAAACACGTTGTTTTGATACCCTTTTAAACTTCAGTGAAATAATTCAACAAGTTAAAAAAAATATCTGAGGCCCCATGGCCATATGAGCTAAAATGTTTGATCGCATAACTTAAATAAGACACATTGATTCAACATGGTAAACACGTGCTGATAATTTTTCAGATTTCATTTTTTATATTCATGCGGCTTTTGCAAAAACAAATTGTCAACAAACTTCAGTTTTATGCTAACATTAAATACATGAGACGTACTCCAAAGTGTTCAAAATCTTCAGTTGTATGCTAACACTAAATAAATGACACGTATTCAGAGAACATTTCAATGTCAAATGCGCAAATTGTCCAATTTCCAATTTGGTGCATTTATTCATAATATACAGGCTGTCCCAAAATGATATAGTAGGCTGCGCCTACCCATCGATGCCCATCATTAAAATCAATGAGATTCAGGTCCAGGTTTTTTCATCATCTTTGACATAACCATTTCATTAAAATGTTACGATCACGAATATCGGAATTATTTCACCTCTTTGGCAAAGTACAAAAGGGTGGGGGTGTGTGTGTTAACACTTTCCACGCGGCAGGCGTCTATGAACCGAACAAAATGTTTCAAAAATGTCAAAATGATTGAATTTCCATCACCATATTTGGAATCACCACAAGAAATACATTAAAATAAGTACAAATATACCTTGTATTGATTCACTAATTCTTGAGATTACTTGAAATTTCGGAAAGGCTTTTGAAACATCTGTTTTGTGTGGTAAAACTAAAATAGCCGCGTGGAAAGTTTTAAACTTGTTTGAAAGAAACATAAATAGTCTCTCAATGCCTTGTCTGCTATTGTTCCCGTCTGTTATAAACTGTTGTTCGTTATGGTTGTTCAAATCATTAACATCCTTTAATTTGAAGAGTAAAAATGGATCGTCACACATCACTTAAGTGTGACGAACTTCTTTATGTGTTAGGGTGTACTTTGTTTTACTTTGATTTCATTGCAATATTGTAGATTCTTTACCATGTTTACAGTGGGTGTGGTTTTGGATGTCACTGGACTGTGATTGGTGTTTTATTGCTGATTTTCATCCGATACGCAATATAAACTGCTCACAAAAAGTATCGAAACACTTAGAAATGATCCAATACATAACGGCTCGAAAGGGTATGCATTAATCGAAGCAAATAACCTAGTGCATAATTTTGTTCTGCGTATTTTGACACCTCGATCGTTGAGATACGATGTTGCGGGGCGGAGTTATTGTCATTTCAATGATCGTGGGTCCACTTTCCAAAGTGACACTCATCCCTATTGAAAATCACGAATTTGATCATTCCAAACAGTAATGCAAACCTCTTTCTATAGGATGATTGTCACTTTTGAAACTGGACCCACGACCATCGAAATGACAATAACTCCGCTCCGCAACATCGTATCTCATCGATCGAGGTGTCAAAATACGCAGAACAATATTATACACTTGGTTATTTGCTTCGATTAATGCATACCCTTTCGAGCCGCTATATATTGGATCATTTCTAAGTGTTTCGATACTTTTTGTGAGCAGTTTATATTATGAGACATTTAGGGCGGGGCTTGATTCGTTTGAATAATGATACATTCAGTGCGCATGATCATTGCGTTAGCGCCCCCTACACAAAGTCGCCGGCGTATGCGTTGTGCGTGTAACCCAGCGTTGCCATATGCGCGTGTGCTAAAGAACGCAATTAATTCGAAGCAAGAAGTTGGTAAACAGCTCGATGGATTCGCCGATTTTATAAAGGGGGAAAGTTGTTGTACGTTTAGAGAATAAAACATAGTTCTTAGCTGTTTTGCTATAGACGATGGTCTTATAGTGTATAGGCTGTACCATATTTGGAGTCGTGTATGGTCGCCGCAGGCGTCAATACACGACGACACAAATATGGTACAGCCTATACATTATAAGACCATCGTCTATAGCAAAACAGCTAAGAACTATGTTTTATTCTCATTCTAATATTTAGTTTATTAGTTATTAGTTATTTTGATCTTTTATCATAAAATAACGCAGTTTGTTAGTTTTATTTTAAACAAACAACAACAAATTTCCCCCTTTATAAAATCGGCGAATCCAGCTGTTTTCCAACATCCTGCTTCAAATTAATCGCGTTATTTAGCACACCCGCACCTGTCTATCGCTGCGTTATACCCACAACGCATACGGCGGCGACTTTGTGTAGGGGACGCTAACGCGATGACGCCAGTGGCGTAGCTCAGGGGGGGGGGGGATGCCCCCCCCCCCCCCCTGACAGAAAAAACCCATTTGTGCCCCCGCCCCCAGCCCCTCTAAAATAAAAAAAGGAGGAAAAAAATGAAAAATCGGAGGTGCGACCGGGCACATTCACAAAATGACCGCGCGTCAATCGTGATATCGTCACGCACGTTAGTTAGCACATTTCAGGCATCTGGACGCAGCTCCGCGAACAACGACGAAACATGCTCGTGTGAAATAGCTTGAATTTAGTAATATATCATTATACCATTATGACAGTGATTATAGACAGTGAAGCTAGCAGTTAGCATTTGCGCAAACGCGACACGCAACGCGATACCACGGTATGATTACGCGGCAGTACGCGCAACGCACAATGTTGTTCAATTCTAGTGGCATTTATGAGCCAAATCTGAGAGGTGATTTGCTGTTTTTGGAGCAAATTGTTAACCAATTTCACTGGAATAAACTTTAACACACCGTTATTTCCTCGATATTGCATGCAAATTATGCGCCACTTTGATCAAAACTAACGGAGACATAAGGATAACAAACACACACACACCCCCACACAGATTTATAGTAAGATGCTCGCAGCAGCAATGAACATGATGAGTTCAGCACTCAGTCAGTGGCGTACCCAGCTTTTGGAAACTGGGGGTGGGGGGGGGGGGGGGGGGGGGGGGGGGGTATAGTTACGAAAGTCATGATGTACCGACAAAAAAAATCGCAAAAATGACCCAATTTTCTTCTTCTCGTCAGTAGCTGAAATATTGAAAAGTGGGGGTAGCGATGGCATTGTCAACAATAGCTGAAAAAAATCGCCTGGTAGAAATCGCAAATCTACCCAGTCAGAAGTCAAGGCATGAAAATACCGTCTATGTTCGCCCCGGCCGCCAGTGAAGTGAGATTTCAAAAAAAATAAAAATAAAAATCGGATCATTTACAACTCGCGATTGTGAAGGATTGCCTCCATCAATTTTTGATCATCTTAGGCTCATTTGGAAGGGGAAGTCCTATTTATGTAAGATGTCATTTCCGATTTAATAAAAAACACGATTTTTGTTATTATCTTTGAGTCGATAAAGATGCATTTTCAATGCGATCGTAAACATCGTATTTTTGATGATTTTTAGACGTCATAGCAAAAACTTTATGCACAAGAAATGTTCCTAACGTATTAAACTTGATCAAAAATATATTTATTTGTAAATTGTAATACATTTTTGGACAGGGGTCAGGGCCACGACTTTTATTCACCTATGGTAAAAATAGACGCCATTTTCCAAACACACAGAGACTAAATCGTTTTTTCTAAAAAAATGTATTCAGCAGGATTCGAACCGAGGAGGGGAGAATCTATTAGATTACTAGTCCATATTCGTAACCGCTCGGCCATAACTACTTACTGACGTGTCTATGTGTTCTCTATAATAATGAACTAGTGGTGAACTATTGAGTATTCGACGAAATGTAGCCAAATTGAACCCAGTTTCTAAATTGTATTTTAAATGTGAAAACGGTGTCGCTGCAAGCTAGGTTTGGATTCAATGTAAAGAGCAATAAATTGATCGTGGAAGGTTATTAATTTAAATCTTTTAATGAGACAGGGGTCAGCGCCACGGGAAATATCCCCCTAGTCACATGACGTTGAACCACATTTAAATGCCTTAAGGGGGCTGTGCACCTTCAGGTACAGCCTCCGTAAAACTGCCGTAGCTTCGTCATTATTCATTTATTCCATATAAAAGTATACATTTTCTTGAAGTAAAGGGTTCAATAAATCTAACCATGAACATGATTTTTTTCGAAAATTGAGCTTTTTGGTAAAAATGATAAAAAACACGTATTTTAGGTTTTGTCAAGATAACTAAAAATATATTTTGTCGAAAGTTATCGTTCTAGATGTATTGTAATCTTAACAAAATTATCTAGGAATCAGTTTTTTTGTTTGTTGATTTTGGACATACTTTGTGATTTATTGACCAAATAAGGCATAAAAGTCAACATTCTGAATTTAAAAACCCGTCCATTTCCACAAAAAGACCCCTAAATTTTGAACTAGGCAAATTATAATTAAACAAAAAAACACGATTCCTAGCGATGATCATGCTCTTTCCATTAAGCCTACTTACGTTTCATCAGATGCAGTATTTATCGACTTATTGTTTCCATAAAATTGCACATTTTACTCAAAAATGAACATAAAGAAATCAACCGATGAAGGTGAAAATGTGACAATACCGCCGTTTGATCATGGTTTACGGGAAAATACACCCATTTCAAATCCTGTTCTTTATATATTATGAGAAGCATATGAATCCCCAACTTCGTGCAAAGTTTGATTACAAACTGTTATTTTCTTGGTATCAAAATAACCTCAAACGTGTGTTAAAAACCCACCTTTGTCATGATGCAGAGTGTGAAAAAGAAGCCATACCTTTTCATGCGCATTCGAAGTGCGCCTACAATTTCCAGGAAGCGTAACGCATAAAAACGCGTGCGTTAATTGCTAACGAGCGCGAACGCGCGTGGAATGTTTTGAGTTGGCAAATTAAATGGTGACGCGTGCGCGTTAAACCGGTTGACAAATATTACACGCTCGTGTATTAATTTCTGTGCGCAACATCGCGGCTAATCATCAAAGTGTATCATTATAGGCGGAGGCCCAGTGCAGTTTGCAAGTCTTCATCAATGTGATCATTTTCAAATGCACCGTGACGCAGTTAGCGAGTTCTGGGTGTAAAAATCAGCCCTTCCTGTAGATTTAGTATAAACTTAGTAAAGGTGAGAAAATTGGAAAAATAAGAGAGAAAGCGAGGAATGGTGATGAAGATTTAATTATGACGTCGTTTGGTCGCAGCTGTCTGATAAATTTGTTCTTCTTCTTCTACTTCAGGGACGTAGATTGAAGCATACTTTTTTCATTGGGAGAAAGGCAAAAAAAGTACAAGGATATCAAAGGTGCAACTAATGCACTATTTAATTAATTAGGCCTATTGTTTACATCTCATGCTCATAACATCGTTACCATATTATTATTTTTTTGAGGGGGGCGGGGGGGGGGGGGGGTCCGACGGACAGCAGTATAGACCATCCTCTCCCACCATAACCCACCCTTTCCCATTTGCTTTCAGTTTAGAACATTCAGACGTTTTATTGATTCAAAAATATGAATGAGGAGCCATTTTAGCGATCGAAATGGGAAGACCTTTGTTCAGCATGTTCAGTCAGAATTTCAATCGGTTTGTTCCCGAATTTATATATATATTATTATTCAATTTAACCATGAAATATTAGGAAGATGCATAGAAGAAACATGACTTGATTGACCTGGTAATATCTTGGAACTTATTTTGTTTGATATTATCATGATTATGGCATGTTACCAAACCGTAGGCCTATAATAGGCCTAACACCCAAACGCAGACTGAAATAAATTAAGCTTTATAATGGATATTATATTAAAATACAGGAGAGGATGTCCAGCCCTACCCTTCCCTATATATACCCCACCCCCCTTGTTTTAGATTGCCGCGTGTGCACATAACTATACAAAGTTAGACTATAATATAATAAACCATGATAACATCGGCCTGCCCGACTATGCTTCTCCGATCATACACTCGCCCATAATAATTAATATGTAGGCCTATGTCAAATGACACTTATAATTTATATTATGTTTGATATAAAATGACAAATTAGTGCATCGAGTTGAACTAATTGAGAACATAGCTAACAAAACAACGATAAAAAGTAATAGGGATACCATAATTAGTGATGACAATAATTAAATAAACAGGTATTGGATGGACAGGCGAGTGGGACAGACATGGACAATAATCACAATATCGAAAGGAAACAAAAAGACAACATAACACCTTCGGATAAAACTCCAGTGTGAGTCTTTTTGATACTTCTTGATGTTTCATGGATTAAAACTCTTTCTCTGTCCTTTATTTTTGTATTTTTTCCTACTCTCTTTCCAAACTCCTTGACACTAACTCTTGCCCAAAGCCTTGTTTTATTTATTACTTGCTTCAGCCACACCCCGGCAAAAATGATGGTTTGATAAAAGTCGAGCCCCCGATGCGTAAACAACGCGTGTGACCAAGCCCTCAAAACGCGCCAAAAACATAGCGGTTAACGCAGCACGCATTGGCGGCATTCTAAACAACAGCGTCGCGTATTAAGCGAACAGGCGCGTGCTAATTTGCGTGAAAAACAAAACTTTCACGGGATACGCGGCGCATGGGAATTTCGCTGATCCCCTGCGGGCAGACTTTTCCATTCCACTTTGTAGAATGTAGATGATCAGACTAAGGGATTTAAATCCTTCTAAATAGGCTTTTGGGATTTCGAAATTGAAAATTTCTTTTCATGTACTGATAGATAACACTATGAAGTTTTGAAAAATGAAGAAAAGTGAAATTAGTGAAAAATACAAAATTGAGAGTGCACAGCCCCCTTAATGTTGTCATTGTATAAGGCTGACATTTTGGCATAAATTGAATTGCACGATATCGACATCCGCTTTTCAAGGGAAAAATAAATTCTCTTCGTATACAATAGACTCACTCAACGTTGGCATCTGACTGTACCGACGGAAGCTCAAGTTTACCGACGGGGATATTTCAGGGGGGCACCGGCCCCTGGACCTCTGGGTTCGCCACTGAGCACGGTATCAAATCCACGCCAAAATACAGTCGCTCACACCAGGCCGTGAAAGCCGTGAACCGCGTAACGTATTTTTGAAGGTACCACTCTTTTTTTTTTAAAGTTTGGAGCAAATCAGCAAATACAAATATCGGTCGTATAGGAAATAAGAAAATCGATTCAAGGACATATTAGCCGATTGGCTTCTTATTTACATAACAATTGGCCTTTGCAAATCATGTTCATTGATAGACTAGCTAGGGTCTCCATAGTTCAATGGAACGGAATAGTCAACACAATATATTTATAGGGTATTCTTTATCGCAGTGAAATTGCAAAAGAAGAAAAAAATATCATTCAACATTCAATAAATATTGCGAACGATATGCAATCCTGTCAATTTCTAAAAATAAAGTGTAAATAACAAACAGAAAAAAGTATAACAATCCTAGGATTCGAACCACTGACCTCATGATTATGAAGCCGGCGCTTTGCCGACTGAGCTAATGAAGACTACACATAGATATTTAGAAAATAAAATACATAAAGTTCAAAATACGAATATCACATGAATCGGGGCAAAAATGCGGGCTAAAATGCTTTATATTTCGATTGTTGTGCGTTTTTAACATAGGATTATCGCCCAAAAGTTGATTATATGCTGAAGGAGATTGTAATTCTGATTTCATTATAATGCATAACACTACTTTTCGAAACGATTCTAGACACCTTAGTATTTCGTTCGTACATAAAATGTTGGCCATTACGTTTTTTCGATTGGAATTCGGCGCGGCAAATCTATTGCACCATGGGTATTATTACATGGAAACACGGAGACTCAGATACGTAGGGAGTCATGTGATTTTTGTCCAGGACAAACACTTGAGATGTACACGCCCCTTTAAAGACCCTCGTTTGACAACATTATAAGCCTTTCATCGTACTGTGATGTAAAACCAGTAGACACTGGTGACAGAAATCAGTGGTCAAGAACTGCTTCACAAGTTGAGATAGTTATTTATAGTTATAATGTCAATGTTACAGGTAACATAGCTAAATAGAACATGAGAAAAAGTCAGAAAAGGGTCAAAAATGCATATTTTTCTAACTTTTTCAATTGTTCCAACACATTTCTGCTATGTGAATACATGGGTAATATCAGTGGCGTAGCTAGGATTTTTTTCAGGGGGGGGGGGGGGGGGCAAGATTTCTAAAATGTTCGTAAAAGGTTCCCCCAATTTTTTTTCTAGTCACTTACCTCGTGAATTTCACGTAAGTGGGGGGGGGGGGGGGGAGGGGTGAAGTCAAAAAATTTCGCACAGTCAAAAAAAAATCGCACAGTAAATGTACTACATAAACAATTTCGTTCGGAGGTCAGGGGGTCAACTCCTAAATGTGAGGCCTGGGGCTCCTACTATATTAAGTTTTCAGTGAGTTAGACGCGTGTTTAATTAAACAATGTTTTAAGAATTGCATTTAGTTAAGCGATGTGTATATAAAGCCAAAGTTAAACTTGTGTTTAGCTTAAAACCTTGTTTAAATGCGAACGAAAACACGGCCTAATGTTTTTTCTTTCAATTGTAACACACATTTACCAACATTATTTTATCTTTAGCAAATCGAATATTATTAGAATTATGTAGAGCTTATTGAATGACACTCGTACCATGGTATGTGTTCGTATTTGTTCTGATAACACATACATAAAAAGCAATTACTTGTTTAATAAAAGCGCACATCCCCAGCTGTTTATTTTATGATATGTCAACTATACCCGTACTAGTTTGTGATGCGTGACAACTCTATTTTTTAATATTTGAAATGTTTGAAATGATTCGTGCATTTACTAAATCCTTGCTTTCAGATACAGGGTGTCACATGTTTCACGTCCATACTCTCTTTAATTGCTCGGTATTTGGCTGTAATCTTTATATAATCTCAATAATAATGTAGTTGGCTTTGTAATTGCTCCTTCCAGCTTAACGATATGCTTGATTAATCACGAGCACTTAAAAACGAGCTGTGCCACTTCTTAGGGGAATAAATGCTTGTGGAAAGAGTCATCGTAATAATCAGTATTTACTAATTGACGTATGAACTATAGGATGACTAGATTACCTATCAAATACCATTTGTTTGGTCGTATTTGCTCATCGTACCTTAAATTATGTTTGATTAAAGCTGATCACAAAAGTCAAGGAAACAGGATTCATAACATTTTAATATTACCCATATCATAATCTGAAATTGCTGTTTTACTCCAAAAGGCTTTATTCCTGTTAAACATGGTGTTGTTCTTAACGACAACATAATCGGGTTTGTGCCCAGCGGAAAAATCGAATTTCCTGAAATGCTTTGCGCTGCAATCATATATAAAGGGTTCAACAAAAGAAAGTATACCACTTTGTTTATGGACCAAACAGGCTAGATAGGCATTTAGATGAATCTTTTAGGCATAATTTGATACCAAATTTGCCCCCTAACAACAAAGATAAACCATGATTAGCACCATTTAAAGAAAATTGGTCACTTTTCAAAACTCACATTTTCAACGCACGCAAGCCACGAGAAAATGCTGTGCGTGGCACTTTGAATGGCCGGGAATGAAATGGATATTGATCACAGAGTGCATTAGTGCTTCTGCGTTGGGTTGTGCCTGAGCGAGCGGGCTATTTGATTATGAACATGTAACATGTGGTCTTTTCTTCCCGCGTATGTGTATTGAAAATGTGACTTTTGAAAAGTGACTAATTTTCTTTAAATGGTGCTAATCATGGTTTATCTTTGTTGTTAGGGGGACAAATTTGGTATCAAATTATGCCTAAAAGATTCATCTAAATGCCTGTTTGGTCCCCAAAAAAATGAATATTACTCAAAATGACATAAACAAAGTGGTATACTTTCTTTTCTTGAACCCTTTACAAAGCGGAAGTGGTTAACATTTTCAGAATTAATTCCATCGAGACAAGTACAACCGCAATTACAGACCCGAGTTCTAATCTTCCCATGTGTTTATCTTCACTGCATCCAATCATATTATAGTATAGGAATGAGCACCTCCATGAAATAAGTTTCATAATCCAAATTTGTATAGAGTGTAAAAGAAATGATCTAATCCGTAACTGATATGGCTCAATAATATGAATAATTGAAGGATCTTACACCCGAATATTGTAAATTCGTATATAGTCTGAAAGATGAAGAATTGATCCTTCAAACTACGAACAAGTTTTTTTATAATCCATTGTCAGATGAAAATCTTTCCGTTTTAAATAAGTTTTCCAGATCGACAAATAACAACCCATAAGATTCAGACTAAAGAGCACATGATTCGGAATAAAGAACCTAATTTCAAATTTATATAACAGAACCTACTTTAATATTTGAATTGCAGACCCTTTCTTAATAATTGGAATTTAAACATAATCATAATATTGGGACTTTTTTCAGAAGATAGATTCTTCAGATTATTGAACCTTAGGCCTAATACAGGGTGACCCAAAAAAAATGTTAACACTCCGGGCACATAAGATATCTTAAAAGGACAGGAACACACGGGTCTAATCTTGATGTATTATGAAAGCTGAGTAAATAAGCTTTCATTTGCATTTTATTGCGTTCCAATTGGTTATTTAGAACGGGAGATATGCTTCAGCAAACATGAGGAAGCAAAATCGGCTTAGTCCAATCCTCTCAGTATGAAAGTAAAGCTTTTAAAATGCACGAAGCAAGAAGCAACATGATTAAGTCACACACACACCCCACACCGCCACACCAGTTAATCTCTTCTTTGTTCTTTTCAAGCTTAAATTGATTTGTGGTTAATTTCAGTGCAACGCTAGTTTTATTTCAGTGCAATATTAGTTAATTTATTTAATTGGATGGACCATTTCAACAAAGAACATGAAATGTTTAAATTTAAATTTTAAAGACTGCTTTACTGACAGCTACCCATTGCACATGGAAAAAGAGTATAGAACTTGAACTCATGACAACATACCTATATAATTTATGTGGAATACATTTATTTGTGTCTTTTAAGCTTGAAAAGAATCGAAAGAATGTGTTGAAAAGAACAAAGAAGAGATTAACGGGTGTGTGGGGGTGTGTGTGTGACTTAATCATGTTGCTTCTTGCTTCGTGCATTTTAAAAGCTTTACTTTCATACTGAGAGGATTGGACTAAGCCGATTTTGCTTAAGATGACTGAACACATGACCAGGGCTCGAAAACATGAGGAAAATATGCTGTTTTATCATAATGATTACACACCTAAAGTAAGACGATGGAACAGTGTGAAAAAACCCTACCTGTGTAATTGTGACCGTGTCCATTAGAGTTATTACACTTTGTAAAGTGTTTCTTGTTTTCTTCATCAGAAAGATGGGTACTGTTGACAAAATATACAATCACATCGCATTTTAATAGACCCGCAACTATAACTGGATAAACTCCGGATGTAAAATAATCATAGTGTTCTATTTTTGAGTGCACATACGTGTACACTGCTAAAATGGTGAGTAAAACGTTTACTCAACGTTGAGTAACTATGCAACAGTTCAACAGTTGAGTAAACAATAAACAATGCCCAATATGTTCAACAGTTGAGTAAAATGTGGAACATATTGGGCATTTTTACTCAACTGTTGAACACATTGGGCATTGTTTACTCAACTGTTGAACTATTGCATAGTTACTCAACGTTGAGTAAAAGTTTAACTCAACATTTTAGCAGTGTAGGCGTGGCGCACCAATGGGGTAAACAAACAGCCAAGAAAGAATGATGAAAGCAACTAAGCTGCTTTCATTGTTCCGTCCAAGGACGACATGATGATGATGAAGCATGTTAGCTACATGAAATAATGAAAAGTTCAGATTCAATCCAACAAATTATAGTGAACAATTGTACGAGACGTGAAAATGAAATCTAAATCTACTTTAAGCTGCCATATGATATGACCGATATTTCTACACTCACCTGTGAAGGCGATGCGCTGCACTAAACTTCTCCGTCCTACTCAAGTAAACAGTACGTACTTTTTTCTCACCGTTCATGTGTACGTTCGTTTGAGCCATGGTAAAATCTGAATTGGTATGAAAATAAATACCATCTTTATTACGGTACTCTTGTCTTTTGGGGGGGGGGGGGGGGGGGGGGGGGGGGTTCTTAACACTTTCCACGCGGCTATTATTTTACCATACTCAAAACAGATTTTTCAGAAACCTTTCACAATTTTCAAAGTCTATCTCAAGGATTACTGACCCGATACTAGGCATGTTTGTACTTATGCCAATGCATTTCTCAAGATGATTCCAAATATGGTAATGACATTCCATAATTTTGATATTTTTTAAACATTTTGTGAAATTTTGAAATGTCGTCTGCAGCTGCCTGCCGCGTGGAAAGTGTTAACCGCCTTCCAACAATCTACCTGTGAATGGAGCCTACAAAGACGGTATCGAATCATGCTGCATCACGGCAATACAATGGGTTGGTACATTTAGTGACCCCACTTGTCTGACCCGACTTTTCTGACCCTACTTATTTTGAATTTTAGAATCAATAAACATATGTTTACTCTCATTTTCGTTATGATTCTTAGTCATGATTCTTAGTCTCGTATTGCAGTCGTTTTTGTTGTATTTTTAATACGTCCCGCTTCATTACCAATGTGTTTACACGGTAGTCGCTGATAATTTTAAAGCGACTGGAACTCAAGACAACATAGCGTGTGCTACAAATTTAAAATACGGGTAAGAAGGAATTCTGGTAAAGAATACATTTTAATTATATCTCTTCTTAAATTTGAGACTGAATGTATAAAGTGACGTCGGTCCAGAACGTCAAAAAACTGATGCAAAACTATTCATGCTATTGTCCGGACGCAACACTTGCACACTCACACTGTCATTGACCAATATTTGGGCAATATTTGACTGTCTGTGATTAAGTAAGCTTACCCTCTGCAAATTTATTTTAATTATGCACTATGCTATGCGCTCACATGCACGGGGCCCAAAGCTTCGCATAATCTCTGTTGCAAATGGATTTCCTCACGCGTTCTGTATCTATCACGAGCGAGGCCGAGATTATTAACAGCGTGCGTAATTCCAATGCATGAACGAGGTGGGGAATAAAAATGCAATAAAATGCATTAAAAACAGGGTTTCTGTTGTCAATTCGTTGTATTATATTCATGTACACTCTTAGAAAAAATGGTTCGTTTAAGAACCCTTTTTTGTCCCGCGGGGAGCACCTTTTGGCCTAAAAGGTTCTAAAAAGAACCTTAGAATGGTTCTTTGAAGAACTTTCAAATTTTAAATAAGACCTAAAGGTATATTTACTTTTTTGTTTTTATGTAATATGCAAATTCAAGAGAAATGTAAACAAATTTAATCCTTTTCAACTGTTAAAAATCATTTCTTCTTGGCTAAAAACATTTTTTACCGTTTTACCAAGAACCATTGAGGGTTCTCCATAATTTTTTCCCAAAAGGTTCTTGAAGCTTGAGGAACCATTTTCTTGGCTAAAGAACCCTTTTAGAACCTTTTTTGGTTCTAAAAGGAACCCTATAGATATTTTTTTGAACATTCTTAATCACAACATGTTACCATTAGGTCTTATGAAAATTCCAATCGCATTTAGATTCCTTGTGAGATTACCGTTCAGAAAATATATACTTTTTATGGGGTAGAACAAGTAGTTATTGCGATATGCTAATTCGAATCTCAGATGGTGTAAAATGTAAAAATCTGGACATGCAACGGGAAGGGTGGCGAGTTCAAAACACATGGCCTTATACATGTATACCATTGCAGTCGAAATGTCCCTTATTATTGTTGGTGGGTAATATTCCTTCATTATATTTGGCTTAAAGTTGGTGATGTCATAGGCCCTGAATTCATTTTATATACATGTTGTATAGGTAACCTTTGACATATATGTAAATCGTACAGTGACCATCCATTTGATATATTCATGTTTACTATATGTTGTTATCGTCAGTGTTGAATAGAGTTTTCAAGCGATAGAGTTGTGTTAAGTTCCGAGTAATAAAGTAGTTAGAAACGTGTTCCAAGATCTAAGACGAGTCTGTTTTCAGTTTGTTGAATTGTAGATCTCAACAATACTATAGCGGCTCAGGGGCTACGTTATAACCCAGTGGTAAGCGGAAAGATTGAATACGTACGAGGGCGGATCAAAAATTGTTGTCACTTTAATTGGCCCATGTTTCTGATGATGGCCATACAATTAAAAAACAATTGAAGTAGCTTCCTTTGACGTTTATAAAGTGCTCAACAAAAGAAAGTCATACACTTTGTTTTGGTCCTTTAGAGTAACTTTCTATTATCTTTTGACCAAACAGACTAGATAGACATTTAGATGAATCTTTCCGGAACAATTTGATACCAAAGTTGTCCCCTAACAACAAAGATAAACCATGATAGCACCATTTAAAGAAAATTAGTCACTTATCAAAAGTCACATTTTCAATACACTACGCGGGAAGAAAAGACCACATGTTACCTGTTCATAATCAAATAGCCCGCTCGTTCAGGCACTACCCAACGCAGTTGCCCTGTGTAATCAATATCCATTACATTGCCGGCCATTCAAATGCCACGCATAGCATTTTCTCGCGGCTTGCGTGCGTTGAAAATGTGACTTTTGAAAAGTGACTAATTTTCTTAAATGGTGCTAATCATGGTTTATCTTTGTTGTTAGGTGGCAAATTTGGTATCAAATTGTTCCGGAAAGATTCATCTAAATGTCTATCTAGTCTGTTTGGTCAAAAAATAATCGAAAGTTACTCTAAAGGACCTAAACAAAGTGTATGACTTTCTTTTGTTGAGCACTTTACATCGTTGTATCATCATCCCCAACTTCTCCAAGCATTGGCGGTACTCCAAAGTAGGGGTGTCTCATCTCTGAATGTACAGCTTTAGCTAGGTCTTGTATCCTTGACAAAGTGCCTCCCACCATCTTTGATTTGATTGTTGGGAAAGAGCCAGAAATCGCAGGGAGCCATAGTGATTAGGGTGGATGTTCCATCAAATGGATACCATTTTCAGCAAGGTAAGTCTGGGTGAGGCAAGCTTGGTGAGGAATTGTATAGGTTGGTACATTTGGCGACCCCACTTGTCTCACCCGACTTTTCTGACCCCACAAAATATTTTTCATATTTTGATTAAAGCTCAATCTTTTTTTATTCCTATCCCAATCATCATTTTACTATGCATATTAGTTCCTCATGCAATTTACCCATCAGAACATAATGGTTGTCAAGTGTAACTTGTTGAAATATACTATATCGGGAAGTAAATGAGGACAAACGTTTACATTTCAAATTTATTAGAGTTTACACATTTATTTTTTTGGCTATTCACCCTATCCTATTTTAAGCAAGATTTCTGAATTCCCCTATTCGAGAGCTTTCCAAAAATGTATAATTTTGCTATAATCGGTTGAATAATTTTGTTGTTATAGTCATGTATGTAAAACCGATGAATTAGGGCAAGTTTACTGTGTAGTGAATAGGAAAAAGACAATCCAATCGATTTGTGATTACAACTGTTACGTAAGAGTTGACACGTTTGTTGAAACAGAAACTTATAGAATATAAAACAATCGATAAAATGAGAGCAAAATCATGGTTGTACCATACAGAAATGAGGAGTTATTGTAATTTGAACGTAGAATTGGGAACATTTTCTATATTCCCCATAGAGATTGTACACGACGCCACGCCACCGCGCCACCGCCACCGCCGCCACCCTGACTTTCGAAGTATAATCAATCATATCTCAGCCAAACAGTTATAGAAATACCTGATTTATTCACACGGTGTAGCTAGATAATAAGCTTTCAAATGACACCTAAACCATAGCTCTACCACAATAGTTGTTGAGTTTTAATAGAGAGAGAGTGATGATTACGTCACCAAAAATGCAACGCCGCCACCTTTTTGGGTGGTCAGTTCAAACACTTCACATTTATATAATGACCTTAAGGGTGACTTAAGGAAGTTTTTTGTTGAATTTGTTAGTGCTGTAATTATTGAACCATAACTCAAATGTATAAAAAGTATACATTTTTGGAAAGGAAATGGATCAGAGAATCCAAAATTGGCATCAATTTTGACCAAAAATGTTGATTTTTTGAGAAAATCACAAAAAATCACTTTTTGGACCCAATTTTTTTGAACAAAGCTAACAAACATAATTTTGAGTTAAAAATGCCCAAATCACTTGATGATGATGTTAAGACACTACTGGAGGGACGATTTTTTAATTTTAAATCTAATCCAATATTTTTTGAAATTTTGACAAAAAGTGTAAAAAAAATTTAAAAATCAATTTTTTCACGTTTTTTGGCACTTTTTGGTCAAAATTTTCAAAAATAATAGATTAGGTTTAAAAAAAAAAATCGTCCCTTCATTAGTGTCTTAACATCATTATAAAGTGATTTGGCCATTTTTACTCAAAATTATTTTGTTAGCTTTGTTCAAAAAAATTTGGGTCAAAAAAGTGAATTTGTGATTTTCTCAAAAAATCTACTTTTTTGGTCAAAATTGACGCCAAATTTGGATTCTCTGATCCATTTCCTTTCCAAAAATGTATACTTTTATATACATTTGATTAATAGTTCAATAATTACAGCACTCACAAAATTCAAAAATCAAATCAAAAACTTCCTTAAGTCCCCCCTTAATACATAACAATATGATTGATTGATAGGATTAGCCCTGGACTGACATGTAAACACAGGTGTGTGGGCCTTATCTAATAATATCTACTAAAAACCCATACACGGAATCCCCACAGTATTGCCGGCCAAAATATTGAAAATAGCCAGGAAAAAAAATTTATACAATGTGTTTTGTTTTAAAGGCGACAGTGGTCGAGATTTTTCCCGCGAAGGCGCTCTATATTCGAATTTGCGTTGTCAGGAAGGCGCATTTGGGCGTTATATTGTGCGTGCTACATTGACAACAATAGGGTTAAACTGCAAAAAGCATACCCATTACTTGTTTTAATGGAATATAATACAATGTATACGATACCTGAAAAAGTGCAGCTGTCTAGGGCAATGTAGGCCTGAAAGTCATGATTAGAAGATTAATGTTGATATAGGGAAACCTGGGCGACTTGTATGACGCGAAAGTGGGTGCTTTGTATGACACAAATCGACTTTACACGTTCATTGGAGCTAGCCATAATGAGATTTACTCACACATTTACTTCATTATCATAAAAATGCATATGAAGCAGCTAAGGTTTTCGGGATATAGCATTGACAGAAAAGGGTGGGATTTTATTGGAAATTATGTTCATATGAAGGGTTGAGAGCAAAGCCTGTGCCGATTCAGCAATATGTATTAAATAACAATTTAGTACAGTATTATTTTGTCGTAATTCGACCGATCGCAGGTTTGAGG